>VZTJ01000523.1:947616-1342228 GCA_013397795.1 Orthonyx spaldingii
AAGACAAAAGCCTATTCTTTTAGGAAGGAAACGGATTCTTTGTTATCTCTTCTGCTTCAACTGCTCTTCTTAAGAAAAGACAACAAAAGAACAAATACCGGTAGCTCTCTCCCTCTCTCTTCTGATTAACACACCGCAAGCTCTCGCAGCCGATGCTAAGCTGCTGTTAGCTGTATAGGTGGGAATCCATACTGACAGGATGATGAGGTCAGACCTTAAACAAGTAAATCAGCTTAGCACAGGAAAGCAGCAACCATAACACTCCCCAGCTGCCAGGCTTACACACTCCCAGCTCTATAGCGCGGCTCCGAATATATAACCCAGCCTCACATGATCCTCAGGGAGCCCGAGCTGCAACTTAAGATGCAGGGAAGCACGCACAAATAAAGTGACAAGACTTTCCATCTATCTCACGGCGTTTTCCATCAAGCCTGCTAATTAGCAACGCTGCGTTTCACAGGAGATTTAGAGAGGAGTCTTTCAGGCGGATTTTTGGTAGCGATTCGCCGCGAAACGCTCCCGCAGCTCACGCGTTTCCTTAAGGGGCTGCATTTGTTTATCTTGCTGTGTAAAATTCCTACAAATGGCCTCGGTGTGGTAGCACTTACCTAAAGGAGAGGCAGCCTTTGAATACACGGTGCAGCACTGGCTGTATTTTCTCACCTACAGATAGATTTCTCAATTTAATTGCAGGGCTAGGAGAAGAGAGGGAGTGAGCTCAGGAAAAGCGGAGAGGTGCTCCCTGAGTGACTGTATCTGTGGAAAACACAGTTTCCTGGCTAAGTGCCTGTGTAAACACCCTTTCCCATCCTGCTCTTAATTTCTCACGGACAGTGAAACGCTTGTGGGGTTTTTTTTGAAAACATCTTTCTTTTCTCTCTTTTGATAGCGTGCGCTGTAATGTGTTTTCAGCAAATTTAATAGAGGAGATGTATTCATTCCCATCCCTTGGTTACCAGGCAGGGCTGTGAGAACTGTTCCCTGTGTGGTTTGAAATCATGTACACAGAACGTTTTCATGTGCAGATTGAAAATAAATGAATGGACTGGATTTTTTGTTATGCTGTATCCTCCCAGGTTGGCTGCTGATGGTCTACGCAACTGTAAGCAGTGTGCAGAAATAGAAAAAGCTGTAACAGTCAGTAGAACAGGATTCAGAGCTAAAGGTGGGTACCCCTCTCTAACACACCTTCTTACCTCTCCTCTCAGACCTTCTGACATTCATTTCCTTTTTCTCTGTCTTTGCTGTGAATTTTTCTTCTTTTTTTACTGAAATTCTGTGATGGGACATTGAACCTTCAAATAAAATCTGCTTTTTTGCTCTTTCTGGACTGCATATAATACAAGCAAGGAAACGTGAAGCAAAGTTAAAAATAAAAAATAAAGAAGAAGTAAAAGGAAAATGAGAGGATAGGACTAAGGAATCATCAGGTTTTATGCTGGGCTCTCCTGCTCCTGTCCTATTCATGGTATTTAAGAAAGCATAGGCAGCATCATGGATTGGATGCATGAGGGAGAAATTACAGGTTGAGTGAAGTACAGTAAAATAATTGAAAGATCTTTTACTGTCTAGATACATAGAGAGAAAGACTTTGTACAAAAGAAAATCTGTGTGAAAGGCTTGGCCATAAAAGGCAGAAGGGAAGGAGCTGGGGGAAGATTTGACAGACGTAGCCGATGCATATTTGTTGCTATAGAGAACCTTGAGGCTGAGCTGTTGCAATTAAATGTGCACTAACAAGACTTCCTTTGAGGTGTTCTAGGAATAGAGAGAAGCCAGAAAACTTTTCCAACTTCTAATAAGTCACATTAAGAAGAAGGTGTATAAAGGCCTGCTCGTGCATTTAATAGGGGGGTTCAATTCAAGCTTGTTGAGAATATGAGCAAATAAAGAGTCTGCTACCAAACTTGAGGGATAATAAAGGATTTATGGGGAGTGAGTGGATCAGTGAAAAGGCTGGGCATTGAGCAAGAGAGATTATTGAATATCCAAAAGCCAGTGTAAGACATTTTCACACTTTAATGATGACCTTTTACAGCAATCTAAAACTTTCTGGAGACACAGACATTTCAGGTATCTTTTCTTGCATTACAAGTATATAATGTTTCTTGACTTCTCAATTGCAGCCTGCACACCTAAGGATGTTTTTCTTTTCAATTTCACACAAGTAATGAGGCTCAGTGGTATCTCTGTCTATTCCTCAGGATTGCCTACATGGCAATCTGACATCTGTTTTGGGGAGGGAGTCTCTATGCACCAAGTTAATGAAATAATTTATGATGAAATCTCGTAGAGGTGGACAAGAACAGTTTCTCACTCCTATTTAATCAGGTCATTGAGCTATCTCAGCAGCTCTGTCAGCTCCTCTTAGCAACAGCTCTGATACGTTTAATCCATATTTTTTCACCATGTCCCAAAGCTTCTGTCAATTTTCTTCCCTTAAATCCCTTTTGCAGAAGTCATCCCTTGCTCTGAGATATCATGGAAAGCATATTCCATACATTTTACTGGGGAATGTACAAACAGCACTTCTGCTTGTGAATTACTCCTGTTCCTGCCAACTCAGGATATGTTTTAGCAGATGTAGTGAATCTAGCTAAAATTAAAACAGTAAAACTGGACGTTTGCTGAAGAGACCATCTTGCTCAGAAAGTCAGCTTGAGTCAGCACAGAATATGTTTCAGGAAGGGCATAATGAGATTATTTTTTTACAGAGCTTGTTAGTGTTCTGGCTAAAATTTCAATGTGCTGTTCTAGGTCAACGTAAGTAATTTGATAACCCAAAACTTCAGGCCTGAAATTATTGGAAGTGGGTATGTGGCATATATATGTATAACCCTGGAGCAGCTTTGTGCCATGTACGTGCTTTTCATCATTCGGATCTCTCTTCTGGTGAGAAAATTTGCTTTTTTGCACCTGAATGCAATGAGTGTTTATTTCTGGGTGATTTCTTTCTAAACCTCTAACACACTTTTAGGTGTATCTCTGATTGGTTTCAAACTTCTACATGAGAAAAGAGATAAGATTTTTCTGTTATTACTATTCCTAATTTAAGACCTTTGGTCTCATTTAGATGAATAACCACATAAGAGCTTTTTTTTTTTTTTTTTCTTCTCATGGCTGGAAATCTCCAAAGAACAGGATTTTCTAGGACTACAAGTCCAGCCAGGGCCACCAGGAGGGTCAGGCAGCTGGAGCACATGATGGATGAGGGAAGGCAGCTGCAATAGGATTTGTTCAACCTATGAAGAAAAGGCTCAGGGGCATTTTCTTGCTGCCTCCAGGTGCCCGAGGGGAGAGGAGACAGATGATAGAATCTGACTGTTCCAGAGGAGAATCTGACAGGACTGGGGAAAGCAGGCACGTGTTGGTCCAGGGGAAAATCTGAGTAGATGTGAGAGAAACTTTCTACTTGTGAGGATGATCAGGGAAGTGGGAGGATGTTGCCAAGAGAGGCTGTGGCATCTCCTTCCCCAGGGAAGGTGAGATCCAGTGAGGATGGGGAGCCCCTGGCACAGGGTGCCCAGAGAAGCTGTGGCTGCCCCTGGATCCCTGGAAATGTCCAAGGCCAGGCTGGACAGGGCTTGAAGCAGCCTGGGACAGTGGAAGGTGTCCCTGCCATGGCAGGGGATGAAATGAGATGAGTTTTAAGGTCCCTTACAGCCCAAACCACTCTGGGACTCTGTGATCCCAGTGGACTCGGCCCTGTGTCACTGCTCAGACTGGGCTTGCTTTGAGTAGATCAGGCAGGATGAGCTCCAGAGCTCCCTCCCAGCCTGGTCCTCTGTGACTGTGTAATGTGCCAGGGACTCTTTGATGTCTTTATCTCACGGCTGTGGTAGAGCCAAGTAAAATTCATGTGGCTGTCAGCTGTGAAGAACAAATCCATCTCCAGCAATCTCCCCTCCAGGCCGGCAGCAAAGCCTCACAGCCTGCAGGGGTGGCAGTGCTCATCCCAGGCGAGGCTGGCCAGGACTTTGAGGAAAAAGAAGTCTTTATCCACAAGAAACCCTCCATTCGTTCAGTGGATACAAGATTTGGAGAAACATCTTTGCTCCCATTAGGAAAACACACGAAATTTGATGGTAGACTGGCACCCAGCAGGAAACTGAGAGTGATTTGAAAAGCTTTGTATAAACACGTTGAACTTGCAGATGGTTTGAATGATATGTATTAAAAGTAAGAGTCTAAATAGGTTTCTGTAACCCTTTTAAGATTGCATGTGTAAATACCTAATGCATCATTTGATTTAGCAAATTATAAAAGTACTCTCGTCATGAACTACCTATAAAAAGAAATTGAGAATTTTGTCACAAATCATGTTCTAAATAGGCTTCAAAAATGACTTTTAGCTACAGCTGCCTCCCAAGTTCATCTGCCACCAAAACACCTGACAGAAAGGAGTTTTGTAATGCATTTCAAAATGTCTGGATTTCCTAGCTAATAACTCAGTAATTTCTTTCTTTGAGAATTGAAGCAAGTGAATTATATCCATGCAGTTATGCAATGTTTATTCTCTTCTCAGTAGAGACACAGAAAATTATTATTTTTTCTTCTTCTCTTTGCCCTGAGCCTGGTAGTACGGTGCATGTATGGAAAGCCTGTTAGAAAAATCTCTCTCTATTCCCACAAGCCTAGCAAAGAATAATAAATAAAGGAATCATCCCCCTTTCTTGTAGAATAATTCCAGAAATATACCACTTGTGGAGTCTGAGGCCAGGAATATTGCAAGAACTAAGGTAGTAGCAAGAGCTGATAAAGTAGTTCTTTGCTGGATATGAGACAGACTAGAAAAAAATGAATTTTTTATTAAAGTCAAGGATAGCTTTGGACCAGAGTTCTTCAATGCCAGGTAACTGACTCAACTAGGAAAAATCTGCATGTGCTGAATGAGACAACCAAAGAGCAAGATAAACACAGAAAGTGAATTTCTTATATTTTTCACTACATTTGGTGTCTGTTGTGATATTACATTTCGTAGAAGGTCAAGTTAATTACTCGTATCAATATTGTGTGCTCGACAATGTTTGCATTGGGGGGGACAGCATAGAAAGATTTACACGTGCACAGATTGCTGATAAATAAATCATAAATAAATCAAGCCCTGTGTAAAAACATTGTTCCCTCTCTGCCCCAACTGTGTTCCACAGGGTCTGCACACATTGTGTGCTCAGCCTGGGCACTTCCACTGCACATCAGGCCAGACACAGAGAACAAGAAGTTGAATATTTTTATTACCCTGTTTTGAAAATAAGGCTACAAAGAGCTCCCATTATTCCATCCTTTGTGAAAGAGATAGGCCAGGAAACATCTGCATAGCACAGCAGCAGAGAAGTGGAAAGGAACAGGACAAAACCCAAAACAAATAAGTATATTTAAAATCTGGAGGAAAGCTGCACTTTGTTTTCAAAGAGAACTTTGAATGCCACAGACACAAATCAGTTTAAGACAATCAGTGGCTTCCCATGCTCCCCACTGAAGGAGGCAGGAGAGATGATCCACTTAAGGGAAGGTGTTGACACATTTAAACGCAATTGCTTCCTCAAATAACTGGGAACTATCCTACGGACTGCAACCCACCTACAAAGCTCAGTGCCAAAATTGGAAAAAGATCACAGCATTCCCACAAGATCCAAGGAAAAAGAATGTGAGACATGAGCCTGGTATAAATAAGTCTGATTAAGATCTTGATAAACAGTGGCAACGTTGTCACCCTCAAAATGAAACCAGAATATTGGAGTGAAATAAGAAAGAGCAAATATCCACTGGGAAGGGTCTCCCTTGGGCAAGGGCTTGAAAGTGATGCCACTAATGAGTTTGAGGCTCAAACTCATACCTTGAAACATCTGTCACAGGTCAAGAGAAAGATACGAAAAGAATGAAAAAATTGCGGCTTGACGGAAAGATGTAGCAAATTTATCTCTACTGATTTTTATTATGTTGAGTAAAATTTGAGTTGTTTATTTTCAATCTGCTGTGCTCAAGAGAAGCCAGCTGTTCCCTTAATTAATCCATTGCCTACTGGTGCAGTTGACCCTTCCAACCTCCTCCGTCCTGTAATTCCGACCCTGCCCAGCAGGAGCAAGGAGAAGGAGCTGGGAGCCTGCTGGCGTTTTGCAGCATCCCTCGTTTCCACCTGCAGGGACAGGGACAGCTGTGCCAGCCCTGGGCTAAAGCAGTGACTTCCCCATCTCTGCCAGCTGCAAGGAGGGTTTGGAGCCAGCTCAGCTGGGGTGGTTTCCCTCAGAGCCTTCCCTGGAATATGCTGCGGGTATTCTTGATATCTCACAGGGATAAACGCGTGGAATTTTTGTCACGAGAAATGATGGGGAGCTGCTGCTCTTGTAGAAAATCTGCCCTTTATGAATGGCAACGCTCCCAAATCTCAAGAAGGATGAGCAGAGCTAGGAAAAGGCAATCTGTAATTTTGCAGGTATTGTACGGAGGGTAGAAAACTAATAGGTGCATTCTGACTGTGTGAAAGCCCATTTCCAAGGAAGCATTTTTCCAAGTGGGTTACTTAAAATAACTTTAAATATACCCAAGATGAAAAAATTCTTACAAACTTTCCAATGCGAAATCTCAAATTTAACATTGATTAACTTTTGAGGCATAAAATGTCATCCCTTTTCCTCTATTAACACTGAGTAGCACAAAAATGTCCCATCTCTTTGTACAGAGTTCAATCCTGATGTATCTGCTTGCGGGTCAGAAAGCGTCCCTTGGGCTTTGGTTTATTGAGATTGTTTGGAGGGGTTTTTTGATTTGCTTATTCTCAAATTATCCTACTAGTTCAGGTACTCCAGAACAAATTATTTTCGTTCTTCTCTCCCTGGCCCTTTATTGTCTTCTGCAAGAGTATTTTCCAAGGAGTTTGAAGCAGAGTAAACCTTTCTACCTAAAGAAAACTGATCAGAGCAGGGCACTGACAGGCAGAAGGCATGAACACACTTGTTAACTCCCTCACTGCAATAACCTCCAACCCCAGGTAGGCACCTGGGATCTAAAATAGAGTTTGTTTTCATTACTGCTCATGTAAAATGCTTTTTCTCAGTAAAAAAAACCCAAAATATACTAACCAAGCAATGAGAAATTAAGTTATATACTCTGAAATACCAGGTGTTGTAAGCATTCCTTTTAACGCCATTGTCCTTTCTGAGAGCAGGTGTGAGGTCAGAGCAGCTCACTCAAGGTTTTATTTCATTTTATCTTGTAAATCTCTAGGACAGAGACACCAAAACACCTCTGAGAAACTTGATCCAGTGCTTGACTGTCCCAATAGTAAGAACATTTTTCTTATAAGTGGTCTGAACCTCCCTTTTTTTGATTTCTGCCCACTGTTTGATACCTTTCCTCCTCCTCCAGTGCTCTGTGAAGAGCACAGCTCCACTCTTCTTGATGTCCTTCCTGTAGTCACTGGGAATTGTCCCTTCTCCAGGCTGAACAAGCCCTGTACCCTCAGAATTTATTTTTTTGGCTAATATTTCAGCCCTTAACCACCTCGGGGACCCTCTGTGAACTCTCTTCAGTTTATCAACATCTTTCTCATGCTGGTGGGGTAGGGCTGTGCAAACCTGGCAGTATTTATGTGTGTTGACTTGCTTACCTAGTAACTACAGCAAATTACTAATAACTGCTAGTAAGTGGTAGAATGGTAGCTGCAGCTTGCATTTCTTACATAAAACAGCTGTATCAAACAAGCATGTGATGGATTATATTCCACATCTGTAAAAGGATCATGATAGTAAGGTTCTTGCAGAAAATTCTTGAATTTTCTGCACACTCAGTGATAATATAACCCCTATTTAACCCCCAATTATTACTGTTGGATGTGAAGGAGTATGGAAAGGATCTGGCATACCCTCAACAAAGCCCAGTATTTAGATTTGACACTTGTCAGTACAGCTCTGTATCATTTGCCACCTGAAAGCCTTGACAGAATAAGGACTTCTGCCCAAGGTCAGCCTTCTCTGGGAAGTTTTTTAATGTGGCTCTTGCTCATTGTCTCTTAAAAAGTAATAAATGGCACCTTTAATTGCAAAAGATGGGAATCCTGGAGGCAGCTGCATTTCTGTGCATCGTGGAATGTAATGGTTCTTGGAAGTATTTAGGGTTTAATCCCACAAATGTGTTCTGAGGCTCATGAAAGGCAGTGCAAGTCAATAAAGCCCCTTAAAATACGTAGTCCTGCATGTCCCCTGAATCCCTGACTTCAGGGGTGGGAGAGCTCTTCGATTATTCCTGGGAAAATGAGCAGCCTGGTGCTGGGGAGGTTTGAGGCAATTGTTTCCCGTCTCTCTCCTCAATGCCTTCTGTGCCTGCAGCACACAGTGATTGGAGCCCAGGCACACACCCGGGCTCCCACAGGCTGCTTGCTGTCTCTGCAAGGGTGCAAAGAGACATCCTGGAGCAGCATCTGCTCCACCTTTGCCTCAGCAAGGGAACGGTGCCATTTTTCACAGGTTGAGGCTCTTGCTGTTGGAGTTTGGTAGCAGAATAATCCATCAACCTTTTTCCTACCTTCAGTTCCCCTCCCAGCTGCCATCACTTTTCCTACCAATTTTCCCAGAGGTTTATCTCTCCTTTGTGAATCCCTAATAATGCAGGGGACAGAGGACTTTTTAAAATCATGTGTTCAAAAGCATCACAGTCAAAGCTCATCTGAAAAAGTGCTGTGAACCAATATCCTCGTCAGCAACCTGTCTCCAGCCCCCTGACACCATCCCTTTGCTCATGTCGCCTGTAAAAGCACACAATAACTCAATTTTTACTTTGACAAAAAGCCATACAGATCCACATCACAATATTATTGTTGTTCAGCCTGGCTCTAGCTGCTGTCAGCTGCCAAAACACCTTGAGGCTGCACTTTCACTCTGTGATACTGGCCCAGAACATAAAAACACAAAACCACATTTATAACACTCGAGTCTCATCATTCTCATGCAAAAAACTTTGGTTCTTTCGTGTTTGCAATTTTTAGAGTAGAGAGACTCAGCATTTCTATTTTGGTGTGTAAGGAGTTTTTAGTAAGTACCTTCATATTTTCTGGGGGGAAAAAATAGATGTACATGTAAGTTCTGTATCATAAAATGAAAACTGGATAATTGATAGGAAAATACAATATTTTTATCTTCATATCTATTTCTTAATAATAAAAAAGGTACTGAACAACACAGTGATTATATTTGCAAGTGATGGCAAATTTCAGGCAGAGAGGGATGAAAATACAGATTACTGAATGTAACATACAATATTCTGAGGCAAAGCCTGTTGATGACAGATCCCCAAAAGACCAGAGATACACAGCCTCCTAAAGAGAAACAGAAGAACAGAACCCCACACATCAACTCTGACTATTTAGCATAAAATGGCTGAAAAATCCAGTTATGACCTAGGAGAAGGTTGTGATCGAGAATATCACCTCTTTTTTAGTGTAGATTATGCTGTTCTAATTATTTTTCAGAACTTCACCATCAGTCTTATTTGATACATTTCCTTATCTCTTAATCTTGAGCCTGAATTTTGGTGTGGTTTGTGCCACCCCAAACCCCACTGATGTGAGAGGAATTCCTGGGGGTGTGACAATCAGAGTCGCTGTGTTAAAAGCTGTGGAGAAAACCTTTAAATCCATTTGCAGTTTCCCAGCTCAGTTTGGGGAGTCTGAGTGAGGTGCAGGTGGTGGATCCTGCATGGCTGGAAGTGGGAACTCTCCAGCCCTGAGCTGGTCACCAGGAATTTCTGGTGCTGGGGTGATGATGTGGAGTGGCACCATTTCCTGCAAGGTCCCCTGGTGAACTGGAGAAATCGATGCAGGACAGAAATACTCAGCACTGCTGGCTGCTTGTGCTCTGATGAGATTTGGCAATTGAAAGTGGCCCTTTTCCCTTTGATTAAGGAAAATACTTGCAGCTGCATACATTAACTATAGAAATTCTATAGCAGAGACAGCTCTGCTGTAATAAATTAAATCATATTGCAAGTACACTACCAGGAAGCTGTTTCAGGAGAAATTAAGGCTAGCAAGCCTCCTGAAATTAAGTTTCTGCTGAGATAAATTGGTACCATCTAACCAATATAGTTCAGCATATGTCACAAACAAGAGAGATGCTCTTGGCTGATGGTGCCAATTTAAAAGGCTGTTTACATCAAATAATTTGAGGTCTCAATTTGCACACCAGGGGTTATAAAGTACTTTAGCTTTGCTCTAGAACATACATTAAGGTGTTTGGCACAGTTGGGGTGACAGTGTGTGGCATTAATTTCCTGCATTAAGTTACTGCTAATACTCTTGTTAGTGAGTGCCTGATGGCTTTACACTTTCTTGAACATTTAGGAATACTGGATGCTATCACCATTTTCACATAAAGTACAATTGACTTCAAAGAACTAAGTCTGGGAATGCGGTGGTGCTAATGTGGAATTAGTGATTACAGGGAAAATATAACTCCCAAATTCCACTGCTCTAAAACACTCGATTCAGCTAACCATGGAAACATGCAGAAAAGGTTTGGATGTATGATTGCTTTTTAATCACTGCTAGCAGTTGATTATTTTAGTGCTTTATTTCATAATTTCACGTCTCACGTTAATGAAAATGTTATGGGAGAAAGCAGTGGGGAAAGAAAAGCTATTTGCCTCTCCTTAGTTAATAACTGCTTCTTGCTGCTCCACTGAGGTGGATTTTCCCTCTGAAATTGCTTTCTGTGTGCTGGAGCACAGCTCATTGTTCTTCTGTGTGACAGTCTAATCATTCTGCCTTGCAGACCTCTCACTTACATACAGCAAGTACAGGCCACAGCAGAGGCATTGCTGGATTGCCAGGACACACAGTCCCCTGGAAAATAACACATATTTTATCTTCAGAAGGAAACACTATTGAAATTCTGAAAATCTGTGACGTGACTCACATCACTTATATATCAGCATCTTTAATAACCTTCTCTTCACCAACTTGGTAAAGTCCAAGAAGCTTTAGTAAACAGGAGAAGATTATTCTGTCTGGCTTTTTTAATACCAGTGCAGGAATCATTCTCTTTCTGACACAACTTGCAAAATTCCACGTGCCTTTTCACCTAGCTGAAAAGCAGAGAATTCTTTAACTTAGATATCTTATTTTGCTCAATATTTTGATGAACACTGCACGAAACTTTCTGTAGCACTGCTGGCCCGTAGGTGACTCGTTAATCTGGCTGCACAGATCAGCTTTGCAGGACTGAGGGCTAAACCACAAAGAGCTGCATCTTTAGCTACACGTGTTAGCAGAGACTGCAGGAAGGCTTTACAGTCAGAGGTGTCCTGAGAGCCAAAGTGCAGCCCCGTGTTTGCTGTGTTTGAAGAGGACAAAGAGTGTATATTTAGAACAAACACAGTATTTGAATTCTCAGCATGTAGGAACTAAGAGTTTTACTCAGTGCTGCTGTGATTTGAGGAGAGGCTTTGCTTTGTGTGCCCCTTCTTCGAGCTGTTTGGAGACTTTATTCACGTGTGATACTGATATATGTCAGCAGTGCAGAAACGTACAGGGGGAATGAGCCACAATAATAGGTCTTCACTAGTCCTTACAAATTTTAATTAGTGTTCCTCAACTGCTGCTGGTCCTCAGCCCAGCTCAGGTTTTGTGAATTAGCCCATAACACCCACGGAGAGTTTTGCAGTGCAGGGCACATCCCAGCTGAGCCTCTCAGAGGAGGGATGTGGGTTTGAAAGGCACAATAAAGACTTTTCAAAGCACTGGATGTGGTTTGTGTGGCACCTGAAACTGTCACCAGGCAAGCAGGCTCTGCCTGCTGGGAATGAAATGCCTGAAGTGCTGCCCAGGCTCTGCCAGGGGGTCTGCAAGGCTCAGGTTTGGAACCCTTTCAGCTCAAGGATTAAAGAAACACGCTTTGAAAAAGAGAAATGGAAAAGAATATTGGAATTTTCTTCTTGTTGTTGGAGCCTGTTTAAAATACTGCCAGCAGTGTAAAATGGACTAGAGCTGCCACCTCAATTTTTAATGAGATAATCAGAAATGGGAAGATCTCAGGCACCTAGTCCAGGTCAGTGCAAAATTGTCCTTATGTGATGTTCTCTTTAGTCAGCTTTAAAGTACTTGAAATAGATCATCCACTGCCCTGCCAGAGAGACAGCTTTTGTATGAACAGACCCACTTTCTTTAACTCCAAACTAAACTTTCTTTTTTTATCCTGTGCTTGGTTGTGTTGTCATTCCTATAAAGAATTCAGTGCTGCATTCCATAGCATGACTAAAGCCTTTCCTTACTTTATTTTGTTTTAGCTTGAGGCTTTACTATTATTATTATTAATATTTTATTCTTTATTTCTCTCTCTTCCTGATTTTCCTCAAAGCCAGTTTTGCTATTTTTTCCTATATTATTTAACCCTAGGCTGGAGGCACATTTCCCACCCCTTTAATTTAGCAGTGGAATACAAACACAGCCAGGTGGAAATTCCTGTGTTGTATTATGTAATAATCCATAAAGTTCCATCAATAGCCTATCTAATACAGCTAGTCCCATTTTGAATTTGGAACTCCCAGAATTGCTTGCTTTTAAAACAAATAAACATAATTTTAAAACTTTTAAAAAAACCCCAAAACCTTAGTCAGGAAATTATATGATCCACCAGTAGAGTCATTAAGTTTGTTCAATTCTTCAGTCCTGTCAAAAACCTATTAGGTTCCAGTGGGTTCCCCTCAACACATAAATCTTGCCAAGCATCTATTTCTTAAATACATGGCACAGGCTGTCAGCTTGCAGATGTTGTACAGTAAATTAAATTGTCAGAAATCCACAGTTTCAAGTGATTATTTGTGCTACCGAAGCTGTGCTGCAGAACTGCAAGTGCTTTCCTGGCTGCTTTTGGGCACAGCTTTCGTTACTTACGGTTGTGAAAACATTTTTGGGTGGAGAGAAATAAGTTTGTATTCAACAACTACAGACTGCAATTTGCTCTGCTTGATCAGCCATAAAAGTCAAGGTAATGAGATACTTCCTGATATTTTGAAGTATTTGGGGTAGATTTCAGTGGCTCTCTTGTCGCCTTGTACCAAATCAGGTCTGTGTGTGTCTGCAGCTACAGATAAGAAATGATTCAATTCCTGGTAAGCAAGAGCAATCTGTTGAAAAATTGGGATTTTTTCTGATGAAAATGTCACAGTATTGGTGAAGTTATAATGAGAATATGTACTGGGTATTTTTTCATTGTCTTTGATCCAAAGCTCTAAGAGCCTCTTCAGAAATCTTTCAATGATTTCTTAGAAAAGCAATATTCCCCTCTCTTTGCTTTGCCATATATAAATTAACTTTATGCTCTCTGTGACCCTCCTCTCTTTAAAGCAGACACAGAGAGCTGATTGCCTCAATAATTAATTTGGCCTGACCATTGTCCATGTCCTTCCATGAGTCACCCAGAAGGAAGTACACTGGGACAGAACATGTATTGACTGTTCCAAGAAGTGTCCGTGCTCCCAACCCAGAATCACAGGCCAAAGCCAGTTCTCCATTCTGTAACACCCAGCCAGCAGAATAACACCTCAAAAGAAAGTAATGCAATATTTCTGTCCCATCAGCACACTTTGGTCATGGTGAGGGTGACTTCAGTGGAGAGGTTTCAGGGCAGGGTATTTGATTTACTGGAAAATAACGCCATGGACCAGAACAGTTTAGTGCAACTGTTAAACGAGTTAAATTTTATCCTTGTTAAAAGGTACTCAAGGAATTGTGCATCACATTTCCCAATAGACTTCTGCATTTCAGGACATCTCGTTGCCAATTAATTCATCTGGGTAAATATCTCCCCTTATGAAAAACACATGTTCAGAATTTTTTCAGTGAAATGGCCAAATGTTGTGCAGCTGGTCAGGCTGTGGGCGTGCTTTCAGAAATGCCTGATGCCAAAGGAAAACACAGTTCTGTAAACACCCTGATGGAAAGTCAGTCTGAGCTGGGAGAGAGCAGAAACTCAAAGGTTTTGTGTATTTTCATCAACTGCTGAACTGGTTCAGATAGATAATACTACATTAAGGATAAATAAGTGATTATGTGATGTATTTTTATTGTCTTAAGAACAGGATCATGAAAATAAAATAGGCATTATTTTGTGTTTGTACTAAAAAAAAAACCAAAATCTTCTTAAACTTGTAACATAGAATCTCCAAAGTTGGGAAATGCTTGGTTCCTTTTGGAAATGTGCCTCTCTGCAGCACTTACACTGTGTTCATTTATGTGGATTTTAAATATATATATATTTATAATTACTATACTTATCAGTGAGACATTGGTAGCTGATTGCACCAGTCATGGGAGAATTTCCAAAACTGCCACAATTTTAGTTCTGTTATGGGAGAGGATGGAGAGGTTTTGAATCCTAAACCTGAAAATGAAACTGGTAATATTTTACTGATCTCTTTTCTGGAATTTTTTTTTTTTTTTTTATTTCACTGCAGGCACTTTTTTCCTTGAACTCCAGATTATTTTCTAGGAGTTTTTCATGGAATCATGGAATATTATATGTTAGAAGGGACCCACAAGGATCATCCGGTCCAGCTCCTGTCCCTGCACAGACACTCCAACAATCCCCTCCCTGTGCATTCCAGGCAGTGTTGTCCAAACATTCCTGGAGCTCTGGCAGCCTCGGGGCTGTGCCCATTCCCTGGGGAGCCTGGGCAGTGCCCAGCACCCTCTAAGGGAAGAACTTTTTCCTGATATCCAACCTAAACCTCCACAGAGACCAAAGAAAGAGCCTGCATTTACAATTACCCAGTTTCCTAAAACTCTCAAGCCTAAATCCCACTATCTCTGGAAAGTTTGGCATAACTTCACCAGTTTTGCTGAATATTTCCAGTCTGCTAAACCAGGACAGACTCCACTCGCACTTGGGATTTATTTTTTTTTTTAATGTGGTGTGTTTCAATTTAAAACTTTCTCAAGGGGATTTAAGAGATGCTGTGAAAGGAGAGGCCAGGATAACTTTGCCCTGTTAATCTGCTCTTAAAACCTCTGGTTCTGAGCATCCCAGGGCAAAACCAGACACAAACTCTTCCCCCAAGGTCCTGAGAACCCATCACAGATGGGAGAAGGAGGAGGGATGGAGAAGGAAAGCCACAGGTGGCAGAGCCAAATGTCCCAAAGACGAATTTCTTCCCTGCTCGAAATCCACAAAGTTTTTACTCAAATGCTCAAAATGTCCCAGTAACCCCCGAAACCTGTGAGCACCACTCTGTCACTGGGATTTATGAGAGCCTAAAGTTTTTACAGAGGTTTTAAAGACAAGAGTCATTTCTTTAAATTGCTGCAAACAATGTGTCTTTAGAAGTCCTCTGTTGTGTTTCTTGTGCGTGAGGAGCATTATCCTCGAGCTTTCCCCAAGGATCCCGTGTCTTGCTGAAATCTGCTCACAACAAACACGTTTGCAGATGTGCAGACACAGAATTATAGGAAGTACAAACAAGACCCCTGTGTAAAGCAGAGCACAGCTGAGAACCAGGGAGGTTTATGACTCAAGTAGTTTAAAGGACTTTTAATAGCCAGTGAAGGAGGTTGTTTGCTTTAGGAAAGCACATACAACAGTAGTGCACGCACTTAGTGCAGAAAGAGATGAAACAAAGCAATTATTCTGCTCTTAGCTGATGTTATTTTTATAATGAACCACCTAGAATGAGGTATTTTGCCAAGATAATTGTTTAAAATACTTTGTCAGGCAATCTGAATTGCAGCTTATGCATGAATCAGCCTGACCTGATGTGCTTTATGATTTTTTTTTTTTTCCATTACTTTTCTCATGCAATCAACAGATCTCAGTGATCTAAAACTTTGAGGGAAAGCTTTATATACCACGACATGAAATTGCTAAAGGCAGCCTCCTCGTAGTTCTCAGGATTTCCCCACCCATGCAGTGACTACATTGAATTTATAACAACAAGGACATGATGCTGGTCTGTGCTGGGGGATTTGCTGAGTGCTGAGCAGGGCAGAGATGAGACACAGGCAGGGAAAGGTGAGAGGAGCAAGGCAGAGTCTGTGCAGAGGAGTTCTGTGGTGCTGGGATTATTGCATCTGCTTGAACAGTGCACACTGTGACACATCCATGGAAATGCCCATCACTGAGAGGGTTTTGAAGATGCTGAGGATATTTCTTATCTGAAGTGTCAGCAATTGTTAAGCTGCATCTCTCATTTTTAGCTGGTTCCAAGTGTGGATCCCTTTTGAAGACCGAGTGGAAGGAGATTGACATTCCTTGGGAAAAAAAACCCTTTATACACTGTATTTCCTGGCATTCACTCCCTATGTGGATGTTTGATTGTTGGAGTTTTTTTTTTTCATTGTAATGTAATTTAAATATATTGAGAACTTAGAGCTGAGAATTGGAAACCCAAATTCAAAAGCTCTAAGAATTGGAATATAATGATAAAATTGTGCCATCGCTGCAGTTTGTGAATGACATTCAAGCTTCTTTATAAATTTATCTCCTTTCTGCATTACCTTTTGTATTAATAACACCTGTTTGATAGGTCTAGAGCTTTTTCACACTGCCCTAAATTTCATAAAATTAGGGCAGCTGTTCCTCCTGCTCTTTCAGAACTTCCAGGGAAAAAAAAAATAGTTATTGGGAAACTTCTGGTTTGAGGGTCACAGGGGCACAGGGCAGTGACCAAAGGTGCTTTGGAAAACCCACAGTAGCAGAACTGCCTTTTAAACTCTGCTGCTTTCCTCAGGAATTACAGCCTTATCTGCTGCATGCTTGAGTAGCAGTATATAAATATTGCATGCTTGATTTTTAAACCAGGCAAATTCATAGTGGAAATATCACGTTTTAGTGTAAGAGAAGCCAATACTGAGGACAGAAGAGCTGGAGTAACAGCTCTGGAAGGAAATGCCAGAGCAAGGACTGTCTCCTTTTATGTGAGAAGGATTTTTTTTATTTTTTTTCCCTGAGAGGAATATGGTGGTGTGTTTGCTTTTTTTTTTAGTAAGAGCTTAGAGATTTTTTGGAAAAAGACCTTGGTTTGAGATCAGCTTTTAAACTTGAGCTCCAGAATTTGGCAGCAGGCAGGAATGTTGCCACGGCAACCCATTATCTGAGGCTGTGTTCCTGAACCTCCTGCCAGTTCATCCACAGTTGAATGCTGAAGGCAACCTTAGAGGCCTTTATATGTTCTGTCCTGGAACAGTTCAAAAATAGCCTGGGACTTGAGAATACCAGCAGCTATCTGGGAAAAAGGAGAAGTTTTCCCTTTAGGAGGTGAATGAATACGCTCAATCGTGATAGGGAATTTCCACGCTCCTGGTGAAACCATTGGATGGTTTCTGGCGAGCGGAGGCGGCTCCCAGACGTTTTCAGTCTGAAGGATGGTTCTTGCATTTTGTTCTGGAATAGCTTTGGAATTTAGGATGCTGTCACCTTCCTTTCTCCTGCTCTGGGTCTGGGAAGGGCTGTCCTTAAGCAGGACACCAAGGTCCCTCTCTTGGGGTGCCAGGAAGGCCTGGAAGTTGTGTGAGTCACATGTGCCACCCTTTTGCTGCTTCTGCTGAGCTCTGTTTGTAAAATCCGCCAGCTGGTTGCAGTGAAGCATCCTCAGTCCAGCCAATTTTTAATATCTACAGTCCTCAGTATCATCTGCTCATTCTTCCTTTCTTATTCACAAAGAACAGTACTGGTCAACAAAAAAACCACAAAACTCTAAAAATGTAGAATGAATTACATTCCTTGTGCCCATATCCTCATGTGGCAAAACTTGAGGGCTGTTTTCTGAGTGTGTGTTTGGTATTGCCTGGGAAATATTTATCTCAGTTTTGGCATTCCGCTCCCCAGACTCCTGAGAAGTTCACCCAAACACCTCTCTGCTCTGCATCACTCTGACTGCTTCCTAAACTGTTTCTTTGTGTTTAGAGATGCTTGTGCTGTGATACACTTGTCAAAATGTTCTCAGAAAATAAGCCCCAACTCGAAATGCCTGTCAGATAATGCAAAACTGACAGTTTTAGTCAAATTAATCATGACTGATACCATTTGCCACAAGCATGAAAGCTCTCAATAACATTTTCTTCCTGGCAACAAGCAAAAAATTATTTTTTTTTTAGTTGAATTTTTTTTCCATTTGGTGGTATGACATGAACAAGGTTAGCTTCATATTTACACAAATTCTTTGTTATTTATCTCATGATCTAATTAATACTGGTGCTTAAAATACCACACCCCTCATGACATAGAATTTTCTATTCTACTCCTAACAAGCTGAAATATGTATATATGGATAATGTATATTATATAATGTGTGTGTTAATACATTATGCATAACATACATAGTTTCATATATGTTTCTAAATATAAATTTCCACATTTTAAAGTAACTTTGTGGGTGATCTGTAGGTGGAGGAGTGGAGTTGGGAATTTATTTTTCAAGCCTCCTATGAGATTACGGTTTAAGGCTGAGAGGGCTGTGTTCTGTAGCTGAGGCTGGGGCAGAGACACCAAACAGGAATTACTGGCAGAATTCCTGTTGGATTACAGGAGCTGTTTAGCAGAAATTCAAACAAAACATTGACTTTTGATGTGAAGGTATTACAGCAGTGCAAGAGAGAGGAAATTTCACTGGATTCAACACTTTTAAACAAATGAAATGTGAATTCTGCCCAAAGTTCATTCTCAATTTGCTTCTGCTACACAGAAGCTACAAACCTGAGCGATGAGCGCTCCTTGCCAAAATTGGAATATTTGTTCTGAGTAATTGAAGAGCAGATATGTTTAATGTAGTTAAATTAGTTTTGAGATCCTTCTGCGGGAAAAATAAAAACTGGGGGGAAAGGTTTTGTTGGTTTGGGGTTTTTTTTTTAAGTTGTGTCCTGGAAGATACCGTGAAAACAGAACTTGATAAAGCCCCCAGGTGTGGAGTTACACCTGAGCTCTGCTCAGAGCTGAGGAGAGGAGCTGCAGGATTTTGAGCCTGCTGAAAGCTCCAATTCCCCGCGAGGTGCTCTGGATTTGGCCAGGCACCACCGCAGGGAGCCAGAGCTTCCATCCTGCAGCATTCCTGGGATCAGGGGCTCAGCAGCAGAGCCAGAGCTGCCTCGCAGCACCAAGGACATCTCCTGCTCACCCAGGAAGGCTCCTTGCACTAAATACAGCAGCCAAAACAATCCAAAGGCTGGCGTGCTATCAATCACACTGCTCACATCAGCCTTTTTTTGGTTGTTTTCTTTCCCCCTTTTCAAAAATAATTTTTCAGATGGGCTGTTTGCTGCATAGCTGGAGTGGCTTACCTGCCAGCTACAAGCTATTCCACGAGAATTTCTTGTTTGTGCTTGTTGGGAGACTGGATTTATGGATCCTCCTTGCTCCACTGGGCAGCTGGGGATCTAAGGGAGAGCGACAATCCGTGGTAAGCTTGTCTTCCTTCAGCCTCTCTTAAGAGAGAGCTCTTTTGTCTTAGAGAGGATTATCATCCACAGGAATACACGGAAAAATAAATGGAGCTGCTGTCCCATGAGAGCCAGTGCAAGCCTGCCAAATTCATGATAAGTTTAATGCACGTATGGTAAAGTGTAATATAAACCCCATCAGCTGTTTAATCCTTTCAAATTCACTGTTTCAGGTCCTGGGGCAGTGTCAGTAGCTCTGGATCCGTACCCAGGATGTTTGGGCTGGGAGAGTCACAGCTGGACAGACAGAAACGAAAGGACACCTCAGTAATTGCCAAGGAGAAAAGAGGGGGTGAGCAAAATCCCGTCCTCCACACAGCCACCCCCCTTTCCATGGAATCACCAACACAGAGCTGAGTCCTGTGGCCAGGGACAGTCTGACACATCCCATTCCTCACCAGGCAGCTCCTGGAGCCTCGTTTTTGGAGCAAAAAAAATGGAATTTTGCTGTTTCCTTGCTGAGGGGCTGGGCCAGGTCTGACACGAGGAGGTTTTATGGGGCAGTAACAGCTTTTAGAGGAGAGAAAGGCTGAGGGAACCTTTCCCCTTGCACACCAAGGCGGGTGGATTGTGTCTTGGGGTAACATTTGCATTTCATTACTTGAATAAATTAATGTTTTAAAGCAAACGCCCAAGGATATTGCAATTATTTTGCAATTTATGCATTTATTCAATACCTGTAAGAAAACTCCTCTTAAAGACAGGAGGTAATCTGGGGTAAATGTCAATTACTGCTGGGTTGTGTTAGGTCTATAGTTGATGCATTTGTAAGACATTTTAATATTTAACGTTTGAAAACTTAGACTGCCAGATTTTTAATGGTGCTGCTGCTGGTTCAGCTGTTTTCCTGTCTTCAAAAATTAAAAACATTTCAATATTTAAAATAACTATACTGCTCACTTCAAGGCATATGTTGCTGCATATGTTTGCAGCTCTGTTTTCGTGAATGTGTAAGGTTTTTTGGCATATATTGGTATTTCGTTCTGAACCTGGGGGAATTAATGTTTAGAGTCACTGTTTGAATTCATTTTAGGTTTGATTGTTAAGAGCTCCTCTGGGAACAGGGGAAGGAATCCCAAGGAGGTATAAACGGAAACAAAGGTAGGAGAAGAAAGGAAGGCAGATGGTGGCAACAATGGCATATCTTTTTTTAGGTTATTGATTTAGTACAAAGGAGACTGAGTTATAAATCCTTTATACACTCCATACTCATTTTCAGTGATAGAAATACCACATTTTCACATTTACAAAATACATGTTGAGCCCTGAAATTTAGCTAATAAAAACCCCTGAGTTAAATTATGAAATAATTAATTAATGCAACTAAAACCCTCTCTCATGGTCTTATAAAGGATTGACAGTCTCAAACTCCATCAACCTGCAAATTAAACTGAAAGTTTTTCTGCACCTGCAGAAAACTGGTGGTGCCTTTGAGAGATCTTGGATTATTTTTATTAATTTATTTATTTATTTTCTGTGACTTGCTATCCAATTTATTCTGTTTCTGTGCTTGAAATGTGTGGGTTTTTCTTTCCCAAAGGAGCAGTAGTTAAGAAGCTCAGAAAGGACAAAAACTGAGAGTGGCTAATGGTGAAGTTGTAAGCACTGAATGAACAGGTTTGTTTTTCCCCGGGCTCCAGGGTTCTGTCACCTGTTACATTTTGGTCAGCAGCACTAAACCAAATGTTAACCATGTCACATTTGACAAAAACCAAATTATCAGTGCACCTAACAGTTTATGTAATAAATGTTTGCACCCTGTTTTCCAAGTAACCTGCCATGGAATCCCTGCTCTGAGGAGAAAGTGCCCTGTGTTTATTTCAGTGGGGACTTTTTTTCTTCTCAAGTCTCTGCAGAACAGAATTAAAATTTAGCACATGTACATTTAGCAAAAATATTTTGATGTCAATGTGTCACTCAACGTTCCTTCCCTGTTAACCGTGAAATATTTTTTTCCGAGTTGCATCTCTAGATAAAAGGGAAGAGCTCAGCTTTTGGCATTCAGAAAACAGATTTCAGTTTTATTTTTGCAAGCCACATAAATGAATGAATTCCATTTTCCACAGCTACATCTCTGTTCTGACAGGCAGAAAAGCTGTACCTTTGTGGGTTACGTTTTCCCCAGGTGCTGCCTGTTCAATCACAGGAACTCATTCCTGAAGTTGATATAGAGTGGGAATTAATACAAAATAGGTCCATTTCCTATTAAATGCCTTATTCTGGCAGAAGAATATTTTCATCTCCAAATCACAGCAGAAATAATTAAAATTCAAGGCATTAATTATACTTTAATTAAGCCAAACCATATTTCATAGGGTTGTTTTGGCAGTCTGAGGAAGACTCTGTCTCCTCAACAGCTCGTGAGGTGCTTATGACAAATTATAAAGTCACTGAAGCCAAGCAGAATTGTTCCAGTCAATTAAGTGTGTCTGGGAAAGGATATCTCCAGTATGTAAAGAGGGAAAAATATAGTGGTATTTTAGTTTTCCAGACATACACCTTAAATTGGTTATTTTTTCTCTCCATGCAATTTTAAGAAGTCCACAGGTTTTGGTTTGGCCAGTAATTCCATTAACCTGTTAGGTAATAGTGACACATCCACTGATCTGTTAATTTAGATTTCTCTAAACGATGAGGTTCGAAATGCTGCTTCTCTGTATGAGAAAATGAGTTTAAAAGCAGAGAATGTGTTAAGACTTATGGCACACAATGCTTAGAACTTACTGGGCCTCTATTTTATTCCTCTTTGTCTTCATTGTTGTCTTCCTAAACGTTTTTGTACCCAAACATAGATGTGATCTATAAACGTGTGTGGTTTTGTGGTTAGCATTGGAATGATAAGTTTCTTTATATCCTCAAAAATATTAGCTGGAGTTGGTTTTTTTTTTTTTTTTTGGCAGGGGGGGAGGAGGCGTTTTGGTTATTTGGGATTTTACGAGGATTTTTTTTACAGAATGTAGGCAGTTGTTGACTGCAAAGCTTTCTTCTTACTCTGGGCCACATTACACAGCAGACAATTTTCTGTGACTGGGATGTGCTGCAAGGAGGTGACAGGAACTGCAGCTTCCTCAATCCTCACCTCCACATCCTAAAACCTACACTTTGGTGAGAAAAAGACACAAATATATGAATTAACTGTTGGGGTTTGTACTCTTTGATGGGTTTTGATCTTTGTTTTTAAAAGCCTCCAGTCCTCTTTGCTGTACAAATAGCAGTGGGCACAGTGAGCACACCTGGGTGTGGCTGCTGAGAACTTCGAGGCAGTAGTGCAGCATTGAACATCTTTTCCACAGGTTTAATTAATTGTAGGCAAGACTTGGGACCTGGCAGCTCTCTGACTTCTCTCTCTGCTGAAATCAGTGAGGTGAGTAACTAATACTCCTGGGACTGCTCAAGGGAATGACTTTCTCTTGCACAGTAAAAAAATTCAATGTTAGCAAGGCAAACACTAAAATGGGCAGGTGATACAGAAATGTGTGAAGTGTGCAAAGTATTGACAAGGTCAATACTTCATTGATCAGGTCACGCTGAAAACCTGAGTTGGAAGAATGTGTTTAACTCTGGAAAACAGGAATAAGTCTGTATTTGAGTCAGCGTGGAGCTGTTGGGGTATGTCCAGCACATTTCAGCTCTTTCTCTGTGGTGACAGGGAAGTTACTGAGCTCAGTTTTTTATAAATACCTCTGTTAGTCCTGTGGATGATGCTTCCTGTAAATGAGCTTTTCTTGGGAAACAGAACTGGGCACTGCCAAAGGTGTTCCTTAACAGATTGGCATGGATATTTTGTCACTCTATATAAAATGTTTTTAAGGCATGTCAGCCACATTTACAGCCTGAGGTAACTTGTGTAGCTGTTCAAGTTACAGCTGAATTTAGTCTTTAGTTCATGAGCAGGGTCCAGATTGGATCCACATCAGGGATTCTCCTGTAGCTGCATCGGAATAAATCCTGGGATTAAGTCCTGCTGCAAAAAGGACACGTGGTTTAGCAGAGTGTTTGTCACAGCTCACTAAACCCCTCCTGTGCTTAAAACTTCCAAGAAATTTCTAATGAACATTTGTGTACAAGTTCATTAGAAACTTTGTGTGGCGTATGACAATGGCAGCAGAGGGATTTGAGCAGTGATGCTCAGCAATATGAAAGATCCCACTTTATTTCATTGTAATCTTTCATAATAGTCTCAGTTATTTCCCAAGTTTCTCATACCTGGAAGTACTTAATGAGTAAGTCTTGGCTCTGTTCAATGGAACTGAGCTTTTTAAGTGGGAATTGCACAAAAGGAGCAAATTGAAGTAGAGCTTAGGGTTCTGATATGCTTTTTATTCTGTGCTATTGGCATGAACCTGCCATGCTGTTGAACTTGATTCAGTCCATTTGTATGAGACCCTTATTCTTAGTTTAAAAAAAATCTATTTTTATTTTTCGAAAGGAATTGATTAGCTGAGAAAGATCAACACCTGCTTTTCAAATTGATCAATGATTTAACCTGTTATAAATTTTCTGCAATTATACAGCATGGAAATATCATTATATTACATCATGTAAACACCTTCTAAGTGTCATTCCATCCTGCTTTGCTAATTTCAGTAGGGTTGGTGAACATTTAGAATCACAGCAATCATTAAGGTTGGAAAAGGCTTCCAAAATTGAGTCCAGCCTTTAAATACCCACTAAACCACATTGTGAAGGGCCACATCTACTCATTGTTTAAACACATCCAGGGTAGTGACTCCAGCACTGTCCTGGTCAGCCTGTTCACTGCTTAACCACTCTTCTAGTGAAGGGATTTTTCCTAATACCCAACCTGTTTGTGTTGGGTGTGTTCTGAGTCCCAGATTCTTCCTTCCCGCGGGGCAGATTTAAAACTACCCAGTCTGAAAGTCCTGGTTATGGAAAATTCTCACAAGCTCTGAAATATTACTAGAGAGAAAATCAAAATTGATTGAATAGATGTTAAGAGTTTTGAACAAAGCTTTGAATCACGAAGGGTAATTAAAGGGATGAACTTTTAAATCTAATATTTTGTGGCTTAATATGCTATTGCTTTCTGAAACTCTTTCACAAAGTTCTCAGAATTGTTTCTCTGCTGGACATAGCTCCATGTTTATCCCTGACTTTTAACAACTTTTTCTTTAATTCTGTTGCCCGTACAGTGGAAACAGACTTTGTGGATTAATTTAGTTCTAGGCTACTTTTCCTGCTCAAGTCCTGTTCTGTTTTCCCTTCAAACTCTCAAATCTCCTATTTAAGCCATGTAGTGAACACAAAACTTTCCATGAAAGAAAATGTTCGAGGTTGCTCTTTGAGGAAATATTGAACTGAGGGTTAAAGGGGAATCCTCCAAAAGGAAATGCAGACGGGGTGTGAGTGGTTTGGCCACGTGCAAACAGAGAAAAGGTTATTTTAGAGTGAAAACCTTGCCAAGGCGTGTGTGAGTGTGTGAGCAGGACTGCAGTGCCTCCTTGGATATGGCTCAGAGAGCTGTTTCTGTTTGATTAGACAGGAAGATTGTGACACGGTCATGGCATGTGCCCCAGAATAACAGGAGTTGGGAGCAAATTGCAGTGAGTATTAGACCTGTTGCAGAAGGGAAGAGAAGAATTTGAAATTACTTAATTTTTTAATTAGAAAATAACTTTTTTCCCCTGCTTCTTATAGTGTATGAATCTTTACTATTTCTTATTTCATTATTTCAGCCCTTTCCTCCCTCCTGGAACTGGTTGTCCCCAGTTGCTTTGTTTCATGGCCAAAGATAAAAACCTGTGAAGTCAGCAAAGCCTGTTAAATAAGCTGTCAAAACTCGAACCGTTTCATACCTCGGAGCTCAGTAAGGAAGACAGTTTTATACAACTTAAAATTAAAGTCTTTCAGTTTCACCTTGTTGGAAAGCCTGGAGATAGACTGCACAGAGCTCCTGTTCATTAAGATGCACCTGTAGGCGATCCAATTTCTGTAAGAAATGGTGAAGGAAACATCACAGTCACAGCAAAGCTGCCATGATAAAAGGCAGGGCTTTGTTCTTCAAGAACAAGTTTTAAATTAAAATGAAAAGATTGTAAATGGGGTTCACAGTGTTAGAGCAGGATTTGGGTAGATCCGTGTCAGACACCTCTCGATGTGGTGGAGAAGCCTGAGTTTGAGAAATGTGAGAAAATAGCACTTTGAGTGAAAACTCGAGTACTTCAGAGCAAGTGTTCCACTTGCTATCTCTGCAGTTCTAGCAAGGGCTCCCTTCTGAAGTCTGACTAAAGGCAACTTTTTATTTGATGAGAGTTTCGTGTTAATTCAATTACTTGCGTGAGCTGCATTTCATTTGCACACATGACGGTGTGAGAACTGACTGAAAGGTACAAGAATTGAATACTGGGTCTAAGTGGGAGCAGCAGGTTTTATATTTCAGTAGGAATAGTTTCATCTTAAAGCTGAAAGCGCTAACCATCAGTTTTCCCTAAAAATTCAGCTATTGGAACCTAACCTTGTTCACAGGAAAGTCAAAGGGCAAACCAAGAATATGGCTTTTATTTACATATTTGATTCGAGCAAGTTTGCTTAAATGCCTCCAAGCCAGAGAATATTAACATGGAAACTGAGAATATTAACAAAGGAGACTTTTTAAATAATCAAGTGCTAGTAAAAGCCCTATCACTTTGAACTGTGATCACTGTACCAGTCTGTCTTTGCTGAAGCACTAATGAGTACTGACATCTTAGAAAAGATCTCATTATAGAGCAGGGATTCCTTGCAGAAGTTTTGACGTTTTTAAATACAAATAATATCATTTGGGGTAAAAACGCAAAGGGTAATGACTTCTTCAAAACAAATGTCTAAATAGAAGTTGACATTGATGTTTAGGAAAGATGCCTAAAAGGAAAGAAATTTGCTGTTGACTGCTTGTGGGAATTTCAGTAGAGAGTAAGGGAAAAAGCTGGAAAAGAACTAATGAATGTGAACCCCTTGGAGGGGAACAACTCAACGTTCTAGAATGCCCCAGAACAAAACCAATTCTACTTGGCTGTTCTAAGATGCTTCCAAAATCACTTGGTAGTGAATTTAGACAGCCTTCAGTCCCATATGTGGCATCATAGCACTGAAAACAACTCTCTCTCTGTAGTCCTAAAAAGTACCTAGATGCCAGTTTTAGCCATCCTTAAAACATGCTCAAATATGGCAGAATGTTTTGCAAGGAAAGGCCTAGGTAGGTTTTTTTTTTATCATTAATAGCAGGAACTGATTAAAGGTTGGATTTTCGACGGAAATACATTTATCTGATGTTGCATCTGAGGTGGGAAGAATCATAGTGTGACTGATGAGCAGCATTGAAAGTCTTATCTTTGTCCTATAACCAGAGGAGCCAAGCTACAACTCTTCATTTCCCATTCCTTATCTGCTCTCATCTGTCATGCATCACAGTTTCTGATTGATTACTCATTTTAGCCTTACATTAAACATGCACACAAGCACCAATAATTATTGAATCTCTGTGTTTGCAGCTCCTGCTGCCTCTTTGCAAGTGTCTCACCAGGATGTTTCCTGATCTGCACATCCTCTTGTGATATGTGATAACAAGGAAAGTACATAAGAGCAAAAATAATTGGCTAAAGTGCAAAATGAGGTAGGAGTGAAAGCTCGTCTTTAACCTTGAAGGAATTTATTAGTAGTTACATAAGTCTTGGAGGCTGGAACTCTGCTGTCCTGCATATTTATAACATCTGGGAAAAGGATTTGAATTATAAAATGTTAACATTTCCTGATGATGCTGAGCAGCAGATTGTCACACCCAGGCCCTGGCAGTGAAGCATTGTAGATTGGAACAAAAAGCCAGCAAAGTTCAGTAACTGGGCAATAAAAAGGCCCCTGGGATTCAAAACAGAGAAATGTCAAATTCTGCCCTGGTGGAACGATGGGCCCTGAGTCGTGTGTTGCCGCCCAGGAGAGGGATCCTGGGTTATGATCATAACCTCATGAAAATGCAAAAATTACCCACCCCCAAAAATATTAACTCTGGGGATGTTCAGCTGTGTTTGCTCTGCTGTTGCAGGATTTCCTGATTTCTGGTTGTGGTCACTGAGAGAAGAAAGCTTTGGTGACCCAAGTGCCCACCCTCCAGTGGCACACCCAGCTCTGCAGTCACTCACTGCCCTGGAGATTAAATACAACAAGAACTGTGAGCAGGCCAGCATGAGACAAATGGAAAAGAGTGTAAGAACACAAGGAAATGAGCAAGTCTTTCATTTCTATCTAATATCAGACTGAATTTGTGGAGTGAAAAGAGGAACTCACACCAGATTTCTCTGTGCAGAGTGCTTGGTTTAACAACCAAAAAGAAAAAAAAAACAAACACACGTTGAATTATTGTCTAAAAAATGGACCTTGTTGTTCTGAAATCCCTGGGTGCAAGCCATGTACGTCTTATAAATGCACACTCTGGCAAATAAAAATTAGATCAAACATAAGGATTTATGCACAACCTCAATAATATGTATTAAAGCAAGAAATGAGTTGTATGTAACATTAAAAAAAAACACAAAACA
This sequence comes from Orthonyx spaldingii, assembly GCA_013397795.1. NCBI lineage: Eukaryota > Metazoa > Chordata > Aves > Passeriformes > Orthonychidae > Orthonyx > Orthonyx spaldingii. The sequence goes on from VZTJ01000523.1 coordinate 975,565, forward strand.
CAGTAAAGGAAATATCACAGATTTCTTTATTTTTTAAATCTTTCCCTATTTGACTTCAGAAATAGCCTTTATATTTCATTTTCTAGTTATATTGACACCGTTCCAGCCAACAAACCCGAATGATACAGAAGGATGGCAAATGGAATAGCTTGGAGCACTCATGGAAGAATTCCTGTTATTTTTATGCCTTTCAGCTGAGTTCAAAGATTAGGGCTGTAAGCACAGCTAAAATGTATCAAGTGGTAGGAAATTAATCATGAATGTTCTTTAAGTAGAGACTGTTAAACTTCAGCATTTTTTTAATATAGAACAAACCGTAATGAAAATTATTATCATTTATTATTATTATCAATTATTATTATCATTATAGATGCCAACAAAAGAAAGACCTTCAAAGGACATGAAAAGAGTCATGGCTGTGACACATTTCTGTGGGTTTGTCTGAGAAAATGAGAGCCTTTTTTTGCTTTTCAGGAATAGAAACCCATTGGTCCCCCACGGAAGTAAAAGCAGATAGGATTTTGGAGGCACCATTTTTACCCTGAGAGTTTTTTAAGTTAAATTTAGTTTTCAGTTTAGGTTCTGAGCATCATCTGTGGTTTATATGCAAGTCAGCCTTGGTCAAACCCCTTAGGACTAAGATTTTATTGATCTTCCTGACAGATGTCCTCTACTCTAGGGTGAATTGCTGCTTAAGCAATAAATACTTTAAAAAATATATTCCCCACAGTGAGGGAAGAGTGATTAAGATGAAAAAACTCAACAGCTATTGTCAGAATTTGCAAGCTTTTGTTGCTATGGCTGTAATTAAAATCCTGAATGACAATCAAGCTTTTAGGCCAACTCATGCCATCCATTAAAAAACAAATACCAATTTACTCCCAAAAATTGTCTTCAGCACATTTTGTTGTTTATCAAAACAAATACTCATGTAAATACTGTCTTGATTTTGTTAATTATATTCCCACCAATACACCAGAGACTATTCTTTCAGAATATTAATTTCTTTATGTAAATTAGGAAGGGAGTTTAGAAATAATGCTGCTGTTGCAAACCATTTATCTGTCCTGTGATGGAATGAGATCCAATTTCAGCCAATTGCAGGATGATAATTGTGGTTACTGTTGTCATTAGATTCGTTAGAAGGGAATAGGGTTTGTAGCTCGTGGCTTGCAAGACTGGTATTTTCAAATGGAAAATTTTTGTGTGGACCTTGTTCAAGAAATACTTAAAATTTTCAATCAGAACCAATTCCCATTCTTGCTCCCAGCAGCCCTGTGCTCACAGGGCGATTATTGTGCTTGTCATGCCCTTTCCCATTCACCAGACAAAGAGTTTCTGGATTTTTTCATACCAGAATGGAGAGGTGATAAAAACACAGTTGAGGGAACAGGTTTTTTGCTCTCTGATAAATAGTTTTTATTCCAACACTGGGGCTCTCTGTGGGCATTCATCTCACGGGCATATGGGCTGGCATCTGTTTAGCCCATGAAATTTGAAACAGTGAGGGAACTATTCCAGGATCAAAGGGGAATAGTGCTCAATAAGTTGTAGAGAAGTTGTTGCCAGCTTTGGACTTTGTTCCAACATAGTGGTGAGGTTTGTTGTACAAGAATTTGGTGCAAAGTCTGTCAAATGAAACTTTTTTGTTTGAAGTGCCTATATCACAGATCAGTGCAATCGATGCAGAAATAACTCTGTGAAGTTGCTTAGCAAAAATTGGAGGAAGCAGAAAATTCTCCCAAACAGCTGTCAGAACGCTGTCATGGAGCCTTTAGGGAGAGGGAGCTTGGGCAACAACGACTGCAAGAAGCGCAAAGAAACTCGAGCTGCTGAAGAGGAACACACTTCTATTTGTCTTCAAAACCAGCCCAGGCTGGGGGAGGTACAGAAACCCTGTCAGCTACACACAGGCAGGAGCATGTTTTGGGAAAAAACCACTAATTCTGTGTGATGGGAATGAACTCTCTGCGCAGGGCAGGGACGGGATGCGGGGAACCACGGGACACCCGGTGATGGTTTCACAAATGCGTCGCCGTTTCCTGGGTCTGCCTTGTGTGTCACAAAGACATTAAATTTTTGGTTTCTAAACAAACAGTTTTCCAAACCCTTTAAACATAAGCTAACAAATTTTTGGTTTCTAAACAAACAGTTTTCCAAACCCTTTAAACATAAGCTAACCCTTTTCCTGTTGCAGCATAATACTGATAACAAACCTATTGGTACCTCTTAAAATATAGTTATAACATTTATAAATCTATTGTGACTTAACGATTCCCCTCAGCACGAGCAGTACTGGCAGTCAATCAAAATGCTGAAGGAGAAATTAACTGAAGGAGCAGATGAACCAAACAGATGAAAGACAAGTAATTATTTCCTATCTAGGAAATGCTTCTTCAAATAAAATAGATTTGAAAGAAGGATCACTGAGATGTTTACATGGAGAGAAAATGGTTTATTAAATGACTGACTTCTTATTTCTTAGATTTTCAAATAAGGCCTCCAACTGTTTAATTTCTCTTGGAAGTTAATTCTCTTTCAGCAATTCAGTAAGGGATACCAGCAAAATAATTTTCAGTGTCTAAGCAATACAGGACTTAAATTTTCTTTATGAAAATGTTTCCAAACACTAAATTATAACAAGCAAGTAAATTTCATATAAAATAGATTCCTTCTACTTCTGTCTTTTTGGCGAATGAGAAAACTCAGCTATATTTTTATCATTTTTCATGTGCTGTAACTTTTGTCTGCCTGTGAATGCATAGAGCTAATGGCTTAACAAAACAGTTTTCAGATGAGAATAAGTATCCAGGATCCAGGGATAATTGTTCCTGACTTGCTGTTAAAGCACTTGGTGACTTTAGTAGGTTACATCATGGCGTGTCTTATGTATTTGATCCCACACTGAGGAGGAGATTTTATGTTACTAGAAATGGAAATGGAGACACAGTAGTTTTATTTCCCATGTTTTCCAGTTTCACCAGTTCTGTCCAGTTCCAGTTCTGTCCTTCTGTGTGAGTCTTGAAGATGTTTGTCACCAAATAAATGAACTCCTGTCCTTTGGATAGTTTGAGATCTCAACTTTTGCACAGCTCCTCCAGTGCGTTAAAGTCACGTTCAAAAATTATTTGAAGCTGGTATATTAAAAAATATGTCATCAAACTGTATCAGCAATACTGAATTCATTTTCATGGTTTTTTGTGACCTTCTCCAATAATACTCCAAAATGCATTAGGATTTAGAGGAATTCAGCTTTAAGCTTTTTGTGGTCACGTGGTTACTATTTTTAGGCAAATACTCAAGTTAGACTTCAGAACTTAATTTCTGAAATAAGTTATTTGAAGCATGACCTGAGTTTACTTCCATGTATGAATATTATATGAAAGGATTAACACTGGCCTTTGGAAAGCAATCCGAGTTCTCCTACAAGACACCAGTTCCTTTTCTCAGGCAGCTTTGATCTGCTATTCTTTAAAACCAGGCAGATTTTCCTTTCTTTAGTAGAGGTTTTGTACTGGATATCTGCTTAGGAAACTAAGTGATATATTCAAATTCTTCATTAATGCTTAGCGAAAGACTCTAATCCATACAAGATGAATAAACATCCAAATATGAATAACTTAGAATAACTCATAATAATAACTAACTCAGAATAACTGAGTAAAAGATGAATAATAAATGCTGTGCTCCAAACGATAAAAATATTGCTGTCAGCAAAGAACAGAATTTCTGAAAATTTACTGAAACCATGTTTCAAAAAAAAAAGCCTGCAGACATGTTCTAGGGTTATGTAAGAATTATTTCTTATGTCTTTTCTACCTCTGTTCAACTTTACAGTTTCTTCCTCCCAAGACTATGGCAGTTCACAGCTCATTGCCAATCACTCCACATTCACGTCAGCCACAGCAAATGCTTTACCATGGTCAGGGATTTGTAAAACTATCAAAGGTGCAGAAAATCTGGGGTTTCTGTCCTGCCTCTGCTCCTCTGCAAGCTGCTTGCTCCCACTGAGGAGCAGCTAGACAGGAGGAAGGATTTTGCAGGACCGATAGAGAGAATGAGGCAGGAAAACAGAGAAAGGCAGTAAATTAAAAGGGGTGCCAGCACTACAGCCAGGCGTGCTCAGGGAAGGGATGTCCTGAGGGATTTGGGATGACAAGGTTCTGAGCCAGTGGAGGGGAAAGAGTTTGTGTAAAGTCTGAATGAAGAGCAGTTGGTGGCATTCTGGGAAAAAGGCAACAGGTTAAGCAACTAGGGAAAAATAAATAAATACATGCATCCTTATGATTTTCACCCCAAAAGGCACTGGAACATGTTTAAGCCAAGCCCCACTGAACTGTACAAAAAATGAAGAAGCATTTTGGTGATTTATGGACAGATGGATCAAGTCAACATTCAAAAGCGGCATATGGAAAAACGTCTAATTTTTTAAAAAATACTTTTTCATTATGCCTCCCAAAACAAGAATGGGAATCAACAGAGGATCTTATCACATTTGAAATTACTTGCAGAGTTTCTCCTCACGGGTGCAGAAGCTCTTATAGCCACCACAGATTATTTATCTGCTGGGGGTTATCTGGCCTGCTCGACACCATCGTCTCTCTATCACTGCTCCCTGCTTTCTGACCCACAGCACACTTTGGTTTGCTTGCTGGATTGCAGGAGTAGCTCCAAGCCTCTCCTGGCATCTCCAGAGACTTTCTGTGCGTGGTATCAGCTCTCACAAGCTGATAACAGTGTCTCATATCCTTTCCCATTTTGATGCAGTGTAATACAAGCTGTTGTACAAGTCTTCGTGTCTCAAGCTTTTTGATACAGTACATTTGGTTTGTAATTCTAGGAGTTCTCAGACACCAAAATGAACCAGACAAGTGTTGACAGCATGAACAGTAGGCACAGGGGAAAAAAAGCAAAAGCTGGAACTGAGAGTATTGGAATTATAATTAAAGTTTTTAGTGTTTGATTTTATAAAAAACAGTTTTATAAAGTTAAGATCCTTACATCCCTTAAACTAAAAGCTGAAATATTATCTGCATTGCAGTTTGCTTTTCTCTTTGGATTTCTCTGGGCTTGAGGGGCATTGGCATCCCTTTGTAGCTCAGCCTGTCAGACAGCAAAGCCACACCAAATCCCTGTGGGCCAGGTCATCTGTGGGAGTCACAAACTGTTTTGCTTCCCCAAATTCATGGTCTGAGGTAGTTCCAAGAACAGGGAGAACACTTCCCTCTGTTAGAACTTCCACCATTCTTTTCAGCCCACATCCAAAGTGTGATATTTTAGAGCTATTTTCTCCATTATTGCTAAACCAAATGTGTCTGGATCAGTCATAAACAGACACAATTCTCCATTTCTCATCAATGTGATCCCACATTGCTTGCTCTAGAAGACTGCAAACCAGGCAGATTATTGTTTCCCAGTTCTTATACTTGGGAAAGCATGAATAAATAGAAAAAAAAAAAAAAAACTTCAATCTTTTTACAGAAAACATTCTTGTCCCTAATTTTGGTAAATACGTGCCAATGATTATTAAATGTTACTAACTGAAAATCTGATATGGAAGTATTTATTGGAGTATCACCTTTCTGCTGTTATTTTATAAGTTTTTGCGTATCTTTTTAAAATTTCATAGCTGACCCTGCCTCCAACAGGAAGGTTGGGCTGGATGGGCTGGGAGCTCCAGAGGATGTTCCCAGCTTGGATTATTCTGTGATCCTAAATTGTTACACGTGTAATTGCAAAGATTCATGAAACAGACTGTGACAATCCAGGTTTGCCCCAAGAAAAAGGCCCCACAGAATTGCTGCAGTTAGTGGGTTTATCCCTTTCTCAGTGACTTTTGAATCCACTCATTTATGAATATTGGCATTACTAAACAGTAAAGTTTGCATAGTGCCTTAAAAATGCTGTAATCTTTATTCATGCTTTATTTACTGATTTTATTTGTATTGATCCAGCCATTTTTAAATGGACTTATAGAATAAAATCATCCCAGTGCTCAGTCCAGAGAGTAAGCTGGACTAGGAATTCTATTTGAGAATTCCTAGAGCTTCACCAGCCCCAAGCAGGCGGCTGCCTCGAGACGCTGACTTTTTTCCTGGTGCATATTTTTGCAGGTTATTTATAGTGCAGTTATTTGTGGAGAACACTCCAGAGTGCTGGGGAGAAGGTGCTAAGCTGCACTTGCATACAGGGAACAGCGGCCAGGCTGTGCTGCTGTGGCAGATGTGTGTCCAGGTGCTGTGGGAGGGGACAGGGACAGGAATTCCAGCTCTGCCATCCCACTGACCTTGCTCAGTGAGCCTCGTCTCCATCACGTCACACCAACCATCACACACTTGGGTCTGCCTGTAAATAGAATATGACACACAGACTTTGATGGAGCTGTTCTCCCCTTCTGGGTATTATCCAGTCTGTGGGCTAAATTTGGGGACCTTTCTGTCTAAAAATTCTCTGCAAAGGATATACAGGGAGAGAGAGGAAAAAAACCACCACCAAAACTCCTCCAGAGGATGGTGTTCCTTGATATTATTATTCCTTGGACATTTTCCATGTAATTTATAGTATCTTCAGCTAGCTAATGGAACAGACCTGACACTGCCTTAATATTTGACGAGCTAATTATCCAACGTGTAGTAAACAAGGTTTTATGTAAAGACTTCATATTTTCTTGAGAGAAACAGAAGCAGACAGTCCTGTTCCTTTTCTGAGCAAAGCATTCAAATGTAGCATACTTCAAATTATGCAGCTTTATTTCTGATGTCGTAGTCAAGTAATTAAATCCTGCCTTATCTGGTTGACTTCAAGACTCATTGCATCAACCTTTTGAGTACTGCTGCTGAACACACAGTGGCCATAAGGATTATTTTATCCAGATATATTCTGTGGGCAGGTAGGTACTGCAAAGTTTTTAAAATTACTCATATATTTATAATAATCTCCTAATAGCTGTATATTCTGACATATGTATGCATTAGATACAGATAACTCACCTTTTCTGTGCCCACAACTAAGTTGATTTTTGTTCTCTAAAATGGACATTTGTGGATTCAGCTTTTTTCACATATCCTGGCATCACTGCCTATTTTTATCTTCTGTATTTAGAGAGTATATTTGACCCCCTGTAGCCTGAAATCCATTATGTCTCATCAGAACAGACAGTGTTAAGGAACTTTGCCTTGCATGGCTGTGGCTGTGTTAACAAACAGTTTCCAAATGGAAAATGGGCAATTCCTCAAGAGTTATCAGTTCTTGTTTTCCTACTCCAGAGTGTGTTTCTGTGACACGGTTTGTAAAAATCATTCTTAAAATGATGCATTGCCTTGCTCCTTGCAGGGTTTTCTGAGGGGTAATTTTTATTTGGTAGTTTTTGACAGAATGAGTAAAGGCAATATGTCCTTGTTGCAGTCTGAAATTGTTGAGATTTTAACAAAAATAGTTAAATCTCTTGCTTCTAGGATTAAAAAGCAATAAATATATTGGCTGGTTTTCAGTAGATAACACAAAATGCCTACCAACACTTAATAGTAGAAACCATGAACTGCCTAAAAAAAATTAAAATAACCAAACAGGTTGGTCTTACAACTGAATCTACATTTTCTAGATATCCATGCAATATTTACAGGAAGAGCAAGAGGATTGCAAACTTCCTCCTCCCTGTGATACTTCCAAACTTATTCTCCAGATGTGCTCCAGTGGGGATCAGCTCCACTGCATAAGCAAGCTAGGCAAGAGCAGTGCTTTTTATTGATGCTGCCAGCAAGGTGGTGGAGGTTTTTGAAATGAGCTCTCCTAAAGAAATCTCTCTGAATCTCTCTCTCACTTCATGCAGGCGCATGCACAGTCAGCTGTCATCACTACCTACAGAGCTTTCAGTGCTTGAAAAAAGGGTAGAACTATCCAATTATATAGAAAAGTCATGAAACTCGGAAGCAACTGGATTATTTTCTTCATGCGTACAGCTTCTCCCTATTTTAACTCCTGCTTTGCTGCCAAGCCACTTGGCTTAGCTAATAAAAATAAAAAGCACAGTATAAAACTTACTTCAGCACCTTTTTTATTCATCCTTTTCACTCACAACAGAGCCACGACACATGTTGGCATCACTTGCTGAACCTGAGCTGCAGAGCAGCCCTCGAGGCAGTGCCTCCCCTTTCTGCTCTCCAGTCTTGTGTCTGCATCCTGTGTCACCCCAGGAGGGAACTGTGAGCTGCATTGGGCACCCAGCTTTACTTTCAAGGGAAAAGAAGCTGGAAAAGCAGCCAGTGGAGCACTCTGGGCAGCCCCAGGGTGTGCAGTGGGCAGGCTCAGGGCTGGGGGCTCTGAGCTCTGCTCCTGGGCTGCCTCAGGATGTGTGTCCTGGAGCCAGGAGTGCCAAGCCCAGCACGGAGCATCTGCAGCTACAGGGATCAGTGTGTGCCCAGAGCCCCACCAAGGCAGCTGGAACTCCTCCCAGTCCTCCCAGCATTGCAAAGGGAAGCACCGTGAATAGCAGAAATAAAAACACAGCCAAGAGTGTCTTTATTGCTGAGAATATCTGTAACACTTTCTGGTGTGATCACATCTCCCAACTAATCTGTGCCATTTCTTTGTCCTTTTCTCTTTCAGCCAGTCCTGAAACCGCTCCTGCAATTTCAAATTGTGCCCTGCTCTTCAATTCTCTTGCATTCTCACTATTTTACTGTCAAGTTCTCTGCACCAGCCACAGTCATTTTATCATTCCTGTTGTCATCAAGCTTTATGAATGAGATACTTTAAACTGTTTTTTCCTCACTGATCCTTTGTAAGATCCGCTTCCTCTGCTCATTTACAATAAACTAAAGCCTACTTCAGAGATGTTGTAAGCACTGAGGCATGTGAGTACAATATCTAGTTGAATCCTTTTTGATGAAGTCAATTATTTACCTGCAGTATAAAGTAAGGAAGTGGTGAGGAACACATGGTACTGTAGTTTAAAACAGAAAGTAGCATGAGGGAAAAGATACGGAGAGTGAACAATGGAGACAGGAGAGCAGACAGACAAAGACAAGCACCCAGTTGAGTGCAAGATTGCAATCACACTGATTATTTTCCTCCTGTATTTCTTCTTCCTGGCTTGCATTTTTTTTTATATCCTCTTGATACCATCCACTGTAGGACATATTCTCTTTGCCTGGCTTCACGAGCCTTCCGAGTGCCGTTCACAACAATGGCTCTGATTTGGTTGTCCTAAATCACCCTCTGGAGGGGCCTCTCTTTTCTGCTGAAGCACCTAGAGGGTATTGTTTCATATCGTTGGTATCTGGATTTAAACACTGTGAATATTCCAAATAATGCACTTCTATCTCTTTCCTGCTGTGTTTTCACATAAGCCTGGAAATCATCTGTCAAACCTAGGGAATTACTAACATTTCAGTAATATTTTTATTGAATAAGAACTCAAGGATACTGGAATTCAGAAGATAACGCAACACTAATTGCAGCAGTTATGATTTCTAATATTACTTTCTTTACCTTTGAGAAAGTTGTCTGGGACTTTTTTAATCAATGTGGGGAATACAAGATATGGCTGAAGGAAGGATTGTTAGTACATCCCTCGGTGTAAGGACTTACTGTTCTGTTCATTTGAGCAATATTATTACTATAAAAACGTCAATAATCAAATTTTAATAAGCATCTCTTTTGTCTTCACTCATACAAGCACCTTTTACCTGTAATGAAGGCACTCTTGACATTTACTGCCTGTATAGTCAAGTCTCTCAAGGTTAAAAATGCAGAGTTCGGAGCACAATCTCTTTTCTATCCCTGTTCAGGTTCAGCGTTGCGTATGAGAAGATTTCCTTGTTGCATTGGGTCCCAAAAACACTGCTCCACCCCTTGTCCCAGCCCCGGCAGGCTCAGAGGTGACACCCCACCCAGAGGTGTGCTCTGTGCCTCCGAGATTCCTAAAAGATTTTGGCTGAATCGTTGGCATTTCTGCACCGGCTGTAAAAAGCCCCAAAGCCAATGGTTACAACGTTGCTGAGATGTATTGTTTCCGTGATAAGCTCATGACTTTCCTATGAGTTACTCCAAAGGCTCAAATAATAAACATGCAAACGATGTGTCAAGATAAGACCCGAATTAAACTTTTATCCTACCTTGAAGAAGTTCGAATTGGAAGCAGCCAACTTTCAGATAATGGCACAATGCTGCAAAAAGGATCTTGACTTGTGGAAGGCTTTAAAATAATAGAGCACGGAGCACACAGGGCTGTTTTCTCACATTTCAGTGACAGATTATTTCAGAGAACTCTCTAGCCCATTTCCTATTTCCTTTGCCCTTGGTCTGCTGAGTAATACTCGCATTTTTCCCTACACCATATCTCCTCTCTGGACGGAAGAGTCTGATAAACGTTTTCCGTTGAATTTCCTGCAGCATCCACATTAAACAACACCTTTGCCAGGGACCATTTCCTGAGGCCTCCACTTTCTGCTGCTGAGCAACATCTGTGTCATTCCTGCCCACTGCCACTGAGTGGGATTTGGGAATGCAGGACATTCCCCAGTCTCTAAATATCATCATTTCCAAAACCGCGCCAGATAATTTCTTCAGAAGTCAAAACTCTCCTTGAAATTAAGGAAATATTTCCTACAGGATAATTGCAAATCTAAGAAGTAACAATTCTGGAGAGTTAGAACCAGACTTTGGGGGTTTTTGGTGAGATAAGAGCATCCCTTGAGGGGCAAGACAAAGGTACAATGTTATGTGGTTTATGCCCTGGTGTTGGTAGGTGATTAGAATTGTAGGAGACCAGAGAACACACCAAGATGAATTACAGAGAGACTGTTGGACAGCAGCTTTCATTTCTTTTACAGAATAATATTCAGCAATGTAACCTTTCCAGACTGCTGAAACTTTTTTCTGTTTAGGCCCATTTTCCTCTGAGTCAAAGGTTTAATAATTTTTCAGTTACAACAGTTAAGATTCAGGTTTTTCATGCACGTTTCAGTGGCAGCTAATGATTCATTAGAGTTTTACTGTGAAAATAAAGTTGCAAAGTGAGTTATATTCATGTTGGAATTAACTTTACATTTAAAAATCAATTGAAGCAATCCTTTCAAGATGATATATAAAAGGTTGCCCTTTAAGCTGACACATAAAATTTCTTATCTTATATTTCTCTTCAAAACATACTTTATAAACAATCCTAAGACAGATCTGGCCTGTGCTATAAAATTCACTCCAAAAGCCCACCTTGAAAAGCTTTTTTCTTTCCTAAAAAGGAAGTAATTTTTACAAAGTAACTTTCTTCTTTTTCTAAATTTCTCTTTTGCTAAAAACTGCAGGCAAATGTGAATCTGCTCAACACATTCCTCCATGTATTGCACAAGTATTGGAGTCTATCAATGAATTTGATTATAAAACTTGCACCATTTTCTCCTACAGAAAAAAATGTGAAACATATTCACTTTTAAATGTGCTCCTTGGGCACGTTTTTCATTGAAGAGATTTACAAAGAATTACACCCAGTGTAATGTATTTTAGCTCATGTACTGATGCCCATATTCCCTCAGAGTCTTGTGAAAGCTAATAAAAAAATATGTGGTGCTGGCTTACCAAGAATAATTTTTAAATATTAGTAATTTATCTTGAGAGACTCCGTAATCAATATCATACAGCACTGTGAGCCTGCTGCTTTATTATCCTTTTTATTCAAGAGTGCAGAGATAAAACATTGATTTTTGTTTGCTGTGTGTACTGTAAAAACAAGGGAGAAATGTCATTCTTGAATGCCGAGGTTGTATGAGTATCGTTTTATTGATTTTAAATTAAATAAAAGTTATGTAAGGCAATAGTTGGCATTGCTTTGGGGAAAAAACAAATGCCGTTGAAATAAACTTTTAAAAAGCCAAGCAATACCTTTGAAAATAATTTATGGCATGTTCAGCTCCCCAGCTGAGCTTTCAAAAATTGTTTTGCCATTAGATTCAGAGTAGTGTAGTTTAGATAATACTGCACAAACTTTAACGTAAGTGAGGATTGACAATAGAAAAAAAAGAGCAATAGAGTTCTTTATTTCGGTGATTTCCTGCTTTTTGAGTTTTTTAATGGTTTTGTTGCCTTATTGTGATGACACAGCACATTACAACTGACTTATCCATGGAACAAACTGAGAGATTTCATATTTTCTCTATTCCATTTTCCCCCATTATTAATAATTTATTCAAATATTTTTTTATTTGCTCATAAAAGTAAATTTTATTCATTCAGAAAGGCCATTTGTATAAATCTTTGGTGTCTTGTAGGGCTAAGCGCTTGTATTTTAACGCAGGAGGAAGGAAGCCACCTGCTGCTGAGAGACAGAAAAGAGACTTCTGGTGTAAAGGCTGCATAGCAGGGACAGCCTTTAAATAGAGATAATGGACAGGGAGAAATTTCATATTTAAATGCATTTGGAAGTGAATTTGTTACATCTGTGCTGTAGAAACCACGGGGTTTGATGTGCTCTCCAAGCACAACCATGCACTGAAGTGCAGTTAGACCTTAACCTTTAAAAATGGGAGGGATTTTTAGGGATTTATAGTTGTGAATCTATATTTTCCTCCCTTTCTCTTTAACTGTGCACTCCAGAAATGTCACACACATTCAATTTACTAGAGAGGAGTTTCTGTAATCCCAAAATGCCAGGAATTTAGCTGCTCTTCCTATGAAAGTGTTGGGAAACTTCCAAAATTGGAAATGTGGGAGATTCTAAAATATATCCAGTTATGTATATATAGTTTACATAGATAGTGATATATAGAGATACTGTTTAGAGATCCTCAAATTCTCAATTTCTTGCATATTTTTATAAATGTATGAAGTAAGAAACCTCTGCAGAAACGCCCCAGCAGGCTCTCAAATAGGCAGCTTTGAGAAGTCAGATGAAATAATCCCAAACCTGTTCATTTCTTTCCAGTTTTGCTGACCATATGCTTCCTGCCCAGCAAATTCTGGCCAGCTACTGAGTTTCTCAAACTAACTTACAAGTTATTGTATTCCTTCCCTACGTGGTGATCAAAAACTCTCCGTGTGTCAGCTGGGTAGGAATTAGCATCTGCCATCTGTCTGCAGTGGGATCCTTATCAGCACGTTGGGGGAAAGAATTCCTGTGTGTGAACTGGCAAATACGATAGGATTTTGTTGCTTTTTAGCACTTCTTGGGAACAGCAGAACCCAAAAGGTGTTAAGAATGTGGAAAACAGAGCTGGGGATAATCAGTGAATAGACAAGAGCACATATTTTTAATGTTTAGGTTGCCTCTTTTGTTGAAACACTGAATGAAAATTTTATCTTGGCAAATTATCAGAGCTGTCCTGTCATGAAATAATTCTCTGCAAATTGTTTCCTGTTATTTCCCATGTTGCTATTCTGATACATGTATAAATGTCTCCATCACCTTGGCATAGATAATCAAAAACTTATTTCCCCCAGTGATTTTTTAACTCTAGGTAAATTTTTACATGTCCATCAAAATTGATGAAAATTTGAAAAAAAGTAGAATCCCTTTCTGCTGACAATCACTTTATTCTGCAAGACCATGCAAGTGTAAGGAGGACTTGAGTTATTAAGATGACATAAGGGAATGGGAGAGAATTGCAGGGAGGGAAGGAAGGAAGCTTCAAAACAGCCTGAAGAGGAAGGAGATGAATTTTTAGACAAAGGGCACAGTGAAAGTGTTTTGTTGTGTGCAGGAAACGGCTTCCTTGTGTCTTGCTATTGTTATAATATCATTCTGATGTTGACAAAAATGAATCTTTTTGTATCATAATTAATAAATAGGTTCAAAGAGACACCTACCATCAGTTTTCTGTCTAATCACAGTCAGCTGCTGGATTGTTAATTTTGTCTATCTGTGAAAGAGGCACATCTGTAAAGGTGAGGGGTTACCAGACCCCAGGTTACCTTTTTCTCTGTAAATAATGTCATTTATCAAACATGAATAGCAATTAGAAAACAAGGTACTTTTCCTCAACGCTCTTTTGAGTCTCCAAACCTTCCTGAGTTCCATACTTATGAAACAAAACCAGGTTAAACCTGCAGTGGATGGAACCTGATTTACTTTTCATTCTCAGTGTAAAGGCAGAGCTGTGTGATGGCCCATGGGGCCTTCTACATGTAATTGGTGGTTTAGAACATTCTAAACCACTGTGAAGCAGACAGCACAATAAGCTCTCTTCCAAATTTGCATTTCCAGAATTTCGTAGTTTTCAACCTTTTTTTAGAATAAATGTTAGGGGCTGTCACACTGCAGTGTGAATAAGCATTGGTTATAATGGTGCTACCACTTGTGACTAGAAACAACATTCTGGGAGTTCACAGAATCGAAGAGTAAAAAGCAGAAAGTTATAAAATACCAAATCCCTGCAATGTGAAAAATTAATTGTTTCTACAACAGCATGTCTGGCTAAGCTGCCATGGCAACAATTGCAAAAGACACCTCCGTGCTCAAATTTCCCCTGAAATTAAAGATGCAGTGAGGAAGTGTTTGCTGCAGAACCACACTTCCCAAATATCTGTATTCCAGCACCACTCGTCAGCAGGCATCAGCTCCAACATTGCAGGATGCTGTCTGCAATCAGACCTTCTCTGCAGCTCGGGGTTGGTTTCACACGGCCATTCCCATGGACATCCCGTTTAATCCTGAGGAAGGAGATGGTTTAATGAGGAAGGGGCAGTTTGGGAGATAATCTGCTCCTGCCACAGCCCTGTTTCCTATTTACTGCCAGGAAACAACATAAAATACAACCGGATCATTTTCTCAGCTCTAATCCTGACCCAGTGGTATTTAGCAAACAGGTACCAGTCAGCCTCAGTGTTACATAATTGAATGGTAATCTTAAATTATCACAGTTTTTATTGGAAATGCACAAACACAAAAGCAGAATTGATTATTTTGTTTGAAACCTCACTGTCTTGTACCAGATATTCGCTACTTTGTGTGTTCTTGCTACTTTAGGCACCCTGGGCCTGTGCCTACAGGAAACCCTGGTGGGTTTTGATTCAAGGTTTGCGTTTTGGATGATTTTTGGTTTTTAACTGAAGGGGTCCCTCTGCTGGCTCCTTCCAAAATTCCTTGCACGGGTTTGGAGGGGTTGGAGCTGTTCCCTTTGAAATGTATCAGTAAAGTGCATCATTAGTAACACCAAGCATTTTCATAATGATGTAAACCAATATTACACAGTGAATACAGCTATCGTCACATGATTTTAGAAATTAATTTTTATGAAGACATTTGCAAGGAAAAGATCCTTTTTTCCCAATGATATTTTAATGATAAATAAAAGACACCATAACTATATTTGAAAAAAATTATGAGAATAATATCCCTTAAGTTTGGGGGGGTTTG
This sequence comes from Orthonyx spaldingii, assembly GCA_013397795.1. Lineage (NCBI taxonomy): Eukaryota > Metazoa > Chordata > Aves > Passeriformes > Orthonychidae > Orthonyx > Orthonyx spaldingii. The sequence continues at coordinate 990,911 of VZTJ01000523.1, forward strand.
ACCTTTTTTAAAAAAAAAATTGAAAATCTGTATTGAAAGCAGAATGCTAAAGATAAAAACATTTACCTGAGCGAAGTAATGTCCCTGTCTTTGTTTAGAGCCTAATTCCATTTATGTGTTCGATTGTCTATAAATCCTTCAAAGATATTTTGAAGAGAAACACGTTAAATTTTTGTGTTTATCCATATTATTTAGATTTTAAATGAATGTGAGAATCCTGTTTTAACTACAGATATCAGCACTGGGCTGGGATTTTGAAGATGCAGATTCAGTTTTTAGTGGTTTTGATCAGAATTTCTGTAAAAAGCACTGAAACATCAACAATTATTCCTGTAATGCAGAGATAATTAGGTAATGCTTCAATAACATGAGGATTTCTGTGATTTCTGTAGATTCCCATTACTATATGAAGAATTTGAGTGCAACTGCTTATGATGGAAACTGTTACCTTTGAAGAATGTTTTTTATTGAAAAATAAGATTATGGAATTTTGAATTAATCACATTGTAATTTCATACCACGTACAAAACATATTCAAGTAAAAAAAAATTTTTTTTTCTACTTAGCTTAGCTGTGCTGGATCCCCTCCTGCTCCAGAGCATGGCAGACAGCTCTGCGAAGGAGAATTGTCCCTGAATGTTGATCCTCCTTAGAGTATATTCACTAATTTTTCATTTCCTCAAGTTTATTCTCTCATCCCTCTGCCTGCTGCTAAGGGGATATTTTTTTAGCTAAAATTTCATTAATGTTGGATTTTAGCAGTGAATTTTGTCTGTGGAGCTTCAGGGGAGTAATTTAGTTTTCCCAGACTCCTGAGAAAAGCTCTGAAATCTTCCAGGGACTCGTTAGACCCTTTACCATTGTCACTGCTGTAGCCAAGGTCACGTAGCAGCGGCATCTGAGGGGGTGGGGATACAAAAACTGTGTTTTTAGAGACTTATGATTCTCGTCAGAATTTGCAAGGCAGGTAATTCCATAAGGAATGGTAAAGAGTGACTAATGAACTCCATTGTGTGGGTTTGTCTTTGATTCAACGATTCTTGCCCAATTAACTGAATTCGGAGGGGCCTCTCTGAAGCCTCAATACAATGAAGAACTTGTTTGGCTTCAAGCACGTTCTTAAGTCCCTCTGCTGTTTGTGTTTGCCAAAGTGCTGCTTTCAACCAGAGTTTCAGCATCTAATTTCAGACCTGAGCATTATGTAAAATGTACAAACGGCCTGGTACCTGCATTGAAATGCCACAAGCATTGCAGTCCCAGGCTTTTGTCACCTCCTAATGAAGCTGGGCACTCCATGCAAACTCGTTCCATTATCCAAACCCACTGCTGTTCTCCTTGCCTTAGAAATCTGTTCCTGACAAAAGGAAAACAAACTCTGACCCAGAGAGCTAAATAGGTTTATGTGTCTGAATCAATACACCTAAGTAAAATATTGGCATTTAGATTTAGAAAGTAATTCATAGTAAGTTTGGACTTGAGCTTTAAGTACTCTGTAATGAGTCGACGTTCATCTGCTGCCCTTGGAATTGAAAGCAGTGACATTTTGTTTTCTTCAAGCACATCTGTGTTACCCAGGTGGAATTGACAGTTGTCATTTCCACAAGGACAAAATGAGTGAGCAGATAAAAATGTGGCAGAACAGTTGTTTGTACAAAATCAAAGCTGTATTTTTTTGTGTAAGTTGTAACAGGAATAAAATCGCCAAGGATCAACAGCTTCTGAGATCCAAAGTCTGCTGTTGTCTCTCATTCAGTAGCTGCATTTTGCAGGGAGCTGAGGTTGTGAATGAAGTACCTGAAATCAGAGTGTTTTGCTTGCACAAGGATATTGTGTGTGATGTTACTGGATTGCAGTTATGGATGGGATTTGGTAAAGGAACTTTTGCAATTGCTGCTCCATACTTCATGTTTTGTTGTCACAGACGTGCAGGAGCTGTTGGAGGAACAGCAGAGAACAACAAAGAAGAAAAATTAGAAGTTCTCCTTTCCCCCCCCCCAAGACCGGTCAAGTCCAGAGAGCTTCAGAGAAGGAATTCAGGCTCAGAAGAACTGATTTTGTCAACTGTTCACAGGTATGTTCAGAGAGCTGCTGAGCTCCTCAGCACAGATATTCAGCTATTTGTGAAATGCAACTGCTCACAGAAATCATATACCATAGTAACCAAACAGCTCAGTGCTTCTCCTTGGGCTTTTCAGTGTTTTTGCTTTGTTTGGGTGTTTTTTGCCATTTCAAACAAGGCAAGAAAACTCCATGCAAAACACACAATTCGATACAAAACACACAATGAAGTACTGTGAGGAAACCAGCAGCTGACAGACATAGTTTGCTGTGATTGAGAGGAAACGTTTATCTGCTTGTGAGAAGAGCATGTTTGCAGTCATATGTCTCAACAGAAGGAGAGCAATGGTGGAATATCCCCCGGAGCAGGGGCATCGGAGCATCTCGAGGGAAGGAAGGAAGTGTGCTCGTCCCCAGAGAAGTGAACACTTGTTTTCTTGGCCATTTCACAGCCAGGGTTGAAAGTGATATTATAGATGTTTCTGTGCAGCTGAATGAGAAATTAATAAACTGCAGAGCAGAGAGGTTTTATGCAAGAGAGCCTCAGGTTTCTGTGTTTTCTGTGTTCCTGGGCAGGAGCAGCCCAGGGCAGGGTGGTTCCAGACAGACTCTGTGTGTCAGGCCCTGGCCCAAGCTGCAGCAGCAGCACAGAGAAAGTTCACTCTGCCCTGCTCTGTGGAGCACTCTGGAAACCCTCTCTGGGTTCAGCCGATGATGCCTCAGACGCCTGGCACGGCTCTGCAGGAGTTAACCCTTTGGGATCTGGTGACTTTGCAGCAGAGCTGCTGTTTGTGCAGGACACCACGCTGGGACCTTTGAGATCTGCCCTGCTGGGTGTTACCCCCGTGTCCCACAGCAACCCAGCATCCACAATTGCAGTGAACAATTGCTGGATTTAGGGATTCTGGGGAAGGCATAATATGTATTGTTGGATTTTCCTTCTCCTTGGTGAGGCATTGAAAGGTATCTCTAATTTTCAAAGACCCAAAATGATTTGAGAAGAGAATGGCTACCTTGCAGTGACCTAGATCTGATGAAGAATCATTATGGCTTAATTTTAATTGTTAGGGGGGCAATATCAAAAAATGTTAAAGGTTGTTTAAAAGATATTGTCTCATAAGTGATTTATGGAAAGTATTTCCTAAGGTCAGGCTATATTTTTATTATTAACAATTTAGAAAAACGTTTCCCTGGATCCTTCTGGCAGAGCATTTGCATGAGAATACAAGGTTGGTGTGCCTGGAGATGGTGATGGGGATGCTTTGATGTTGGGTGTACAGATTCAGTTAATTGACATCAATACAGTTCACTGTTTACAGCCTTTCATGTTAAATCAAAAGATGTTTTTGAGGTTCCTCTCTATTCACTTATTTAAAAAAAAAAAAATATTAAAAAACCCACACCAAGACTGATTAACTGTCTCAATATCATGCTAAAATTTAACACCCCAGGAACAGGATTCTAAGAATATAAATATCTCCATGCCAGGAATTCATTGCCTGAACTGGGGCGGCAACAGAAGGATTTGCAGATGTTCATATGTTTATGTACTTCTTCTGGTTTTGACATATGTCTGTATTATCTTCTCTTGAGCATTTTCAGTTTCTAATATCTGGAATATTTTGGGCAGGTTTGAGGAGAGGTGGAGAAATCAAACCTTCACACGCGGAAAACTCTCTCGGTTCTTGTCCATCTCGCGTTTGGCCACTGGAGGGCGGTAAAATATTTTCAACTTTCCTTTTTCCCGTCCTTTCATTTTCGTTTTTTGATTTTCGTTTCAGTGTTTGAACTCCTGTAAAAACATGTCTCGATTTTTAAAAGGTGGTTTGCACAGTACCCAACTCACCATCTCCAGATTTTATAAGTCATAAGGATTTTTCCACTTTTGTTCATAGGTCTCCCTTTCCTGCCCTTGCGTGTAGGAAATTGTGGTCGTGGTAGAGGGAGGAAACGAAGCCAGAGCTGATGGTCGAACTTTTATTAAGATTTCCGTGATGAGAAGTCTTTGGTGTTGGCATAAGGGCATTGAAAGCGATGCATTGGCACGGGCAGGTATCAGCTCCCACGGCGTGATTTTAAAAATAAAAGCAAGTTTTTTCCATACAGAGATTCTATTGATGATATTGTCTCTCAATCCTGTCTCTTTTCTTTAAATACACCGTTTCCTGAGCAGTAAAGAACACTGTGCTCTGATCATGACCCTTCCAGCCTTTTCCAAAAGTCTACATTCTACCTATATTTAGGTTCCTGAGTGTGTCTGTGCACCCCGATTTTCATTGCCAGAGGATTGATTTGGGACCGTGTCTTTAGATAGTGGTGTTCAGTTTTTCTGGCTATTGCTGCAAAGGTATGCAGCGTGCCTTTAGATGACCTTAATATCTCACTTTTAACTATTTTAGAAAGGTAAATAATATCATTGAAGAAAGAATATATTGTAAACAACCTGGTATTAATATTTTATACTCCAGCTGAAAAAAAGGAAGGATGACTTAATAGATAGTTTTAGCTCCCGTAATTGCAAGCTGTAAGATACAATTTGATTTTTCATTCCTCTTGGATCTTCTGGATTTGGATTTAATACAAATTATTCAAAGAAGAGAACATGTCCACTTGGACAAATATTAGGTTTCTGAAATGGTGTGTAAAATCCTGTACTGCTGAACAGCATTCTGTCTGCTGTGATGAGCTTGCATTGGAGCAGTTTTGGGTGAGGATGTTCTTGTAGGGACCAGCACCCAAGAAAAGGCATGGCAGCACCTCGGTGTAATTGCTCTGCTCACAGCCTGGTTCTTGGGCACTGCTTTATTGCCATTTCTGTGGGGTTTGGTAGCTGGGCACAGAATTAGAATATTCTTCTATTATAAATTGCCTTACCCTTTTCTAACCTTCAGCTGCCAGAATTAGTTGTTTGGCTTTGCTTTTTGTGTTTGTTGACTGACCAATTCTCTTTCTCAATGACTTCTGAATTATTTTGCAAAGCTTTTTTGACTGCTTTATCTGCCATTTCATTTCCTTTAATATCTACACCAGCTGGAATCCATACAAAAATGACATTGTTGCCGTGACATATTACCTTATTATAGACATCAATAATTTCCAGAGCTATTCCTACTCTAGTGATTGAAATTTCTAGGATGATATCAACGGCACTTAAAAGATCTGGAGAAGTGACAGATTGTAAAGGTTGTACTCCTGCAATCTAATTCAGTGCCACCAGGGTAGGAAATAACTCCACCAGGTAACCGATCTAACTGGCTTCTTCAACTAAGTCCACACAGGAGGCTACTAAATCCTAGCCCACCACAATATCGTGAAGGAAAATGGAAAACAAAATAGAAAAAGGAGGGGAAGAAAAATTAAAAACAACACACGAATCACAATTAAATTGCTGCAATGAAATTTTTAGTCTTAGCGAAGGAAATGTCACATCTGACTCTTCCCCCACGCTACTTGCAGCACACCAGGGGAAATGTGACGTGGTGTACTCAGGGGTTGTGCTGGGCTGGTGGTTGGACTTGGGGATCTCAAAAGTCTTTTCCAACCTTAACAATTCCATGATTCTACGACTGCTTTCTCCAAAATTGTTCCAAATCCAATCGAATTGATCAATGAGCCATCGTCTCTTCCTGTTTTTTTCACTGCGCTCTCTTAATATTTGAACTACAAAGGATTAAATTGTTTCCCTGTGAGCACAAAACTCAGAGTTGCCCAGATCACTTTATTTGCCCATTCCAATGCCCCTGCAAAGGGCTTTTGAATCCTTCAAGTATCTGATTGTTCCACCACCTGTGGTTCAAAATGGAATTTTTTGTATTACAAGGAACTTCCCAATGTGGTTCTGCCTTATTCATTTCTCCTTGTGGTTTCAGTGTTCCCAGTTTTGGCTTTTTCACTCCTACAGGGAAAGTCTCTGCTCAACAAGGAAAATGTCTGCAAATATTAAACAGACATGATCATGACAGTCATTCAGAAAGTTATGAGGAATCGCTTAAATCTTAGAAATCCTATTTAAACATTTATTTTAATCTTATTTATTGAAGCTATTCCTTAGTAGCCAACCTCTGCTCAAAAAGTGATAACAGAATTGTGTGTCCAAATCATGAAGCTCAGCTTGCAGGGCTCAACATCTCATACACGCACCAATTTAAGTCAAAATTTTAGGATTTAGAAAGAATTCGCTTTCCCTATTTCCCAGAAGCCTCTTGATGTACTTCTAATTCTTTATTCCTTCATTGTTCAGTTACAAAACTGTATTTGATGACCATAAGTCATTACTCAGTCATTCCTCTAAATATTTAAATTCTGCAGTAAATGTCATTTTCCCTTATTATTGGAGATATGGAGGTAATGAATTTTCAGTAGCTTGAGAGAATTCATAGATAATTTAAATTGCCCACTTCTGAGCATACCTGACCTGGAAATTACTCTGTGCTTGTGCTGGAGTTCCACGGGGCAATGTTGTGTGTTCTGCAGTCCTGACATTCCATTATCTTGTCATTTTATGATATATACAATGGAGAAGAGGCAGGTTAAAGTAAGCCTTAACATACATGCTGTTCCACATTCATCCCCCTCTTCCTTGTAACCTAAAAGGCAGTCTTTGGCTTATGCAGGAACACTAGGATATATAGGAATGCTAATTTTAAATAAAAGTGAAATACCATAATTAATTTACACGATGTCCATTACTCAGGCTGCACCTTCAGTTGACTTTTGTCTCCCTCTCTTGATCCCTTTATTTGAGAAATATGGCAAACTCTGGCACATAAAATATGCTGGAGAATTAAGAAACTTGTGTGTTAAACTTCATTTTTAAACAATGCCACGGGCAAGTTGTGCCCTTTTTAAAGAGGACATTATAGCATTTCTGTGTCTATAAATACAATACATAAAGCTCCTTATTACCAAATGCTTTATTAACATCAGCACACAGTCTTATGACATGATCTATGGTTGATTGATTTGCCTGAAAGCCACTTTAATACTGAGGAAGAAGATTATTCATCTCCAGAAAGAATGACAGTCAACAATAAATCATTCGCTCCATCTCCTTACATAGCCATGAAGTTAAGGCTATCAGATGATAAGAACCTAAATCAAAGTATGATCTGTTTTTGGGGGGGGGGCTTGGGTTTTTTAATAAGAATTGCATAAGATTGCTTTCTTATTTTTTGATCAACCTAATGCTACAAAAACAATCACTGCAATTTTAATGAGCTATCACAAATTTAACATGGGCTTAACACTTCACAGTAAGAACATGAGCTTTTTCTACCCTAAGTTTAATTTGTGATTGATATTTAAGATAATTTTGACTTGTTTTGTAACCTGATACATTTACAAAATTAACCAAACCGAAGACTTTTTCTATAATCTCAAGAGTGAAAGTGTGGTTTAGTAGACTTTGGGGCATTTTATAGAGCTCCTTCAGCTCATTTGGCTGATCCAGTAGTTGGATTATTTATGGGATGGGTTTGTTCCTTTGTTTTTCTACAAAGTACATGTCCCTTCCTGTTCCTGTGACCCTGAGCTGTGCTATCCCATGGAATTGCCAAGGCAGGGAAGCAGCAGCAAGGAGATATTCTCCAAGGACACCAAGTGGTAGGGACAAGTCACCAGAGTCCCCTACTGTGCCTGTCCTCATGACAAGTATTCAGCAGTCATTGAAATCCTGAATTTCAAATGGATTCTGGATGTTTAAGCCTCACACAAAAGCAGGAATACTCAGCTTTGAACACTTTGATGTCTGGTTGGACTTGAGTGAGCCCAAGCAGCAAAGGAACAAGATCCAAGAGCAGGGAGCAAGTTCAGTGATTCAATGGTGGCAGTTTTCCAGACTGGGTAAATCTGTTCGTGCCCTGTTCGGCTTTGGGGAAGTAAAAAGTGGATTATAAAAGAAGTTAAGAGCAGTATTACAGTGGTACTAAAAAGAAAAAAAATATAGCTGTTTCTGGCAAAATTGTACCTTTGATATTTCTGTTTCTGCTTTTTATGAAGTCTTTCCTCCTTCTCTGGAGGTTGGATGACCCAGTGAATTAGAAGCTCCTTGCAGTGTTGTTGTTTTGGTGTGCTTTGTAAAAAGTCCTTGTTGCTTTCAGCATTCTGAAAGCTTTATTGAGGCTCTGATTTTCCTTACTCTGCTGCTGTAAAGCCGCTCTAGCGCTGCCTTATCAAGTGCAGCTAATTAACATCAAAGGGATATTGTTATTCATTATGGCTCTATGATCAGTCTTGTGTCCCCTGTATGCTGAATTGGCTCTTTTGAATCTCGTTCAGTGTGCCTGCTCTAAGTCCCTTACAGATTGCCTTCTTCACTTGCACAGTGCTACACAAGTTAATATGCACATGCATTTAAGTGGAAAATTACCTCTTCCTGAAGGACCGTCAGCCCTGTCTGGTGGCATTTCCTATAAAACACATACTCAGATATTTCGCTGCTAACGGGCAGAGCCTGTCTTTGCTTTATTTCTCTGTTCCTTCTTGACTTACCATGCCCATGACCAAAACCCAGCCTGCAAAATTCTGCCACATTTCCTTTCATCTCCAAGGATTTGTTTTCCTTATCCGCTGTTGCTTATGAGAACCCACAGGTGGACAGAGATACCCCGGTCTTTTTCAGTTTCCCTGCCATCACAGTCTCCTGCTTCCACTCTGCCTGTGCAGAAAATGCTGTCCAGTTCCTGCAATGAGGAGGGAATTCCATCAATGTTGCAGAAAAAGGGATTGTCTAAAACAACTCCCCAAAACTGCAGCTCTGTGGGTTTTCAGCTTTCTTTTGGTCAGCACATCAAACCAGGTCTGTTCCCAATATTCTGCAGGTTTAGAGGGAGCGTTGACTCTCGTAACTGAGAAGGGAGCATAAACCATGCAGAAATGCAATGTCACACTTCTCAAAAGTTTGTGTATAATTTTCCATTGGAACTCACTTCCCTACCAAATCATGCAGTCACCATAATTCCTGTCTCATGACATGCACAGCCATGTCCATAGGAGTCAGGCTAGTTTTAATTCGATGTGAGGGGAATATATATGCACCCTTTCCCTGAATTTCCAGCATACTTATATACCAGCTTTATACTTTTATGCTTCAATAATGCCTTGCAGTTTCTATTTAGGTGTTGTAGATATATTTCTGACTTCATAAAAGGTGTTCCGTGTGCTTTTTATTTTCTTTTCTAATTCAAAGTATCTGAAATGCCGTGAGGTTTGTGTTGCTGTCCATAAAAATGACACTTTTCTGTTGTAAAACTGAGATTGTGTTATGTGCTTTGGAGTGTTCTGAACTTCATGGGCGTTTGTTCACTGTTGCAAAAACTGATAAGGATCTTGTTTGAACTAAGATGCAGATTTTGGGGAGTATCTGTTTTTGCTTATCTCCAAAAACTGGATGTTTTTACACTTAATTTGGTACCAAGCCAGGCAGAAACCACTCCACTTAAAATAATTTTTTTTAAGGCTAAGAGGAGGTGTAGTGTATGTGTATTAGTTGGGAGTTTCTAACTTTGCCTTGAAAAAGTGAAAAACTGTTTTAAAATAGTGGCATGCTTTCCTTTCAGATCAATGCAATAGAGGCAGGTGCTAAAAGTACTTCTCTTTGATTTGAATTTTGGCACATGATCTAGAATTCCAGCAGCTTGTGTGCCCCAGAGATCCACTGCTTTGTTGAAAAAAATTTGAGAACTTCTCAGTAAGGACCAAAATGAAATAGCCACGTGTTTATTTGAAAATATTTAGAATCAGTTTATGAAAAAACCAATCAAACAAATCAGTGTTGTATCGTTAGTGAGTTTCTTGGTTCCAAGTAAGTTTTGTAATTCTGTGAATAAATGAATCTCTTTAGTAAAGCCCATCTAGTAGCTGGGAGGTTCTGGATATCGTTAACTCCAGGATCCCTTTTTTTTCTTATCCTGCTTCTCACTCTTTTTTTTCCCTGTGGTCTTGCGGTGTTTTGACACATGATAATGAACTGTCTGCTACTGCTGTTTGCCACCTCCTCCTCTCATTTAGGCTCTGGTTGGTTGGGAGACTTACCCTGCCTGTGCTTATGTTAATCATATGCAAATCAGCACAGCGTGGGCATCCTGAGCCTGCCCTTTCCTCTTTGGAAATCTTTCCTTACAGTTTCCCTTTGCTGTCTGAGGTGGGCTTCTGGTGTCCTGGTGTTAAATCCCTCTTGAATATGCAGCAAAAACTAAGTTTGGTGGGGGGGGTTTTTTGTACAATTCATCTACAATTATCTCCCCTAAGGCACCATTTCTTCACCAAGTATTGTTTAAATGGCCTTCATATGTGATGTCAATCTGCTTGGTCTAAAGGTTGTGTAAATTATCATTTTTTTTAACACCCTTTATGTCTGTATAGTAAACCAGGGTGACTCTGAAGTAAAACACTAAGAAATAAGTTTAGAATTAACGCCAAATCATGATTAATATTAAATTAATATGTTATTTTTGAAAGCAAATCTTCTCACAAGCTGGTCATACATGCAAGTGTCCAATGCAGATGAACCAGGAAGAATTTGTGACAGGCCAGTGCCTGTTCCTCACCCAAGCTGAGGTCATAATCCAAAAATAAACAGAAAGGAGGAAACAGACAAGGAAAACAAATTTATAGCAAATTCATCCCTCAGGCTTAGAACCAGCATGAAGGTTGGATGATCTGTTGTACTTGGAATTATAAAGTCATATAAAAGTCTGCAGGTGACTTCTGTGACATTATTGTAGCTCTTCAGGAAATGCACAAACATGAGGAGCAGAGTCCCTATGACAACTTTAACATTTGCAAGAACTCTGCATCGTTATCCCTGGAAGTGTTCCCTGTTGCAGGAGCGTGTAAAGGTCAGGATGTAAAAGAGAGACATTTCCCTGAAGAGGAATTAGAGCTGGTGTGATGCTGGAGAGGCTCACGGGGAGGATGAACACGTGTGTCCCCAGCTGAACGTTTCAATTACACAGAACACTTTGTACAAACGGAGGAGATAAAAATGGATGAGTTCACACTCACCTGGTAGCTCTGGCAGAAGGTGCCACGACTGCATGCAGATCTTTGGTTTTTTTTCAATTGGATTAGGGTTTTTCATAAAATTCAGTGATTGATTAAAAATACATGTTTTCCATGGCTGGGGGCAAAGCATAATTTGAATTTTGTATTTCTGTTTCTATAATTTCAACATTAATGGTTTAGATAAGGATTGAAAAATTAATATACAACAACATTACAAGAATTATGGGGATTTGCATGCTAAGACCATTTCTCATTAGAGCTGTCCACCTTTGCTAAATTTCATCCCTTATAAATATTGATATTTAATACAGCTTAGACTAAAATTATCAGTTAGAAGTGCTTATTAGCATGAATATCATGACTCTGTCTCATATATCCTTTTGCAAAAAGCGTCCCATAGTGAGAATGAAAGATAATAGAAAACTTGTTTTTCTCTATTGGAAAAAGTTTTAAAATAAAAACAAAGCAATTGTGAACACTAAGTCTTAGTGTCTTTCTGTAGGTCAGGTCACATAATGGCATCTGGGGATGGAAAAGATGATGAACAAAGAGGAAAAAAGCCCAAATTCTTATTCAGTATAAATTTCACTTAATTTCTATGTATTGAGATATGAATCACCGTAAGTATTATTGTATAATATCGCATACATAATATAATACAAATATTATAATATACTATTATTACTTAAATATGAATATTTGAATTTTAATAGTTTACAGCAAGTGTTGACATATGAAACAAACACATGTGACTCCTCTCATAGTCATGTCCCATGTTGAGGGTGAGGTAGACTTTTTTACATTTAAGACCAAAATGGCATCATTACTACTAATTTGGTAACTGTTCCACCTTGTAGAGTTTGACAGTATTTTTGTTGAAATTGTCTAGTTTAAATAATTTTCAATAGATCACAAAAAATCCTACATGCCAACACAATGAAAACCTTTGTACCTGGTCAACTTGCTGCCTGTCCAAGGAGTGCAGCTGCTTAATCTGGGGAAAAAGAAAAAAATTGATCAGTTCCCTAAAGATTTTAATTGTCATGAAAATCCAGTACTACACATGATGCCTGTTTAGCCTTTTTGGGTTTCCCATAAGTTTGGAATAAGTCATCTTGTATTTGGTGCTGACTGAAAAATGTAATTTGACGTTTTTAAAATTAAAACCGTCATGGTATTTAAAGATGAACTTAAGCTCTGCTAATTCTATTAAACTGCAGGCTGCCAATGAGTTATAAAGTCTAATTAATCATTTTGTCAGCTTTGCCTTCTGAAGCTAGTCAATATAAATTTGAATAAATAGGAAGCTGTTGACCCAGACACCTCTGGATGTTCTGAATAAAGATGTGCCAGTAGTAAAACACTCCAACAATTACCCACTTTGCACATAGTGTGCAAAAATGTGGCAGGGAATTACATGCTAACACACGGGCGTGGCGTTAGTCTTAATTTAAATTATTTATTTGTGGTGATAAATAAAGGAATACGTGTAGTCATTCCTCCTGTGTTTTGTCAAGACAGTGGTTTTGAGGATGAAAACTTTTCAGCCCAAGTTTGTCGCTGACACTGCAGTGTGACATGTCACATCAGGTTGCATCAATAGAGCCATGTTATGTAAAAGTAATGAAATGTGACTGATAGAACCCAAGATACTGTAACATACTGTAACATAATGTGTCAGCATTTCTTTAATGGAGCCTTTCAGGAATGCTTTTTTTTTTGGTAAAACACCTTAAAAAGTGAGTTACAAAGAGTGATGATGAGAGAGAAAATATTTACACTCACTTGCTGTTGCAAGAAACACAGAAAATAATCTAAATAAGAAATATTTCCAGTAATTTATATATATACAATATGAACTGTAAATTCAGAATAGTGAAGCCTAGGCATCATCCCAGATAATTCTCCAACTGTATTTTATAAAATTGATTTCCTGATCTTGCACAAGAATAAAAATTTGCCTGTGTTTGACACAAGATTATCGAGATGTCATGCCCGTGGTATTGGAAGTTCTCTATCCAGCAGAAAAACTTATATTTCCCTAATATACCCTAACGAAAACTCATTTCCATTAAAAACAGCCCCATGATCCTAGAAAAAAAATGATTATTTACATTTATAGAGGTCGGATTGCATCCTTTTTCTCGATCCCTCACTGAGCTTTTGAACGTGGGAGCGGAAGGGCCCCGCGTGAGGGATGTGGCACATAAACCGCCACTGCCACCGACATCCTTCTTCACGGGAGGGGAGACACCAAGCTGTTTGTCTTCAGCAGATTAACAGGGAAGGTTGTTTTTGTTTGTCTGACTGGTCAAGGACAATTTACAGTTCAGTTACTCTGAAGGAAAGACTTGTTGATTTGAGAGCACTCCTATTATAGCTCCAGGTAGAGGATGATGGATTCAGCCGTCACCGTGATAAACTGCAGCCCGCGCGCCGGCAATGCGCTAAATAAATAAAACACTGGTGGATCTCTTGGGTTCAGCTACTTAACAGCAAGGGCTGGCACGTAGGTGGAGGCTTCTTGAGTGGGGGGACCAAGGATTTCAATGTTCCCTTTAGTCCCAACGTATCTTGGGCTTTCTGAGAATATACAGATTTGTGAAGAGAGAAAAGAAGGAAAGAAAACGAAAAGAACCCAAATTTTTCCATAGGACTTTTGAATCCCAGTGGGTCAAAGGCAAATTTTTATACTTCCTACAAAATTTCTCTTTACCTAGTCACACACTTGTTTTCTCCATTTTTTCCTTATCATTGAATTCCTGACACAAGAGTTGTTAAAAATCTAGTTTATCCCTTGGCTATGCAAGACTGTTCTGTGTAGAATATCCTCTCTTGGAACCACCATTGTGAAAAAGTGAGCACAAATTTTCTTATAGGTTTAATTGATCAATTGGCTCAGTTGCTTATTATCTGCTTGGATATTACCCTTGATAGCCATTATCATTCCATTAGAGCAGTCTTGTCAATTTTTAATTGCTTATCATTGAATATATATTCAGTAGAAAAACAACTCCTTTTTTACTCATCAATGGGAATTGTTTGCTATGCTACTAAGCTATTAACTAACAGGAATTTTTCTGCTGTGTCATGTTACTTTTTATGATTTTTGTCTTGGTGGCATGAGATAAATCACTGCTAACAGTACCAATTCCACCATATTCCAGTCAATTATACCACTATAAATTTAAATTTTAAATTGAAATTCATACACTTGAGAAAAACTATTAAAACTCTAGAAGAAATCAATAAAAACCTATATTTACCCTCAACTTTCCTGCACATCTCATTCCATGCTCTTCAGTGCAGGCAGGGTGTATAGGCTGATCTTGAATTTTCTAATATGTTGTGGTGCAAGTAACACTAACACTGGCATATTTTGCATCTACATAGGTGCCGAGAGATCAGGAATAGAAAATTGGGAAAAATTTGAGTCCCTGGCCCAAAATTTGAGTTCCATTTTTCATTAGGTGGTGATGCTGAGTGCTGCCCATGATAGCTGAGTGTGTCTCTTTGTTCCATTTAGTGGTTGGATCAAGGATTGTCATAGTCATATTTCATATTATTTTCATCTTGCAGTTCAAGCAGCAAAGATGAGATCTAGATTGAGAGATCACATGTCCAGAGTCAGCACACTTTACTTCCAAAAGCAGTTCCAGAGGTTTTAGTTTTTAAGTATAAGTATGGATTTTTTCAAGCATTCAGATTTGCAGAAATGCTTGAGAGGTTGCTGATAGCACCTAAAGCCCATGGTGAGTTTCCCCCCTGTGAAAACACTGATCTTTTGTTGTCTTGTGGCCTTCCCGTGGTGTCATTGTTAATCTCAAGATGAATTTTTGTCTGTTTAAATACTTTGATATCCCCACTGAGTCAGGGAACCTTTAAAATACAGTGAACCGGCAATTCTACATGAAAAACTTTGACACACAAAAGGCACATGGAATTCACCTCTTCTGCCCTCCAGAAAGGGGATGGGAACAGAAAACAAACCTTCTGCTTTGTCCCCATCTGAGCCTTGAGTGGAACAGATAACATTATTAAAGGAAATACCACAGAGTCATGTTGGACAGCTCTTTCAGCAAAGATGGACTCTGTTGTTCTCATTCTCTGCTTGATACTGATATTGCTCTAGTGGCCACAAAATGCTTTTTTATGAGTGTTTTTTCTTTGCTATCAGGAGGACCCACATGGGTAAACACCTGCCACTTGTAATAATAGTGACTATTTGGGGGTAAAGTTGGAAAGGCTGATATTGCAAATAAAAGTCAGTTTGACAGTGTAGAGTAAAACCAGTGTCACTGTTGTGCTTGTTTTTCAAGAAGCGTTGATAAATTGAAAAAGTCAAATTAAAGCATCAGGTCTACATAGCAAATGAGAATTAATAATCTGATAAAAGTATAACATTAGTGGGTAATAATATAGGAGAGGTAAACATCATCAGTAGGGCTTTAGTGCAGATAAGCTTTGCTGTGGGAGACAGAAAAGTGACAACGGCTCGCGTTTCTGCAGGTGGCTTTGGTGCCCTCTGTCATTTATTTAGCGAGTTCATTACAGGAAGAGAAATGAGTATCTAACATTGCAACTCAGCCAATTTCTACTCTTCCAAATCAAAATTTTGTGTGGAGAACACTTAAAAAGTTTCAATATTGGTAAATTTAATATTGTCTCGGGTTTTTCTAGCAAGTTTTACACAACTCTCTTCTTGCTGTCTATAGGTTGATTTTTTTTAACCTGTTCCCTGTTTTTTACAACTGACAATTTTTATTTCACTTAGTTCTTAAAAGAGTTCTACTTATCTGTGCTCACAGTAAGCTTAATTCGTTGCTCCTGCTCTGCAGAACACTCCAGTAATTACTGAAACTGCCAATGAAAAAACAACTACAAAGCAATGAATAAAATGCGTGCTGTAAATAAGGTATTGAATTCTATTTGACTGCACAGGGCAACAATTTCTAAAAATTGCTGAAGAGTCCAATAACCAAGGTAGATAATTTCACTTGAAGATGTTGTGTCTGTACAAACCTGCACAGAAACAGCCACAAGTTGCTTTGTGCAAATGTGAAATGAGATGAAGTTTTAAACTTGCAAGTACTTAAATATATTATTACTTGTTCTAAGAGTAACACCAGAGGAAAATCATGGAGAATCCAAAATGGGCTTGTTCTTGTCCATATCCTTCCTGTTCATAGTAAGCAATTCTTACCCAAATTGCACAGTTCACACTTCACCCTTTGCCTGTCAGAGGTTTCTAATGAATTTCTTGATCAGTAGAGCAAGTTTTGGAGGGTGGAAGTGGTGAATACCTTTAAGGTAACTGTGAGCAGGACTAAGAGGTGACTCAGCCCCAAGTCTCTCTGCAGCTCAGCTGCCAAACACCTATTTAAGTTCCTGACCCCGAAAATAAATGTTCAAGCAGCCTTGAGTGTCAACTCCAAGATTTTCAAGTCAGTTTTTCCACTGAAAATTTTATTTTATTTGATTTAGGAGTCAGGTGAAAATCAGGTGGTCCAGGTGCCTTTAAAAGTGGAGGAATTCCATTGTGAGAGTCATCCTTGAAAGCTCAAAAGCAAATCATGAGTAGATGGGGACACTCTGGGAGATGTCTCACAGTCCAGCTGAGGTGCTGAGGTTGGAGAATTAACATTGTACACTGAGACGTTTTGGTTGCCCCTCCAGAAGCAAAACCTTCACAACTGATAAGATTTGAGAATAAGGTGGCTTGGCCCCATTGATGTGATTTT
Source organism: Orthonyx spaldingii (assembly GCA_013397795.1). NCBI lineage: Eukaryota > Metazoa > Chordata > Aves > Passeriformes > Orthonychidae > Orthonyx > Orthonyx spaldingii. Next base: position 1,007,713 of record VZTJ01000523.1, read on the forward strand.
AATGGGGGAATCAGCTGGAAATGCACATTGTACCAGTTGCATGAAGATAATGTAAACGCATTCTGCTTGGATATAATTTATTGCTTTTTCCTCTGTGATCAGAGAAAGCAGACAGGCCCATCTCTGCACTCAAGGAAATTAGGGAATCAATTTCATGGAAGAGGCAATAACAAACAAACAGAAAGCTCTAGGGTAGCACAGGAATATTCACGTTTACAAAGTTGTGCAGGTTAAGCAAAAAAGTTTCTTCTTTTTGTACAGTGATTTTTCATGTTGCACTACAGGCTTTTAGGGTTATTAAATGTCTAGATTTTAAAGTGTATTTCATCAGCTGAAGCAGAACAGGAGCCAAATTTGGGGTTTTGATACGCAAGCATCACTCTCACTAATTTCATTATGAAGTTTACATTTATATTGAAACAAGCATTGCCTGACTCTGCAGTGGTGTGTGGTAAGAGACATCATGGGATCACAGAATATTCTGAGTTGGAAGGGGCCCACAAAGACCAAGTCCAGCTCTTAAGTGAGTGATCCATACAGGGATCAAACCCTCAGCCTTGGTGCTTTTGCACCTCAGGAATGAGGACCCAAGACACTGCACCAGACTCTTCTCAGTAACTCAGATTTCCTCAGCTCAAAATTTACAAATTATTGCTCTTTGGCTTTTTTTTTTTTTTTTTAATCTTCTTGTTCTTTTTAACCTTGAAATGATGTTCCATCTCCACTAGGGAGCAGCAAATGACATAAAAATATCATTGCTCCTCTAATCCCACGGAAAGGAACAGTGGAGAGACGGGACTCAGACTTTTTAATTCAATAATCTGGCAGGTTACAAATGCATTCACTTTCAATTCCTGTTTGAACAGCGATGATCTCTGAAAGCTACGTAGTAACCTTATCTCTTTCTTCTCTTTCTAGCTCTGTTCATTTTAAGTCCCCCCGTATAACTCGTCTTTAGGTGGATAAAATGGGTTTCCTCGCATCTTCAAATTGTGGTAAAAGGGTTAAGAAAGGGCCTGAATGGTTCAATTTCCTCAGATGGAAGCTCAGCTGGATTTCTCTTTTGCTATATATATATATATTTTTTTAAACTGTATCTTTGTTATAAAAGCACTTTGAATTAAGGCACATATATATTCTGAATATTTAAAATTTATTTTTTTATGCTATTCAGTCCTTATCCTCTTACTTGCCTTTGCACCCAGAAGAAGAAGAAATAAAGATTCATTGGACAGTGCACTAAAAAGAAATATATCACATTCATCATTTTTGGTCTGCTTAGACTAAACACATGAGATAATATAAGGAGTGGATATACACAAATTAAAAGAGCAAACACCTGGGATGGTACAGTTTCTTCTGAACTAATGGGTTAAACTTAAGAAAAAAAAAAAATTTTTTTTGTGGTTGTCAGTTGCTAAACTAGGGAATCATTTTCCAATAAAAGTGATAAATGCTCTTTTTTGGAGTCCTTTAAGAGTGGACAGGGAAAAGCTCTAAACAATATAGTGCAGAAAACCTTGCAGTGACAGCAAGGGAGGCTCCCTCACCCTGTTTCTTGCTCTGATCTCTTCTTCCTTCTGCCACCTAACTGGAATATGTAACTGACAGATATTAAAAATAGGAAATTTCTGAAGCAGGCTTGTGGCTTAAGTTTTCAGGTGATTTCTTGGTTTGACAAAGACATAACTTTGTAGAAATAACAATGACAAGGGTGTATAACCAGTGCTCTTTATGCATTTACTTTTGCAGTGGATATTGCTGGGTGTTGAAAAGCACCTCTAAAAACTCACCACCTTCCCAGAAAAACAGGAGATGGTATTTTTGAAAGACAGATATTTTTTCGTTATTTTTTATCAAATATATAAGAAGGAAAAAGGACTTCACAATAACTTTGAAAGCTGCTTGCTTTTAATTCTTTGTGGACTGGAAAAACACTGCGGAATGCATGTTTTGAATATCAGCACTTCAAAGGTGACGTTCCCAGCCCATGAGGCAGCACTGATGGCACATTTTGTCCTGTCTCTTTGCTACACTAGGCAGCCCTGAGGCAATTGAGAAGCCTGTTAGGATCTCATCCACCTGACCTTCCTGTTTCTGCTCCTTTCTCCTGTCTGTCACACACACAGGAAATCCAGATCATTTAAACGTTTCCAACGCAACTCAAAGCCTCCCTCTGTTCTCTCCTTCTCTTCCAGGCTGATTTGCTGAACTCCTCTGACTTCCCTGGAGTCAATGTCTTTAAAGCTGTTGAGCATATGGCAGGAGCTGTCTGTAGAAGTCTATTTTGTGTCTGGGTAGCGCTGAGGAGGTGAGGATGCACCCAGCTCCGCCAAGGAGCAGACAGGGATCACGGCTTGGAGACTCTCAGCTGAAATCCCCTGGGAAAATCTCAACCAGCAGGATGGGATCCAGCCCAGAGCATGGTCTGCCCTACTGGCACAGCCCCTGCCAGCCTCAGCCCTCTCAGCTGGGCGCTTTCTTGCTCTGCCAAGGGCTGAGAGGAGCAGGGTGAGCCCACAGCTCCAGAGTTGCCCCATGGGGTGAGAGGTACCCACTGAACATTCCCTCCTCTGCCCCACCCCGGAGCCTGTCCAGCCCTGGTGTGCAGGCAGAAGGTGCTGCAGGGCTTTCCTGCTTGGGCTGCTGTCACTGGTTTGTGTCCAGGCTGGGGAAAGGGACAGCTTCACGGAAAACGAGAAAAGCACGCAATGAGAAATTACTGAAAGCATTTTCAGTTGACTCTTTCCTCTGCCAAAAGGAAATATAAACACCCGGATTTCTCAGTTTTCATGTGCCATACATGAAAGTGATTGGGATCATTTACATGAAAGTGATTGGGATCATTTACATTCACACTTATTTTGATAGGCAGGGAATAGATAAGTAGTGAATTAAACTTCTTCTCTCCACCATCTGTATCCAAAAGCAGGAGCATTAGGGGCATGGAAATGATTCTGGTCTGATTCTACCTTTTCAATGGAAAGGTAAATGTATGGAAAACACCTGAAAGCTGGCCACAAGTTTGTGGACATATTAGGATTGCAATGAACATAAACTAATAATAATAGTTCCATTGAATTATTTATGGAGTTTCAGGACATAAGATTTCTGTCATTCTGTTGACTGTGTTATAATTAGAATAACTCTGGCATCAGCTTCAAGTTGCACACAAACCAAAAATAAATAAGATCAATCATAAGATCATGATATTGAGTGAAAGAGCTAAAAGTATGATGCGTTCCTAATACATGAAGAAGAAAAACCCCAACTTCAGCTGCTCTGCTAAGACAGAATACTGAAGGTGTTGGAATTCTTCACTGACACAATGGTACAGATTTCTTAACATATTTAAATATTTTATGCTTCTTCCTTGTAAATCTAACATGGAATCATCAGTGACTATTCTGGTCAAATCTACACATTTGTCAGAGCCTGAGAGCTCCTCAGCTGAGCTGCTAACTCTGACTAAAAGCAGTCTGCAGCCTCGGATGCATCTGCAGCAGTGATCTGGTTGAATTTCTTGGAACTTACTCTGCAGCTAAGGGTAGAATTTTGCCCCAGCACCTCAAACTAAAATATTTTGCCATCCTTTTTTTTTTTTAATGAAGTTTTTAAGTTTAGAAACTAATCTTGTCAGAAGTTTTTCTAATGCAAACCTCTGGCCTTGAGAATTGGAATAGATTTTTCATCCCTCTTAAGTAGTCATCAGTTTTCCTACAACCAGTCTCTGTGTTTTCCAGGATTACTTAGTGTCAGCAAATTTCCATTCTTTTGATTTGCTTTCCTAAGTAGAACTTCTAGTAGAAATAAATTACTCTATAACTAATCCAGCTTGCATATTTTATCAGCATTCTTTCCATCATTTGTTTTCTTTGCATTTATTTTAATCTTGCTTGTTAGAAATAATATAGTGATTCAAGAATCTACCCTGTGCAGCATTGTCGTAATATCTGTCAGGACATGGAAGCAGGATGGGACCCTTTTATGCTGAACTTTACCTGAGGTTGTTCCCTTAACAAAAGAGAATGAAAAGCAATTTGTGATACGCACCAGCGAACCAAACCTCAGCTCCGTTTTGCACCGAGGTGTTGGTTATTGCTGTCCCGTATTCTAAGCAATGGAAAGCGTGGAGACCTTCAACGGGGGTGTTTTAGAGGTGTTTTATTTTGCACCAGTGCCATTCAGGAGCGCAGTGACAGCCCTGCGGAGTGGCAGGGCTGCGCTGCGAGCCCTCCCTTGGAGGAACTCAATATTTTGTACACATAATGAACATCTGGTGACAAGACGCTCACAGCAACAACAACAAAAAAAGGGAAGGGGGAAACGAAGAGGAGAAGGAAAAGCAAAAGGCAGTAAAATCTTTTGTATGCCTGCTACTTTTATGGCCTAAAATATTTTTCCTTCAATCAGTGCATCTAGGGAAACTTTTTTTTTTTGATGTAACAATCAATTTTTAACAAGGAAAAAAGTCTGAACTCATAAATATTGTATGTATTAATTGTGAAGCTTAATGGAACACTTTGTGTTTTTGAACAACTCGTTTACATAATTAAAATCTCCTTTGATCTGTGAGTAAATGATTTAATCTTAATGCTCATTAGGCTAAATGGGTCTTCTATTCAATTGTATCAAGATGCTATGGAAAATTCTCAGACCTTTAGAAAATATTTGTTAGTTGTTAGGTAAACAGAAACCTATCTGTGAACAGAAATCTTTTATCTCTGCAAAAGAATTTGACTCTAAAACTAATTCAGATTAAAGCTTTTTTTTTTTTCTTTTATCTGACATTTTGGTTTCAAGAGCAGTTCAATGAAATATGGGAGGGGGTTGTTCAATTTATATTCATTAAGTACTTCACTGCAAAAAGAATTTAGTCCTTGAAAATAAAACATGAAATGAAAAAAAAAAATGTCAGGTGCACTTCCAACTGAGGTATGAATTTTTGTAGCCATAGATCACTTCACTGATATTTTCTTGTGGGTGTTGCTCAGCAATCCCTGTGGATATGGCAAAGCTCAGGAACATCTGGGAAATACGCGACAAGATTTTTCATCTTCTTTAGAATTCGTGTAACAACAGCAGCACCATGACAGAATTTATCTGCCAAAGGTTGTCACCTTTAGGTGTTGGAGATGGGCAGGATCCTTCCTTCCAGCCTTTTCCCTCTCAAATGCTGAGTACAAAGCCTCTTGCCCAATACCTTGGATCTTCAGGCACTTGTCTGAAAAACCCATTTCCTTATGTCCTGATTCAAACAAAGCAAGCTGAGAAACTGGGCATCAGTGTCACGATACTCATTTTTTCCTCAAAAACTCTAGACCAAATAATTTATTTTGAAAATAGTCTTTTTTCATTATCCCATCTGTATTTTTTTTTTTTTTTAAGCCACTTCTCATTCCCACAGGGAGCTTTTTCCTTTTTTAAAAAGGTAAGAATTTTAATTAGCTCAGGTGGTGCAATAAACACAAACATCTGTGTCCCTTTATTAAAGGCTGTTCTCAGTCCCTTCCCTCTCTCAAGAACAAATGTATGGCACAAAAATCCTCCAGAGTCACCTTGCTGAGAGCTCCAGTGAGTGGTGACCACGGGCCCTGCCAGGTTGTGTCACTCCAGCCCCTCTCCAGCTCTGGAGCATCTCCTGGAACACTGGGAAAGGCAAAGCAAGCACTCAGACACTCCTGCCCTGTCCCCAGGGACACTTCTGGCACTCTGCAGCTTAGGGACATCTTGAGCCAGAAGGTTGTATCCATATTTAATTTCTCTTGAAAGTGTCTCTTCCATGCAGCAATCCATGGCAGACACATAAATTGTGCTTTTGCACAGCTGCAAAGGCAGTTGGGGTGAAACACTCTTTTGCACACAGGCAAAATATTCAGTCTTTAAATATTGTAAATGGATGTTTCTTTAATATTTTCTGTGTATAGCTTGTTTTATTTTCCTCTTGTGGGGTTTGAGCGGCTTTATTTTATTTACTAAAAAAAAAAAAAAATTGAAATTGTCAGGGCTTCATTTGGAAGTTCCATTTTCAACAGTAGTCTTACACTGGAATTGCCTGTTTCCAAAGGTCGCCTTAGAGCAAGGTGAAATTTTGGGTATATGATACCAATTCACTCTTTAACCAAAAAGCAAAATCTGTCTTGGCTATAACATTCAGATAATTGAACTGTCACTGAGCTGATTTCACTGTTTAATTTGGATTATTTTCTGCCGAAATTCCAGATTTACGGTATTTTAATTCTAGAAAATGTGACATTTTACCCAGTGTTTTCTCATTAGAATTCTTTCATATTTGTCAAAAATATTGATATAATTCAGTCTGCATACAAGCAAAACACCCATGACTTAGTAGAACTTCTACTTATATAAATAATTAAGGCTTGGGTTTAATGACTGAAGTTGTTGAGTTTTTTTAATCAAAACAAAAAACATCCCCATGTTATCAGTTTCAGCTGAAGGGAACAGGTTTTTGGCTGTGCTGAGCGTTGAGAATTTACATAGCAAAGTGCAAACATCCAAGAAAACACACCTCTGTCCTCGGCAGGATTGGTGTAATGTGCGTGCAAACAGAGAACGAAACACGGCCTTGGCACGGTTTGCTTTGGCGTTGTGCTGAGCATGGGGAACATTCTTGGAATCGCCCCAGGGATTTGGGCTCCTGAAGGACTCAGTGTGGAAAAGAGCTCCAGTGCTCTGCATGGATGGGCTGCAGCCTCGCTGCTGCTCTGCAGCTCGCAGAGCCCAATGCAGATTTTAGCCATTACTTGCTTTTAAATTTGAAACAGACAAAGAATTTTAATGTGGAAAATCGACGTGAAAGAAGCATTTTTTTCCCCTTTCATGTTTTTGTAACTTGAATAAGCATTTCCTCTCTCTTTATAACCACTGATAATAATGTGAAAAAACTGCCTGAGCATCCCTTAAGTCATTGTGAGGACTGTGGCGTGGATTTCTCATTTCAGCACCATCAATACAAGCGTAACAACAAAACAGAGATGAAGTTCACTTATCCCGAGTTACTGCCCAGGATTTACTTGCATGACTTTATAATAAGATAATATAAATAAGCATCTAACTTTGGGAACAAAACTAAAGAATTTGAACTCTATTGGACTGATAAAATTTGGGGGGGAAAAAGAAAAAAGTCTTTTAGCAATAGTCTGATCAGTTCTTAATTTCTGTGCAAGTAAGTGGTGTGCAATGATTTCAGAATTGTTTTTTCTGGTCGGAGGGTTTTGCAATAGGACATCTGGGGTGATGACATGTTCTTGACTAAGACATCAGGTTTGGATTTCTCTCCATAGATGTGTGTGTTGTGCAATCTCCATTTCAGATGCCAAGCTACAAAGCATCTCCCATAAAACCAGCCCAACGTTATTGCTATAAAAATGCTACAGAATTAACACACAGACATTTACAATCAGCCCCTTGAAACATTTTCTTCATGGACTTGGGTCATGGAGAGATGATTCTGGAGTGGATTTGTGCTGGAATCTCACGGGCAAATTGAAACATGCTTAAAACCTTAAATAAGTGCAGAATAAATGGTGAATTTTAGTAATGCTGTATTAAAACAGTAGCAGCGAGCTCCAGCAATTTCTTTTTTCAAATAATATTATTTTCTTTCATCTCAAGGAAAAGTTGTCCATGACTTAAAATTTAAGGCACTCTGTAAAAATATTCTGAGTGAAGTCCCATTCAATGCACGCTGCAGAGATGGAACTCATAGAGCACAGATTAAAGAAAGGTTTCAGAAATATACTAATGTATTTTCTGCCTAATTATATTGAAGTCAGCTTTATATTTGTAAAGAATTATCATTATTTTCACTATTTTGTTCTTCACTTACCTAAATTTCTTGAGCAACCCTACTACATGATGGATGACTGTCAGAATAATAGTTTGCTTTATTGAAAATGATATGAAAGATAAACATTCGTGTTATTTCTGTACACCAGATGCTGGATTTGCTTTAAAAGAGCAAACTAGAGATTTTCATTTCTGAACCGTTCTCTGTTGACCAAGCTATAGAGACATAAGTAGTTAAAAAATATTAAATTTATTTTATAAAATTATTACAGTTCCATCAGCAAAGGAAAAGAAAACTGGGGAAAATCAGCCAGTCTAGCAAAAATTCTGCATTTAAAAATAAAAGAATATGGAAGGAGGGGAAAATATAACTTGATATAAAAGAATAGGTAGAAGTTAAGAAATTGAGCTGCTCCAAAGGATACAGGCAAAGGGTGCCTTGTCTGTAAAATTTGGGATCAAAGACTTTCTTTGCCAAATTAGAAGGATTCTTGCAATGAACCTACTTTCTGTAACATTGGGGCTAAAGTGTTTTGCACAGGGAAAATATTTTTACAGGAGATTCTGACAAATACAATTTTTGTGCTATTTTCTAAGCAGTCACGTGAATACTTGTTCTTCGGAGATCTAAGGCCAGGGGTTTTCCCAGAAGACCAGGAAAACAAAGTGGCCCTTTATGTAAGAACACTGCTTCATTCAGGAAGAAACTGAATCTCAGAGGGAAGAGTGTCAGCAAGCTGGCTGGCAGTCACAGCAAAACCAGTAAAAGTAGCAGTGAAATATCTTTTATCTGCCTTCACAATTAACGTTCAGGGAGGTAGAGCTAAAAATAGCTGAAAAATAGTTAAAAATAATCTGGTCATTGTCACTGAAATTTCCAATTCCCCTCCAGATTTCCCCCTTTCAGAGCAGGTTTGGTAATGGTGACTGAGTGTCCCATCAGGAAGGGCACTTCACAAGGCCAGGCCAATGCCCAGGATGAACCCAGACTGAAACTTTTCCCTGTTTCCCACCTGCCAGCAGCTTGCCCTCCCCAGGGCACTCGGGGAGGAGCCTTTCTTGGGGAACCTTGGGTGGATTTTTCTTCCAGGAACCCGCTCAGGTCCTTCAGTGGAAGCTGTTTCGCTCCAATTGTGATATTTTAGCTTATTTTAGTACAGAAAAGGACCACGCTGGCTGTACCTGCACAGCACAGCCATTCCCAGGCAGAAAGCAAAGCCTGACTCCGCATCCCTGATTCCTTCACTCCTGCTGGTCCCTGTCTGAGCTGCCTCTGTACCAGAGGCTGATTGTGTCACATCCAGGCTGTCCCCAGAGCCTGTGCCCACACTCCTGATCTGCATCATTCCAAAAATGCAGTCCCAGCCTTGTTTTCTAATGCAGCATTGGAATTTTTCATCGTGTTGCATATTGCTGCTTGCATTAAAGTCCAAACTCTGATTAATGACATAAGCATTGTGATTGCTAAAATTGAATTTAGCGTTCATTGAAAGAGCTGGAGCACAATGAAATTGCTTCGTTTCAAGCTGCTACCAGAACGTTGTGATTTACAATTAGGGGATAATCCTTTCCAGCCATTATTGACATTATTTGGTTACACAATTTTAAGGGTAAATTTTGGACTGAGGTTATGGAGCAGATGTTCAGTGAAGCACCTGGTGAATATCAGAGAGGAAATTTTTTACCTTGTTACTCCTCATTCCCTCACGGATGTTGTAGCTCTAACAAGGTACTTGAGATGCACTTACCTCGTGACGTACCTGCTGTACTCATGTGCCCTAGGTCACCTGAAATCCAGAGAAAACCTTTAAACTGGCTCCTGAAATCCCAGTTCTGAAATATTCCCACACTATATATTTTCCTGCTTGCATCCTGCAGTCTGTCCCTCCATCAGTCCATTCATCCCCCATTTTCCTTTAATCACTTATTTTGGCAAGATAAAGAAGGGTCTTTTTAATAGTATTCTAAGGTTGCTAAATCCCAGTACAGAATTAAAAACCATAATAAAATTCTGAAATAATTTTATGGCTCCTGATATATTGCAATTAGTGATCAAACCGTGCTGGTGCAGAGCTTTTATCTCTGGTAAACAGCTCAGTAATTAGGATTTCATGGATCACAATAAGTCCCAGATTTTACTTACACATTTTGAGGCTGATATTTTCTTCCTTGGGTTATAAATTTACGTGGAAGTCTGGTGTTACAGGTAGAAAATTGAAATAGAAAATCAAATTCCCTAAGAGTGCAGAGTCAGGTGTCAATGCCTGACTCAAGTGCAGGAGGTCTCGACTCCCCCCTTTGTGGTGATTCCAGAGGCTGCCTCATGATCCAATTCTTCATTAAAAACTATTTTTAGAAGTTGTTGGAAGTGCAGATGAGAATTTTCTCTATGCACTTACATTTCAAAGCTGATTGAATATATACATAAAGGTTTTCTTTTATTATTCCATGAGTGGTGTTTTATTCCAGAAACTACGGGGTTTTTTCATAGGTTTATTATGGAAAATAAAAATTTATCTTTGTAATTTTTTTCATATTAACATAGTTACTGAAGTTCTTGAAACACCCAAGTATTAGAATTTTAGGTCTCTTGTCTTTTTCAAAATACCAAGGACACCAAGAAAACTTGGAATGTAACATTTTTCCTGAAATGGAACTATGTATTTTTCTAAAGCATAGCACACTATTAAAGGAACTTGCAATATTTTTGGGGATATTATGACAAAGTGTGGCCTATTCTGGATAAATTACTGACATATCAACAACTGAGACACTGAATTTCAGATTGCTTTTGAATATACAACTGTTTTTAACCCATAAAGGCAGGGATTATGAAGGACAAATGGCCTTGCTTGACACTGTATCATCATAGGTTGCTCCTGTTAGCTCTTGTAATAATTCATTGTTTTACAAATGGCACCTCAGACCACAATCACACCAATCTCTCAGCTTGGCCAGCGAGGTTCATTTCTCACATATGGATGAAAAAACAGGAATTAAATTATGAAACCGTGGTATCTAGGAAATGTTTTGCTAACACGAGAACCCGGTGAAAGCAGCTCCCTGGTAAAAGAGAGCAGTTCCAAATCACAAAATAGGTAATGGGTGATAATTTTCCACAAACAGTTGGGAATGTGTGGAGATTTCAGGAGTACACTTGGAGAGAATTAGATATTTGCAAGATTTTTAGCAAAATTAAATTACCTGAACACTTTTAGCTAGCCATGGATGTTGTTTAAAAGGTAAAAGATCAGGTGAATAACATTCAAGAGGGATGATATTATTATTATTATTAATTTTATTTATTTATTTATTTATTTATTTATTTATTATCATTATACACTGACATTTCCTTCCCAAGAAAAACTACCCTAATGTTTAAACCAGCACGTGGATGAGACTTCTGTGAAGTTTCATTCTGCTCCCAGGATTCCTGCCTGCTCCAAACAAAGCTCTGTCAGCCACATTTCGCCTCTTTTGGCTCCTCTTAATGATTAAATAAGACTTCATTATAATGGCTAATTTAAATTAATTCAATTCAATACTTATCATTTTACTTAAATCAGAAAAAAGAGCAAAGGGGAAGAACATCAATATTTTAACAGGCACAGAGCACAGAAATTTCATAAATAAATGACCCATCGGTACATAACAAATCCCTACAGACCACATCCTGTTGTACAGCCTTACAATTTAAATAATTGACTAGAAGAGCATTCCTAAAACAAAACAAGCTTACTTAAAGGAGTTTAGAAGCAGAGACTGAATAAATAATAAAAAAAAATTGACTAAAAAATATTTAATTTAAAAATAAATTTTCTATTCAATCAGGTTTCACAGACACATTGAATTGTAGTCTATGTTTGTAGACTAAGTTTGTACAAATTAATATTGTACAGAACATATTTCTTTTAACTCTGAAGTGTTTTAATGTTAGGCTCAGTGTGGGAGAAAATTTATATCAAATATGTGTTTAGTTTTCTAAAGAACTTCTTCAAAGCTGAAAAAGTTGTCCCCTCTAAAGCAAAAATATTTTGTCACTTGGAGATCTACCAGTTCTGCTTAGAAAAATCTTTTTTGCAGGAAACCAGGTAGGCTACAATTTTCTTTTTAATTCTTATAATCCAGTGGAGGTTCACTTCTTTCGTGGTTGTCAAGTGATTGAAAGAGACTCATTACTATTTACCTCGATTCACAGGAGCCTTCACGTGATAAAAAATGAAACACTTCTCAAAACAGAAACTTTGAAGCTTTCACTTGTCATAAAGGTATCAATAGAAGTTCTGTAGGAAATTTGAATTTGTTGAAAATTTAAGGGGTTTTTTTGTTTGTTTCATCAGATATTCTCTGTATCAGGCTATAATTCTTTCTTTTTGCTGTTTTATCCCCAGAAGAACAGAATCAAACAAGGACCACCTGTGCAAAACAAGAAAATGTACCATTCCCTCTTCATCTTTAACAAAGTCGACCCAGGAAATTTTGGCAGTCGGCATCAGGGAACTTTCAAATCCCACAGTTCACCCCTGTGGGAAAATGAGGCTGTCTGATAGCTCGGGAGGAAAGATCTGTGCAGTTTGTTCCTGGGAAATCTGTTTGAAAAGCAAAGTGCGTTGGAAACACAATGAATTTCTCTGGACTTCAAATTGGAGACTCTCTGTTTGCATTATCAAAGGCATTTACAGGGAATAACACACTGGACATTCAGTACAGCATTCCAAATACTGACGAGATTAGTATCAATCTCACTGCTCTGTAGCATTTTTCACCTCCTGGTAAGAGTCTGTTAGAAAGGAGGAATCCTTGGTTTTCTTAGTTCAGGTAAAGAGCGTTCAGTTCCTGGAGGAACAGCTTAAAAGTCTGAGGTTGGAAAATCCAGAGCATCGAGTCCAGTGTTTGGTGTTGTATTGGTCTGGAGGTTTTGCACTGATCACTGAGGGCTGCTGAGCTGAGCTGAGCTGAGTTCAGCTGAGCTGAGCTGAGCTGAGCTGAGCTGAGCCCATCTCAGGCTGTGCCCAGGTGTGTTCACCCCACCACTGCCTGTGGGTCCAGGTTTGTACTTCACCACAAAACTCCTGAGAACGAGCCCCAAACCCAGGAGAGGGATGGTCCGTAGGGTGGGGAGGGGTTAGGAGACCTTTTTTATCCCTGTGTGTATTAATCTTTCCACCAGTGTTATTGCCCCAGCAGAAGGAACAGTCTCTTTTTAGTTCTGTGAGGTCACAGGAAAAAGAAAAATCAGCTTCACAGGTGCATGTTATTAGACACACCAAGCACTTGTTAACAGAAAAGACGAGATGGCTCACATTTATCAAAATTATCCCTGACGTTTCCTTTGGCTCAGCTGAAAACAAGATCTTAAGCTCCCAGAGCAACATGTAATGTGTGAGGGGGAAAAAACCCTAAACCACAACCACGGTTGGTTTTTTATAAAGGAGACCCAAAGGAATATGTGGTGAACAAGTTGTGTTTGTGGTAAAGACCAGAGGTGTCCAAAGAGCCATATTTTATACGTGTTTATTAGAATTAAGCGGATTTTTTAATTTTCTGTCTATATTTTTAATATACTGACAGCTAGGCATGCTCATACCTCTGAAAACATAAAAATCATAATCCTGACAGTCCTGAGAACTGATGTTCTGTTATTGACAAGAATGGACATTGTGCCATGGGCAAGGGAAACACAAACGTGGCCATTATTGTCCCATCTGTGGTTTCAGCCTCATGGCAAAAGGGGCTCCTTTTAGGGATGAACAATCCGACCTCGGTCAATTAGAGGTCCCTGTACTGAAACTGCAAACAGAAGTGTGCTGTAGCCACAGTTTCAGAGATTGTTTTGTCTGTTAATTATTTACTTGAAAACTCTGTCTGAAAGAGACTTTTTTCCTCCTTTGAGACTGCTATTGTGATGCTAATAAGTATCTGTATGTACTTTGTTTGTGTGTTAATTAAATGCTGTCTCTACAAAATTTAACTTGGATAGCTCATTCTCGATGTGTATCAATAAATAAAATATGGTACCTAAAACAAAAGCAGCTTTGCCTGCAGAGAAAGAGAGAAGACGAGCTTTAAAAAGCAGTCATTTAGTAATTGCATGATGTATTAAGGCTAATAAATCTGCTTAATTGTCACATTTGCCTTAAATTAATAATTTATACCAACATTTGGTGTGGGCAGATATGATGAATATTTTTATGTTGCTATAATCCTGGGAAGTGGCACTTTGAACACTTTAAAAACCAATTAATTGCAAGTCCTGTCTGTTTTTACACATTTGTGGTGGTAACTGAATAAACAAAGGTGAGAAAATTTCACAAAAGCCAGTGGGCAGGACAGAGCTTAATCCCATCAAACCCTCCCAGTACATTCCTTGTGCTAATCAGGTGAGTTACTAACGTGCCAGGTTGTGTCTGCTGCTGGGGCAGGTCATCAACACAAACTCTTCACCTCCAGAACTTTACCACCCGTGGGTTTCCTCCTTCCTGGCGCTCCGTGTGCTGGAGGAGAGAGGAAATTTCTCCTTCTGACACCAGGGTAGGATCTGGGGCTGGCTGAATTCACAGCTCCCTCTGTGCCCCCGTTACACCTGAACCTCTCTGCAGCCTCTTCCCACCTCCTGCTCTCACCCCAAACACACTGCAGGCACTCGGGGGTTTTTTATATGTTTACATATCATTTAACACAAAGTAAGTGCGATGCTTCAAAAATAGTAATTTGTTTATCACAGGTTTAGTGGGAAACCTGTTTTGAGCGATTTGTAGGTTCCCGTCTCCCTGGGTGCTGGCCTAGGGAAGCTCATGGCTCCTCTGCTAATGGCCTGACTCTTCTCCTGCTGTTCCCATCCTCCTCCACCTCACTTTACATCTTAATGGTGTACATCTGTTACTGGACAGATTGCACAAGATGAACATAAGGCACTCTTTTCCAGGGTCAGCTAAATTGCCAAGCTAGGTCCACTTAGGCTATTGAAATGTATGTTCAAAATTCCAGAAATTCTACTAATGACAGATATCTCTGTCATATTATGCTGCATAATAATTATGCCCATCCAGGCCTGTGAGAGGTCAGAATAAAAACGTTGTTTCATCATCAGCTATATATTGGTGTGAGTAAGGAATAAGTGTAATAATGTGGGGTTTCTTGTGATTTCAAAAATGGAGATTTTTAAAATTTTCATATTCAAACTTACTTTGCTTTAGAAACAGCACATGTGAGGTTTGGGAAGTTTGGAATGAGTAGTTTTGGAGTATACAGGTCTTGAAGAGTTATTTTCAAACACTCCGGCCGTGCTTAAGGAGTCAGCAGATGTTAACAATTAGGAAAAGATAAAAAGAAACTGGGGTACCTCTTGGCCCCCATTGCTGTTCTTTGTGTACACGTGTTTCCTAGGATTTTTATTTTTTTTTTAACTGTGGGATTAGTGCAGAGCAACAAGGCACTGATTTGTCTTGGTTCTGCACTGTGGAGTCGGACAAGGAACTGTCGCAACACATGGCTTTCAAACGAGTTGATTGTAGACATATTGTCTGTCAGTCAAAACTACAATATTGTAATTAGAGCAGGCCCTGTCTCTCCATACGTGCTTCAGATGGCAATGAAACAACCTCAGGAGTGAGCTGTGGGGATGCTACAGCGTGGATCAAAGCTTGTATCCCGCGCTACCGCAAATTTTAACTAATTCACAGTTGGGATTACTGAAAAAATCTTATTTTATCCTGTCATTCTTGTAGTCTTTATCTTTTTGAAAGCGAAAGTATCACAGGTATAATATTTCTCAGTAACATTGTATCAAATTAATGTGTTGGAAAACCCTGATGAAAGTCAAGTTCTCTCTATTTGTCCTTATTCCTGTGCCTGACTCAGTTGGTCACTCTACTTGAGTGGGGGTTTGGTAGTGGTGCTGCTGAAAAGCTGATTTTTATACTGCAGTTTTTATACCAGAAGTCCATAAGATAAAGTTTACACAGGACTATTCCAAACATGGAGGGGAGGGATAGTCAGAATCGTTGGTGGAGTACAATAAATATGTAAGAAAAAAGTATTGTTTGGATACCCCAGAAAAGAAGCGAACTTTGGGAAAGAGAGGAAATTCTGCTGCCAAGAAATGAAGCTCCCTGGTTACAGACATGGCCTGTTTTATTCACTGATATGAAAATCAGATTTACTTCCAGATTCTGCCTGACTCTGGGTCCTGTGATAAGGGAGATGGAAGGAAGATGTTTAATTTAAATAAGGTCCTCTTGCTTAAAAAATTGGTAATAGATAAATAAGAAAAATAGAAAGTAGGATCAAAACAGCAGCGTGGCACTGGCACAGCTGATGCTGGTGATGTCCTTGCTGGTTTGCATAAAACTTACAGAAAAATGCTTAGGTTGGGTGTTTATTGGTTCTTGTACTCACCTGGAGGGGAGCCAAGCAGCTCCAGAAAAGACACACAAGATAAAAGTAAACCCTTGAGAAGGTAAAAAATAATTTAAAAAAAAAAAAAGGGACACAGAAAAAGGAGAATTGAGTTACTCCCAGAGCTACTCCCAGTTCACCCTGGGCACTTGCTGGGATATTCCAACTCCTTTGGTTCTGTGAGGAGCCCAAATTCATGTCATGGACACAGTCAGTGGCAGTGCTGATGAGTCAGACTTTTGATTTTGTGATTTACAGGGAAGTCATTTGAGAAGCAGTGCCATATGGGATGATGCTTGATTTGTAATTCTAGAAGTTAACAATTCAGTCTCCTGCAAATCCTGAGTCTGTCAGGGATTTCTCAAGTGGTGTGCAGCATGGAAAATGTCCACTTTCATTTTTCTGTTCTGACTTATTTTATACAAATCAGCCCTGGATTTACTGGTAGAGGACATAAAAGAGGAGGGAATTGTAAAGGAGGGGGAAGCTGGTTCATTCCCTGCCAGCACAGCCATTCCCAGAGTTTTTTCCCAACACAACTCCATCCACTCCTGAAAGCCAAAGTATTATTAACACATTTTTTTAAATCCCTGTGTAAAGTTTATGCTTCAATAGCACCACATTCTGCATCTCTACATGGATTATTAAGGAGCTAAACCCTAATTTAATGCCTCTGCAATAAAATCCCATTTTCTCTGTGTCTCCTATGGTAGGGCATGGCTAGGGCAAGGTCTCCATCAAACACTGCAAGAGAAAGAAAATTCTGCTTTCTCCATAAATAAATGCATTCATTTCAAAAGGCTTTTTAGGCAGTCAATACTATACTTTTTTTCTGATTTTTTAAAAAAACAGAAAGCACTTGAAAGCATCTTGTTTTATTTTAATACACTTCTTATAGTTAAGATTTCAAGTTTTTCTTGGCCTGATAATTGACTTGGAAATCCAGATCCTCGTAAGTGTCTTTTTCTTGGTGAGAAAGAATCCTCAGCTATTTTTAGTCATTAATATTGCATGAATAGGGGCTCTTCAGCCCTGCACTTATAAAATAGATGTCAACTCTGGTACTCTAAAAGTGTATTTGATATCACAAAATGAAACTGTGACTGTGCCAGTGCGTGGTGGTGGTGAAGCAGGTGGTGGATGGTGATGAGGAAATCTCCATCCCATCAAAGCCTGAGCTTCCATGTTTGTTCTGCACAGATATCTGTCTGCATGCTTGAGTGTATTTAGCTATCTAAAAATGTGATTTTGCACTAAAGGGTGAAACCCTGTCTCCCCAGCCTGGCTCAGTGTGTCCATGCCCACAGCAAAAAGCAGCTGCTGCCGAATTTCCCATTAACTTTCCATCCCGGTAATTGACTCTTGAGGTGATAAGGACAGGGCTTGGCCGTTATCACTCATCCTAACGGTTCCAGCCTCGTGCAGGACTAAGTTTCAGAGCCTGTTCAAGCTGCCTCCTTTGCTGTTTTGCCAGGATCAACCCCTGGAAATTCCCTACGAGCACAGTGGGAGGAGGTCAGGAATGGGGCAGATGCTGCCACCGACACCGCAACAGTCAAAGCTCATCCAAGGGCTCTTCCCGACCCTTTTCAGTGCTGCCAAAGGAGAGTTTGTAATTCTCCCTCTCTCTCATACTCTTTAGAAGGCTGCCCAGTGACTCCACTTGCTTTTTTTTTTCCTTCCATTTTTTATTCCATTTGATCAGTGTTGATTTGCTGCCTTGTTTCTCATGGAGCTTTAAATTCGCACTTGTATTGCCCGTGCAGGGCAGGAAATCTCTCATACACACCTTGGTGGTACAACTCCATTGCCACCTTGGGACAGCGTTGGTTAGTTGATTAATAATGCTCAGGGTAGAAATTGTGGGGGGAAATCCTTGCCAACGTTTCAGAAGAAGTCAGAGTTCCATCATCAATTATGTCATTAAAATATTTATATTTTTCTCTCCTAAATTCATAGTTGGCTTAAGAGCTTCTGGCTTACCTGACATCACTTCTTTCATTGCATCTTATCCATTAGTACTTGCTCTTGCTGGAAATACAGGGGTTCTTCTCAATCTCAGCACAGAAATCTTGCTTCAATTTCAAAGTCGACACGAATTGAACTATTTTTTAAAGTGGCTTTTTTCTTGCACAACTGTTTTTTCCAGCTCTCTCCAATTGGGCTTCATGTGATGGTTTTAGACATAACAGCTTAAGTTCGAGTTGCCTCCCTTCAAAGATTTGAAAATGTGCACAGATCCTGATCAACATAAATTTGCATGGCTATGCCTTCTGTTATCAGTTATTTCAACTATATGAAACAATCTGTTTGTGTTTCAATATAAAATAAGATGGTGTGCACGTTTACAATACATATCACTGGCAGACATAAGCGGGAGTACCTGTTGAAGGGCCCTGTGAGTAAAGACAGCCTGTTAAGGATCTTTTTTATGCATGAGAGGAACATCCATGTAGTCACTGTGTTTGCAGGAACGAGTGGGACTGGTTTGGAATACGAAACGTTTCTGCACTGTGACATAGCCTTTTCCTTATCTATTTATTTATTTATTTATTTTATCTGGGGGGAAAAGGTTGACGTGGTGATATCACATCATTGTAATCCATGGGAATTCTGACAATAGTTCAATGGATTCAGGATAAAGCTTACACTGGAAAGAACACCAATGGAAAGGTAGCAGCCAAGCAGTGTGTGCGTGGCTGCACTGGTATTTTCTGTCCCTTTTCTCCACAGAAGACTTGGGAAAGGAGGTTGCTGCCAATATGATTAATCTTTATCTTGTGCTGGCACTCAGCTATCAGGATGCCTCTGACGTTTGATGGGGTCTGGAACAAACTCTTTTTTTTGTAATAGAATCTTATGTCTCTGACTAGCCAAGGAAAGAAAGAATGAATTTTGTGAGCACAGAGTAAATATAAACCAGAACTTTTATTCTTCTCCAAACGGTTTTTTTTTTTTTTTGCTTTTATTTTTGCTTTATAGCTAAAGGATGTCAGCAGCTCAGAGCACACTTTTCCATCAATGTTCTTCACTCCTTGTCTGAAATCTCTGGTTCTGCCTGTGGCACACATTTGTGACTCCATGAGGGGAAGTGTCACTGCCCACCAGCCGAACACATGAGGTGTAAGGGAAGCTGTGCTTTCCTGAGATATCCCAGGATGCAAAATGGACACTGCCACCACAGGTGGGAATACTTTCATTTACTCCTCCTTTTTCACACCCACACGGAGTTCAGCACCAGGGAAGCACCCTGAGGGCTTCACAGGAACTGCACTTCTGGGAGAGGGATGGACAAATGCATCCAGATGAGGTGAAAACACAGCTCCTGTCTTTTGTTGGAGAAATTAAACCCTGGGTGAGAAAAGAGGTATGAATATGTTGGGCACAAGATTCTGGAAATTAGCCCAGGTGAGTGCAAGGAAAACACACAGGTTCTCTCTCCTGGATCATCTGCTTCGTCCTCATCAGAAACAGCACATCTCTCTTCACTCACAGGCTGTTTTACAACGAAAGATTAGCTATTAATAGAGAATAATACTCTAATAGAGAATATATCTATTATTAAACTCGACAGTCTATGTTACAAGGTTTTCTACCTGAGCTCTGTTGGTAAATGAGTGCACAGAAGGATCTTTGAGTTTATTTTTTTTTCCTTACTCCATTTATTTTTATACCAGACCTCAGTGGAGGCACCTGGAATATTACAGTTAAAGGCAGCCACAAAAATTTGATTATGTTTAACAAATCATTGCTATGCAGTAACAAGGTAAATTGGGTCCATAGAAATAATTTTCCTAGCATTTAGGAAATCTGTTGATAGAGCAAAACACAAAAGAATAATCTGCAAGGTCTGTAATTTTGATGCTTTATAGTAGCTGAGGTATGTGAATAGACAAATTATCTACTGAGACATCAAAGAGAGGTATTTGTGAGTGGGTAGTGGCTTGGGAAAGACGAAAGTGATTAGTGGAGTGCTACAGGAGATCAGTATTGGGACCAATTTTGTTCATTTTATAAGCCAATGGTCTGGAAAAAAGAAAAGCCCGTGCAGCCCAGGGATAGCACACGCTTTGGTTCCTGTGTTGCAAGGGAGTGGCAGGCCATGAAAAAAAAGAGGTCATGCAGCCAAATTCAGAAAGATTTATACAAGATTCAGACAGATAAGCAGCTATCATTTTAGTTGAGTGGATGTGCATTGTGTGGAAAAATTAAGGAAAAACAAGGAAATAAGAATGCATGAAAAGGCTGCAGGAGGATCTGGTTTCACTGGGCACTGTGGGTAAAGGGAAATACTTTAAATAATTTGAGTAATTTTGAATGTGTATGATTTGGCTTATTTCACTTTTTCAGCGAGGAAGTTCATTGAAATTCCGTATATTTAAAAGCATATGTAAAAATTAGATTGAAATATTTTCCTACAATCCAGTATCTTCAACTTCCAAGCTGATTTCCATAGATCCTGGAGAAAAGGATAAGGAACACATGAACAGATCAAGGCCCTGGCTCATGGCATTGGAATATTGCAAAACTAATGCGCTTGCCTGAGCTCTGTCCTGCTGAACCAACCTTCCAGCAACTGGATAGTTGGGATTTCTGGAGTCAATGGGAAGTGGGTATTTCCTTGGTTTTGCCCAAACAATGGTACAATTGTTCCCCTGCCCAGGTTGTTTGACTGTGGCAAGTTCCTGGGTGCAGAATTTCTTTTCCTTGCCACACAATAAAGGTAAACTCCACCAGGGTGTTATTTTTGCATAGGCAGGGGAAAGTCAAGGGTCCTTTACTGCTTGCAGGAGAAAAGCCAGTCAGCCTGGTTTGTTCACTCCAGAAACATGAGGTCTCTTTGACTGGATCCCAAACAATACTTAAGAAATGTCTGCAGAATGGAAATTGCTTTACAGGTCACTTTCACAATGAATATTGCATTTAGGAACTGATAACTTTCAGTTATTATACTGTGGAACAATTTATAGCAAATACCAAATATAAATCCCATGGAGTTACACACAACAGACTTGTATTCCTACAGGAATAGCTGGGATTTTGTAGATTACTATTGGTTAGTAGCTGTCTAAGGAAACATTAGGGAATTGTAGTTATCATGTTCAAAGGCAATATACCCAATCTGGTCTCTGTATCTTCACTAAGCAGCTTATTTTGATGTTCTGGAGATAACCTAATACTCTATTTTTTAATTATGTATCTTAGAAATATTATATATTTTTATATTATATTACATTATGTATTGTATGTTATACGTTATATATGCTATTCTATTCTATTCTATTCTATTCTATTCTATTCTATTCTATTCTATTCTATTCTATTCTATTTATTATATTCTATTCTTTATTATATTTAAAAGAAATATTTCTATATACTTTATTTGAAAGATTAAACATATCCAAGAAATAACTAGAGGGACGTCCGGAGTGGTTCTGTCACCTGTTGTCTCACACAAACCAAACCCCTGGGACCATGGAAATAAGGAGGTGTTACAGAAGAGGTCAGAAGGAAGGAATGGCTCTAAAGGCCACGTGTGATGGAAAATATTGAAATATGGATCATTTTAGTAGAGATTTCAGTTTATTAATTAAAAACTGGAAATTAATCCAATTTGTCGCTCATTTCTAAATCCCCGTATTCCTTTCACCAAAGGGATTAAGGAGGTTCCAGAACCCAAAGTGTGTTTACTTTTACTTGAACGTTAGCAAAAATGGCAATTGCCAAAGAGAACAAATGTCTCTGCAGCAATTGTTTCAATTAAATAACAGAGCCGTCATTAGAGAATCATTAAACTTTGAGCTGACGACATTTCCTCATTGAAATAACATCATCTACAAGCTACCACTGGAATATTTTGGTTTAATCTCTGCAAGCGTTTATTATAACTGAAATTTAATTTTAAAAATAAGCTCTGAGCCAAGTACCCTAAGAAGAAACTATCATACTACTTGAGGAGATAAAATAAAACTAACACTGCCTGAAATAAGGACAATTTCTACTGAAATCTCTTCCTGAAAATTGAGTCATCTCAGCAGTTATTACATGGTTTTCCATTTTTTAAAGTTTTTCCCCAAAAGCTTCACTTCTACTTTAGAAAGATGTATTTATCTTGGGTAGCTCATAGGCAATGGATCTGCTCCTATTAAGCTTTTACCCCCACAGTCGCTTTCTCTCACTTACTCTGCCTTTAATTTTTTTTTTCTAATATATCTAACTTTTGCACAATTTGTTCAAAATACTTGATTCAACACAGGTAATCTTTTTATTCACAGGCTTGAGGTATATATTGATGCCTGCAAAGATCGCAGCCTGATTTTTGCCGTAGGGAAATTCAAACACAAAAATTAATCTCATGCTTTGGGGACTATTGGAAATTTGATCGTGAGAATTACTGCTTATTCAGTTGTGCTAATTCCTTTTCAAACCAGTATGAAAAAGGAATGCCTTAATTATTAGCATAATTAATGTTTTAGGAAATGAGAAAATGATTAGCTCAGAGTTGCTTTATGTTGCATGTCTCTCGTAGTGAATAAACAAGAATCCAGAGAACTAAGAGTGAGCAAATGCAGTTGCCATGAGCTTCAGAGCCAACACTCAAAGCTCCACAATTTACCCACTGAGGGTCATTGAATATTGACTGGTGATGAAGTGTCTCTCCCTGCAAGTTCCAATGTCATGATGAGTCATTTCGTCTTTGTCCAAATAACGGTGTGTTTTGTTTTAGGTGATATCTGGCTTCTGAGGCCAATAAATGCCTTT
This sequence comes from Orthonyx spaldingii, assembly GCA_013397795.1. Classification (NCBI taxonomy): domain Eukaryota; kingdom Metazoa; phylum Chordata; class Aves; order Passeriformes; family Orthonychidae; genus Orthonyx; species Orthonyx spaldingii. Next base: position 1,030,681 of record VZTJ01000523.1, read on the forward strand.
CCTGCTGGATGGATGTTTTATGTGAGGCCGTGTTTTCCCTTTGAGTTATGTGGTATTATCAAAGAAAACCAGAAAAGTGTATATTTTCCAAAGAGGCGTGTAAAGGTTTGTAATTGTTTTCATCTTTTTTTTTATATTTCTGCTTCACCTTTTGAGCACTATAAACTGTGATGGTCTTCTTTCAGCAAAGGTTGAAGGGATCTGTTTCATTTTTAAAGTGTTTTATTTCTTATTTCCTATCGGAGCAGGGAATCAAATGGGGCTGTTATGGAATGTTTTTCCTACTGGCGTTCATTGCCTTTGAGCTCCCCGTGAGATGAGTGGGCTTGAGGAGTGGAAAATCCTAAAAGACAGGTCCTAGTCCTGTATGACTGAAGGCAGAGAATCCTGATCACCCTGATTATGTGTGGATTCATCAGGGATCTCCTGAAGCGGGAACATTAAACCATGGACTGTCTTTGGTTGAAACTCGTCGTGTCTTAAAAATACAATTTTGTATGGATTTTTCTTGACTTGACCATCATCCAGCATCTTTAATATCTGCTTTTCCAAAGACATTCCCTCCAAGTTCACTGCTGTGCCTTTGGGAGTAGGAAACAACCTTCTTCAGGTTTCTGGCCATTTTTGTTCCTCGCTGAAATTCAGTTCCTTGTGCCAGCTTGGAGAGCAAGGAATCCATGGCCAGTTTGAGACGGTGACCTTGGCTTTCTTTCTGACATATTCCTCTTATTTTTTTGTCATATATTTCCCATTTAAGAGGGGGAATAAAAAAATCTATCTACCTGGAGGTTCAGATTCTCTTGAGTGTGGCAGTGTGGGACTAAAATACAGGAGCTCCTTGTGAGGGAAATGTTCTGGGCTTTAAAAAACACCTCTTTATAATGGACCATCCATGAAAGTATATGAGATATGAAAGTGATTTCACTGCAATTTCTCTAAGTTTTCTATGTTTGCATTTGTTATTTGAGTGCAATTTGAGGTGCAATGTATGTGAGTAACAACACCAGTATAGTCTGACCCACTTGTTCCTATCATTATTGCGTTTGCCAATTTTCCTGGGTCAGATTTGGCTCAGTTTTAATATGTGCAATGGCTTTTGGTTTAATTTGCTATAATCTGTAGCTTGCAGACGAATATTTTAATTTGTCCTTGGGAAATAAAGCAGGAAAGTGGATGTTGACAAATAAAACCTGTGGGCTAAAGCCATGCAGTACCAGGGTACTCGTGTTATCTGGCAAGGGACGTGTGCTTTCAATGGCAGCTTATGAAATGTTGGGCAAAACAGAGGAGCCAGTGATTTAAAGGAAAATCCCAACAATCTGCATGCCCTGCTTTCATATCCAGTGTGAGATATCTGGAACTTTGATTTTTCACTATCCACAGCCCCCAGATACAAATTAAAATAAGATTTCAAGGTGTGGAAGCTGAGTTTGGTTTAAAATCAATTAGCCACTGTTTTCTCTGTTGGTTTTTCTACTTCCCTTTTCCCTGTTCTAAATCACAGTTTTGTACTTTGAGGCCAGCACTGCTCAGAGCACTGGTTTACACATCTTTATTAGCTGGGAAGTGCTACTGATTGTGCTTTCCTCCAAAACCTCCAGCACTCTGAACTCAGGTTTCTCACTGGCGATGAGATCTACGTGCTCTGCAGTGTTGCAACACCAGAGCTCGGTCAAACATTTGTTTTGTAACCTCGCAAGAACAGCGGAAAATTAAATGTTTATTACAGAGTGAGGCAATCTTATTATTCATATTGTAGGAGGATGAGGCAATGCAATCTTCTGGTTATGATGAAGACTTATGGAGTCTAAAAATAACTGCATCCCCAGTGCAGAAAAATATGTGAAAATATACAGTGTATCCCTTAAATCCAGGGCATTAAGTTAAATTAATAGAAGAACTTGTAGAGTACGTGATTGAATCCATGAGGGATACAGTGTGATAGTGTATATTTGCCTAAAAGCTGCTCTGACAGCAAAAACAATGTACCACGGTATGTTTCTTTCTTATCTAATGGAAAGAATAACACACGGAGGCTCAGTTCTTGTAATGAAAACCCCCACATTAATTTTATTTTTTGATGTGTCATTGTAATTCAAGAGATGTTTTTAATCTCAGGATTGCTAGGGCACAATAAACCATTTAAAAAGTATTTGGCAAAGATCCCTGTGCTTAGCAACAGCTCCTTTCATTTAAAACTGTTTTTTGAACCAAGCTATTCAAAGCTTTGTTCCACTTATTAAAATAAAGTATCTTACTTCAAACAAGTATTTCAGAGAACATAATCAAGAGGACAGCATTCAAATACAATGCACAGAAAACATAAAAGGTAGCAGCATGAAAAACTCAAATACTTTGTGTATGTTTCCTTGTTTTTCATTAAGAAAAACTGTATAAAAATATACCCACAATCTTATTTCTCTTTGTGCCATTATGGGATATTTAATATTACATTTCTTACCACGTTCTGAAATTCATTGCTAGATTTAAAGTGAGTTGTGCAGTATTTTAGTGAATGAAATATTGCATTAGTGGTGTATTTTCTAGTCATCTAGGTGACATAAAACAGCAAGGGAGGAGCTAAATATAGAATAATATCTATTTTTTTTCTGTTGGCTTTCTTCTCCTCTGTGAGCTACAGTGTCAATTCATGGCACGGTGTCACCGTGGAAGCTCCTTCCAACAAGGTAAAGGTTTGCTCAGCTTCATTACATAACTTTGACAATTTATTTCAGATTTTTGTGAATATCATTTTCACTTTGGTTTAGTTCTGCCTTAATTTTGTTTGCTTTTGATAGCAGAGGCATTGCCAAGACAATAACAGCTCCAGGAGCAGTGCAAACACAGTTTCCCTGCACCAGTGAAGGGATGTTGTTCCTTCCTCAGTGTTTCCTATTTCACCTGCACACTTGAGAAAATAAAGAAGGATGCATCCTGCCAGGATCCTCTTCTGTGAGGAGATTCCAAAGCACTGTTTTGTAGGATGCCAGATGCTTTTTATAGTCCTGGGTGCTCAGTGCTCTCTGAAGTTGAGAGGTTGAGGTGAGGACTAAAGAGGACCGAGCATAAAGAATAATTTTGGGGTTTTGTTTGCTGCTTTAAAATTTTGTTTTGTTTAGAACTGAGAACCCCAGACCTGAAAATTCCCCATCAACAGAAGGCCCTGGATCTGTGGCTCTGGCTCAAGCTCTGACCTCATTCCTCAGGCTGTGTTTGTAGGGTTACAAACCCAGCCAACCAATCTTCTATCCTACCATGGGTTCCCAAAAAAGCATCTTGGCCATTGTAGAGGTAGCTGATAAAATTGTCATAATCCACCAGAATTTTTAGGGTAAAAACCTGAAAAGGAGCTTTGAATAATGCTAGCTGTGCGTAGATCATGCTGTATAACTTTTTCAAGATGGCAGTGACTGTAAAATCAGTGCAATTTTTGATCTCACGTTGTGTGGGCAGAAAAATGGTTATTTCCAAGATGTTAAAAAGCCAATCTATTCTGTTAAGTTTTTGTATCTTGCATAGATATAGCTTATTTCTTTTTTTTTTTTCTTTTAATTTTACAAACCAAGTTGGGAGCCTTGACATTTATTGGGCCCCCATATTTTTCATTTATATTCTCTCTAGTCTTCACCATCTGTTATGACAGTAAATAAGTTTCAAATAAGCCATATCTTCCTCAGCATGAGTTGCTTTTTCTGCAAAAAAAAAAATTAAAGTTGCAGTTGGATGCGATATTTGAAGTCACAGCTTGTCTTCAAATATTTAGTAGCATATTCCTGTGCCAAGGGATATCAATCTGCCATTTGCCTTGCTTACAGTATAATAAAGATTATCCAGGCCCTTCTTTCATAGATATGTCAAGGCTTTTAATTACTATAGCTCAGGAAGTAGCTCTTTCCACTGGCTTTTTCCATTTTGCTTTGGATTAATATGGTTCCTTCTTATCTTTTTGCACATTAAATTCCTAAAGGAGGATGTAATGTCTGATTTTGGTGGATGTGATCTTCTCCTACAAATAAATTCTTTGGCTACGCCAACAGCACTTTTGTCTTTGTAAAAGTTGGTGGTTGTTGAATATTTCAGATGTTGGTACCCAAACGCAAGAAATTCTGAAAAGAATTTGTTGGGTTTTTTAGTTCTGGTATAGGTGGGCTGAGGGTAAATTTGAGGTAAATTCATGTTGTATCTTTCCTTTATGCTGTCCAGGAGCACTGCAGTGAGAAGGGATGTGACTTGGAAGTCACCTTTGTACCAACATGCCACTTTGCTTTCCAAATTTATCTCTTCCCTTGATCATGAATATTGTGTCACTCCTCATCCTTTGAGGATCATGGTGCAAAATCACTGGATATTTTCACCGGTTGTCCACTAAACTGCAGCAAATTCACCTTGAAACTCTCTCAAAGTAGCTCCTCTAACAAGGAGAAAATTTCAACCCATTCCACTCAAAATTGAAAATATTGCTAGAACAGCAAACATTAATGTTTCTTGTGGACTGTAATTTTTACAGATTTTTAAACTGTTCCCCAGGTAATCCCTACCCCAGGAGCTTCCCAGATTTATTAGAGGTTTTCTAGGATAAACCAGGAATAATCAGACATAAATTCTCCTTCTGCCTTCCACCCCTCACATGTAATTCTGTGGCTCCAATTGGCCCCATACCAAATTAACTTTTTGCCTCATCCTTTGCTATTCCTGAGGCCTGTACATATATTTAGTGGGTGGATTTTAAAACCTGCGTCTTTCATCAGTACCAATTGGTACTTCCAGAATGGCATCAAAGAGAGTATTGTGTCTGAACATCAGCTCTGCAAAACAAAAGGGGGTTGACTGCAGTGTGATTTATGTGGAAAGACTCAGGCAACTTCTGCAGCAGCCACAGCATTCATTATGCAAAGGCACTTTTGAGTAAAGAAACAGGTTTTATAGCATTAAAATAATGTTCAAAACTGATGCACAATTAAGATTAACCATTTTGTTTGTAAGAGGATTTCACTTTCATTTCGATGTTCATAAGCTTCTTACTATAACAATAAAGCTTTTATTTTTATGTATGCAATTGTTTTTCCTTTTCACCTGTAAATAGAGTAATTGTACTTTTTTATGATTTTCCAGTATTAGATTAGTTTTATAGCATGTTCTGAAATTTCATTCTCTTTCAGCATCAATCTTTGTTTTGTTTTTATTACAGAATTATACTTACAAATAACATCATTTCATAACAATAAACATAAAAATATAATGCAATATAGCAGTTACAGCTTTATAGAGTAAACATTTCATTTGGAAGAAAATTCCACTCTCACACTATTATTTCACAAAAGCAGCAAGGTCAGAAAGTCTGAGGGGTTAATAACAAAGCTGTTTATATCCTAAAACGGGAGGACAAATATTCAGCGGTCAATGACTACACCTGCGAGAAAACACAGAAAGAAGATTTCTTGTCTACAGCTTAATTTTTTTGAAGAAGGGGTCTTGGAAAAAAACCCTGATTTTCAATTTGGAGTTAGTGTACAATGTAGGGTAAATTGTATCAAAGCCAAATGATATTCCACAAAATTAAATTTCTTTCACCTTACGTTGCTCAGTGCCAGGTATTTCAAGAGAATTAAAAATTTTCCATGCTACTTTTGCAGACTAAGCACACTCTGGATAGTGTAGAAAGATGGCAAATATGAAGTCAGAAGATTAGTGCAAGGCAGGAGTTGTTTAAGCACAACATATTTTTCTTAGAAAAAGACTTAGGAGAATTTTCCAAGGTGCTGAATGGAAATTGTGATCAAGGTGTGAAAAGGAGAAATACCAGTCAGGAAATTCACAGGAAATTTGGAGTAGGGAAGGGTTTTGCCTTAGATGAGGATATCTCTTCATCTGATCACCCAGAAAGTTTTCTGTTCACTAAATACAGATTTGCTTACTACAAAACACTGTGCTGGCCCAACATCTTTCCCTAGATTTCTTTTGCAGAACTTGTTAATATTAAATTAGAAATATTTTGGAATTATATCCATGTCAAAAGGAAACTTTACAATTAAAAAGACACTTTGGACTAAGAGTCCAATTTTCTGATAGTTATATGTCATTTTTATTTTGTCACTTGGCAATGTAAAAGGGTACTCATATTTATGCTAAAGAACTTTTAGAATTACACGAATCTTAAATGAAGAGCTTTGTCTCATGGTGCAGTGCAAGATTATTCCCACATGGACGGGTCCCTCTGAGGTCCCTGGCACATCCCGTAAATGTGTCTCTAGTGCTCAGCTAGAGCACTCCCATTTTCCCAAGGTAAAGTTTCATTTTTCGAAGACTCTTCTTTAGAAACTCAGAAACCGTTTGCAAGCCTCTCAAGTCAGACCCTTCCTAGATTTACTTTATATCTTCATTTTTTAAGTCATATTCAGCAAAGAAATGCTATGTAAAGTGAAATAAGGTGGATTGTCTTTGCACTGTTTTTAGTAAAGTAGTGTTTTTGACTTCTATTTCCTTACTACCAGTAAAGTAATGTTTTTAATCGCGGACCGCAGACTCCAATTCCCAGCTCCATTTCCATTTCCTGTTCATTTCTAGTCAATACACATTGATTGATACTGTCAGTTTTGCACTACTTTGTCCTTTTTCTGTTCTCTAAGACACCAACACTTGCTCTGAGATCCCATGAACAGTTCACCAGTTGGCAGATTATCAGCTCCTGCTAATTTGAAAGGGTCTGTTTAAGTCAGTGCTTTCTCACTTGTTATTTCTCTGTTCTAGGCTGAGATTTTACCTCTTTCTTGTTTATATTTGTGACAGCCACCTCCCTGACTGGCCATGGAGGGAAGGTGGGTGCACATGGTTGAAGGTTTTACCCTGTAATTGTCATTTGTTGATGGTGCCACTGAATATGGAACTACTGAGCCACAGTTTTCCTACTGCTGACCTGCTCAGAGCACAATTTCTTTTTTGCTTTCATAACTTCAATGTTTCTTGCTACTTGCCACTGTGTCCTTCTGAGAGTAACCCCATGTTATTGCATGCAACCCCTTCTGACCTGTTTTCTGTGTGCTTCTACCTGTGACATCAGCGAGTATTTCACATTTGGAGTACTCATCATTTGATCTACCTGCTTGAAATAAACAGATTTTGCTTTACTGGGTTTCTTTTTTTTTCTTTTTTTAAGGTTCTGAACTTTCTCATCCCATTCCACTTGCCTTATACCCACCCATCCTCAGCAAGCTTCTCCCTACAAACATTAAGAACATTTCTTATAATATCAGGAACAAAAGCTGTCATTGATGCTTTTTAAGAATTTGAAGGCAAATTTGTGTTTTATTTCCCTTACAAATAATAAAATCTCCCTGTCTTGGCAAACTCTTCTTTAGTGATTCTATCAGTATCTCACAAAAAAAACCCAAAAAAAGCCTCACCCACCTAATTTTCTTGCTCTGGTATTCTGTAGTAGATATTTATCATGATGAATGCACATGTTCTTTATCGTTGTATGTAATCTTGCTCTTTGCATTGCTGATCCTGAAGTAAATATATAAAGTGTTGTCTTCTAACATAGACAAATGATGGGAGAGGGGAGGCAGAACTCTGGAGTGCCATCCTTCAAAGTCGCTCTCTTGGAGGCCTAATTCAGCTGTAGGAGCAGAGAGGGCAACCTTATAATATTTGCCCTTTGAAACGCTATCCTTCAGAGGTGACCTTTAATCTAACTTGGGAGTCTGACAACCTGGGGCCTCAGCACAAGATCCTTCTCTCTGTCAGCCCCTCACAGCTGATACCTCCTCTGCCTTTGTTCAAAATAGTGCCTCCTTCTGATTTTACCTGCCTGGCTTCATAACTCCTCCCAAAATACAGTTAGCACACTGTTCCCTTTCTCTTCCAGGTACTTCTCTGAGGTCATAGTTCTGTTGTGTTCTTTACAGGCCGTATTCCTCCTAGGTTAAATTCCTTCTCTCCAATAACAAAACCATTCAAGAACATTACAGTACTCTGGGGAGGTTCACAGTCCCACAGCACTGCTCACTCATTTTGGAACTTGAGCAAATGTGAAAACCACAAAGTTAATCAGGAAAGAGCCCAAACACTCTTGTGACCTGGCAGGAGTGAAATATCAATGTGGCAGCATACAAAATTAGGGAAAACTATATTAAATTCTATGGATGCTCTCCAAGAACAGAGGAATTCCCAGAATTACCAAATCAGCCATAGTCATCTCTAGCCATGACCATTGTCCAGGTGTGCTCAGGCTTGTCCAGTCTGTGACTAATGCAGGTGTTTCTAACAGCAGTTTTTAAGAATTCATGCATCCATTTCCACAGCTTTTGGAGTGCTGAACCAAAGCTATCCATTTTAACAAATGAGCCACAAAACTTACAAGGTAGATTCTTACAAATGTAGCTGAAAATTCAGTAAAACCTTTTGTAAGAGATCAGATCTGTATTATTTCAGTAGCAGCTTTTAATTTCTTTAAAAATGTTGAAAACTTTTTGGGTCCACGCTGCTCCAAAAGGCTGTTTTACTGAAAACTCCTGCTGAGGAACTCTGCTGGAGCTCACACCTTCAGCCCTGGTGAGGTTTCCACAGTGCCCCAGAAGCAGAGGCTGAGTGTGGGATGGAGATGTCTGGGACACCAGGCTTTTCCCTACAACTCCTCCGGCCAACTTCTCCCATCCTGTTTCCCTTGGTTCGTCTGCACTGAGCAAAAGCCATGACCTGAGATGTGTCCCTGGTTCGTGGGACCTTGTGCATCTTTATCAACAACCAGGGAAGGGAAGGCCTGGAATTTCAGCGTTTTTCCAGTGCATTACCCGTTCCTGTCGGCACTTAGTCCCTGATTACCCTGGCAGCTAATGGAACCCCTCTGCTATCTCTGGACTTCTCCACACTTTTCTGTACTGCATTGTGTTCTTGCCTTGTCAGTGGTTTGGGGTTTTTATCTGTACAATTGTTTCCTTGGTTGACTCCAATGTGTTTGTTTTTCTAAATGATAGCAAACCCCTGGTTTTGGTGTAGTTCCATATTACTTCATCAATCACTGGAAGAGGACGTTGACACAGTGTTAGGTTCTTTTGAGTAAAACAAGCCTGGCTTTATTATTTGGTTGTGTATTATTTCTCACTATTCCCATTGGACTGGGAAAATTGAGTTCTCATAGGTCTAATCTTCTCAGCTAATGTCATGAGCTAAAGCTAAGCAGCATTTGTTGGAAAACAAGAGTTTCATTTTGAGCTCAACTCATTCTTTTGTTTGGCAGAGATGTAACAGATACTGTGGAGGAATTCAAGCTGGGTTTTTTTATTCACTGTATGCCTCAAGTTCTATTGAGGTAGTTGCCATTTAACTGTATTTCAAGCACTGTTTATTTTTTTAATGAGAAAATTTTTGACTCAGTATCTATAGTTGAAATACTGTTATGTAATGCAAAGAACAAATTTGCAAGAGTTGTGCAAGAAGATCTAAAGGGAAGAGACTACAAAGAAAGAGAAACAGAATTTACAGAAGATCAGAACAGAAAAAACCTTTGGTTTGGCCAGAAATAGGTCTGTGTCCATCAGATATGAATTAATTTGTTGGATGGATTAAAGGCCATGTGCAGGTAGAAAGGCGAATGGGTGAGATGAAGTCAAAAGACTGTTCTCTGCTGGAGAAGAGCAGCAAGTCTGCAAATTAAAAAAGAAGTGGTGGGATTGTAATTAGTGGTATGAGCAGTATTTTGAGAAAAGGAGTAGAATGTTTGAGTGGTTTCTGTTCTGGGAAAGAAGGAAAGCTGCCAGAGGAGAGGGTTGCTGGGTGTGTGAGACCAGGGATGGAGGCTGGGGAAAAGTGACACATTCACAGTGACTGTAGATTCTCTGCAGGAAAGCAGAACACATGAAGAATTGGGTGCTGTTCCCCAAAATTGTCCGTTTTGCAGAGAATCCAAAGCGCTGAAGGGTTCATATAATATATTGCCACGTAGGAGAGAGATGGGACAGGATTTCTGCTTAGGAAATGCAGAGCAAGGGAACAGGGATGTCAGGCAAGATCACCACCTCACTGGAGAGGAACCACCTCGTATTTGGATGTTCTCCAGACGAGCTCCTGAACACACAGGGAGGAACTCTGCATATTCTACACATGCCAGTAGTGAGTGTGAGTTTTTTATGGGGTATCCTTGTATTTGTGGCCGTCTGAATTAAGACTTTCTAGTCTTTTCTTTTCAAATTCTCATCAGGTAAGAATTTTTAAATGCTTCTAAAAATGTTTGCATTATCTTTCTGAGACCATTATTGCACATATAAGCAGATTTTTTTTTATGAAATAGCATACACTTGTCAGCAGTATAGTTTCCCCTTTCTCCCCCATCATTCTATAATAATATTTATTTCTAGATTACCCCTGTTCAGCTATGTTGGATCTACCTCCTGATGAGTTTGATACAGTTGATGGCATTGATTTATAATTGTGTAAAGTCTATGAGTGGAATTTTCTTTTTCTTATGGAAATATTAGAATAGCTAGAAAATACAAGTTTTTTATGCAAGTTGTATTACATTACAAATGTAATATATTTCATATTCCTTGGGACTAAACCTTGAAACACTCTGTTCATCCTCTGCCGTGGTGAACATTGACCATTTGCTTCACCAAACATTTCCAGCTCTTTAGACGGTCTTAACATTTGTAAAGAAGCTTTCCCTCTTATTCATCATTATTTTCATTAATGAAGGATGTTGAAAAACCAACAAATTTTTTAAACCCTCTATAATTAGAATCCATACAACTTTCATAACCACTATTGGGAAAAAATAAATAAAATGTATGGGGTTTAGTGCACTGCCCAGTGAAAGGCGTCTAAAAATCTGACTTTCTTCTTATTCCGACAGATTTGGTAGCTACAGAGCCTGGTTATGGAAAGCTCAGATGTCTCTGCTCCTTCTCCAGGCCAAGGGCTGGAGTGGAAGCCACAAACTGCTGTGGAAACCCTCAGTGGCAGGAGTTTTGGGGAGATTTTGTCCCCTGGGATCCATCTGGAGCAGCCAACTCACTCGGCCATTGCGGAGAATGTGGGGGGACTGCACGTACTGAACAAAGATTATTCTTCATGAGTAATTTTCTTGCCTGTCGTTTTTTGGATAAGAAGCAATTTTTAAAATGTGTTGTCAGAAATCCATCCCTTATGCAATAAAAAACTCAAAAGCTGTGCCTGATGACATACAAGATGTCCAGATCTGCATTGGCTCCTTCTCTGCAATCTGTTTACAAAAGTTAAAAAATGCAGCAGAATGAGTTGGTTTGTAAAGGTGCTTTTTTGAATGCTAAATCATATCTGCAAAACTGAAACACTCAAATTTGTCTTGTTTCACTACATGAGAGTCTTCTGAAACAAGTTTTAATTTAAATTGAAACATGATAACACAAATAGAACAGAAAGAATAAATTACACAGAGTCCATTTCTCGCTTTCTCAATGGGAAGAATTGTATGAATTGAATTTATTTGAGGTTTCTATGGTAGTTCGTGTTATTTGCAAAATTATATATGTGCAATTACTATAATCTTTTCCAGAAGTACTCATCTCAAACTGTCATGTGCAGTTTTTTATCTCATGAAAATCCCCATCAAAATACTTGTGAATTTACCCAAATATTAATTACTAATACATTTTGAATTTTAAAAATGCGTATGCCAGGTATTTCAAAGTTGTATTTTGATCCTGAATGAGTAATTTGCTTTTTGGAGATGTGATGGCCCTCATTTGCCATTGTTTTAATGTGAGCTAAAAGGCTTAGCATACCTAAAACTAATTCAATAAATTTATGCTTCTCTTGAGATTTCTTTAAGCCTGCAAGGAACTGGAAATTCCTAAACAGTGGTTAGGAAATACTGCAAAAGAAATAGCTTCCTCTGTCTGAGGTTTGCAGAAATTCCAATTATTGTATGGAGTCATATTTCTGCTCCCTCTAACCACTGTAACTGCTTTAGCCATGCTAACATAGCTCTGAATTTCTGGAATTATACAGGTGAGCTCAGTGTGTTATTTTCAGTGATTTTGGTAATTCCCTTTGGAGCACAGTCCTTGTTTCCCTCCAGCATCCTCACATCCAGGGACCAAAATCTGCATCCACCAGGACACATGTGCCATGGGACCTCTCAGGGCTCACTCCTAGGGCTCCTCAAGGAGCTCGTGTCCTACCCTGGTGATTAATGGTGCCTTGGTGTTTCCCAAATGCCCCTGGCTGGCTCTGTTTCCCTGCATTCCCAGCTGGAATCAGCCCTCACTCACTGCTGGTTTCTGTTTGTCAGCATGAGCCTCCCCTGCACCACTGCAGTGAAATAACAATAATTCAGGTTACCTGGCCACCTCAAACCATTGCCACGAATTTTTAAAATATTTTAAGCGTGGACTGAAACAATTTTAAGAGTCCCTAAAACTTTCTGTTCGCTTTCTTGTCCAGGGGGAGTGTTTGCAGACAAATTTCAGCAGCGGTGTGCTCCAGGCAACCCTTCAGGTTAAAGGGACAGAACTCATTTTGAGCTAATACAGATGATATGGAATACATAGCATAAAATATATAACATAAATCACCCTAGGACAGCTCCTCCTCGTGCCTCTGTCACTTGTCCCCAAGACCCTGCTGGTTCTCCCTGGCTCCAGCCTGCAGCACCACATCCCAGGAAAAACAGGCTCTACATTTCTGCCTCACTGTTTGTCACGCTTGTGTCCACCCCTGAGCCATAAAGGAAAATCCTTTTCTTTACTATCGAAGTAACAATGGGATTACTGGTCTGTGAGGGGTTTTCTGTTTGTTTGGGGTTTTTCTCAATGTTGCATGACATGGTGCTATCAGTGGGTTTTTTTGGAGTAACAATGGTGAAAGAGGAAACTGCATTCCAGTGCCAGGTCACCTCCAGGTTAAAAGAGGAAAAAATAAGCATCCTCTGTCCTAATTGCCTGCCATGGAAGGAATGGTGCCTCAATATTAATGTCAAGCATTTTGTACTGAGTTGTCATGTGAAACACACCTGGTGCAAGCCCAAAAGTACACGACAGGGTAAAATGCAGAATTATTGACACAAAGATAAAGCATATGTGGGGGGTAAATAAGTGATAGACCGTGGGCTACAGACAAATTTAAATTCTGTGTCCTGTTTGAGCCTTAGGGTTTACATTATTCCTTCTGCTGAAACTCATAAGCAACTGTCCTCATTTTGTGAGCTTTATAATCAAGACAATTTGCACAACCAATAACAAGTCAGAATTTTTTTTTAATTCTATAAGCATTTGCCACATATTCTGACCGTGCTCTTCCACAAGTGCATAAAAATGTGAACATAGGGGTCGACACAACATTGACATACAGAGAAACATGATTTGTTTTTCTTTAAGATAGGTAACCTTTCTAATGTTTCAGAGAAGCTGCCTGAAGAATTCTATCAGCAGGAAATTATCATTTCTACATACCTGGCATTTTATAATTTAGTGTTGTCTTCTCCGGACTCAGGTAAAGTACAGAGTAATGGCAAAGGTCACCTGCGTGGTCCAATCTGTTGAAAAAATAATTTTTATTTGGCTCTTTTAGCCCAGGATGCTCTTGCTGGTTTGTGAATGTCCATGTTTGTCCTTGTCATTAATGAAAGTATTCAAAAAGCTAAAAGAAATTATATTAGTCTCATTAAGGTGCCTTTCAAGCTCTACCCATGTGGACTGAATTAGGGAAGAGCATTTCTGTACTCCTGGACCACAAGGAAAATGAGTTACACTTGAGTGAGCACTAAAATGGTCTTCAGAGAGCAGCATAGGCTGAAAATATAGAGATCATGAATAAAACTTCAGAGGAAAAAAGAATTCAGTCAGTTGGTTTAGGTTTGATGTGGTACCAGAAGAAACCCTCACTTTAAACATGAAATATCGTGAAACACTTCACTCCTTTCTGAAAGGCAAAAGCTGGAATTCTCACAGGTCTGGTTCAGATTCATCACAAGTTCTGCTGGTTGGCTGAATCCAATTCCTCCAGAAATGCAGGTGTGAACTCGAAAAGGAAAGAGTTTCCATGCAAAATGTGTTTGGTGTTAGAAATGAGTTCAGGGAGCCAGTCTCAGCCTTCCATGATTTCCAGCTCCATCTGGGCCTGCAGGGGCAATGCCATGGATTTGATGCAATCGTGCCTTTTTCAGAGGTTATTTATTTATTAATTGGATGGGACATTGGAATATTCTGACTGAACAGCTGTGTATCAGCTAATGCTGCTTGGGAAGGAGTAGGGAAAGACCTCTGTCAGTTTTTAAAATACCTGAAATATCTGGTGCATCAGTATCTCCATGATTAGAATATTCTAGCTTTGAGGAAGATAACATTTGTAGCATCTTCATTACTGTTTTACACAACATTACCTTCTCCAGAAGCTATAGCACTAAAAAAAAATTAAAAGTAATTTAGCTGCACTAATATTTAATTCTTTTCAGCTGTAAATGTCTCATTTCTTCGACTAAAATTTAATTTATTATAAGAAGAACTTTAAACAAGCTAAAATTGCTATTTGCAAAAATAACCAGCCTGATTAGATGAAAATCACAATTTCTCAATTTGCCTGTGGAAACATATTAATGGAATGGATTCTGTTCTGAACTGAATGACAGACAGATTGATGTGTCAACAGAGAAAAGAGTTACAACCATCAACGTGTCTCTCATTGTTTGACAGTGATTTACTACTGTCCAAAAGTCTGTTAGCTCAACTTTCAGATTGAGTTATTCCAACTTTCCCGAGGTGTCACCCCCTCAAAGACATTTTCTGTCAGCCCCTGCTGCTGCAGGGGACCCCAAAGTCCTGCTGGAACTTCTCCTGTTATAGGGACAGGCTGGAACTCAGGGTGTAGTTTGGGGGTTTAGAATTCCTCTCAAAGCCGCATTTTATTTTTATTATTTCATTTTCAGGTCTGAAAGGCACTTTTTCATATTAAGTGGAAAATCCTGATGAATACCCAAATTCTGTAAAACCAGAAAATTTCTAATATGTGCACGATCAAGGCAACAGCGATCTTGGAGATGCAACATCTGCACATTATTTAATGAATGGGTAGCCCAGGATTTGAAATAGAATTAGTACAATTCTACCACATAAATATAAATTCCTATGCTCTTATATCCCAAAGTTTAGCTCAGGCAATGGCGAAAGCCTCGAGATCCTAAATCCTCTCTTAATCAGCTGAAAGAATCCATTTTCCTTTCAGCTGTTTCAGACTCAAAGCATTATTTTTTCCCGGTGCTGTCACTGGATTTTCAGAATTTATTGCAGCAGAATATTTTCATTTGCCATTGATAATTTTGTCCTTCCAATATTAATTGTGTCTACCTTTTTCTATGATCTGATAAAACAACTTTGCTGTTGATTTTAATACAAAGAAAAGCTGGCCTTTCACAGTTGGTTACCTTAATTATCTATTTGTTCACCTTTGTCACCCTTACTAAAATGGTTTGCAAGAAGTTGTAGGCTGCACTAAAAAGTAAATTTTGCAATACAGCACTCATCAGAGTAGGAAACTGCTTGCCTTCACTCCTGGGGTAATAAAGAAAATGGTGCAAGTACTGGTTTTGAACTTTTAAAATTAATAACTTTAAAGACACTTAAACACCTTCAAAAGAAAGCAGTAATTTTGATCAGAATGGACAAGGCTGCAATTCTGTCTTTGGGGGTTTTTTTCTATTATTTTGGTACAACTAATACATCCAGATTAATGGAACACTTCCCAGGCGAGTTTTCCTGCATTTGTGTGTCTGTGCTTCGCTTTCTCTGAGCTAGGTTTGACCAGCCACCACATTTTGCACATCACTTGGGAAACCATGGTGTCCTTGGGCCCTTTTTCAGCCAAGTGCCTGAATTTTCATAGTGGTTTTCTGTAATTTGTGTTGGCATTAGCAAAGGACATCCTCGTGTCCCTGACTCTCTTGGCTTGAGCACGTGCTGATAATTATATTTGAACTGAGAAGTAAATTTCAGGGTTCAATACATACACAGTTAACAGTGACTTAACTCTTGTTTGCTCCATCACCCTCTGTTGCCTGTTCTTAAAATCTTGCTGGTTTTTAATGAAATCATTTGGTATTTGAATGAAGCACATCAGGCCATGATCGAAGTGTCAGTGTTCTGCACACAGAGCTTTCAGAGGGGCTGAGTTGGGTGTTTCATTCCTAGAACATGTGGATGTATGTGATCAGCAGCAGTTTGTGATTCTGAGACAGCTTAGAACAAAGTTGGAATATCCATTGAATTCTCAGGGAGGGAGGGTAGGGCTGTTGAATCCTTACCATTAAAAGAGCTTAAAGAATAGCAAAACAGTGCATTAAAGTTATGCACGTTTGACATTAATAGTTCATCTTTGGAGGGGGAGTTCAGAACTGAGTGAAATGTGTGTCAGGCTGCTCCCTGTGATCACAGCCAGGCATGGCACAGCACGAGGAGCAGGGCCCAGCACAGCCCAAGGAAATTCCACAGCTGAAGGGTTGTTTGTTGTCAAAAGTCCCAGCATCAGTTACTGTGACAAATAAAACACTGAAGAAGGAATTGCAGTTTCCTCACACAGAACTGATCCGACTGTAATTCAGCCATCTCACGTGTTAGGGCAGAATCAGAAGTTTGCAATAGCACACATGTGACTTGAGCACTGCGTTTGTGCTTTGCTGGGCCTCAGTGTTAGAAAAACAATTCTATTCTGTTGTAGTTGTCCTAGGAACTCCCAGGGCTTTCCATTAAATAATATGCATCCTATGAAAACGAGGAGGTGATAGCATAATTGTAAAAATTAATGACATTTATGGGGAAAAGATGTATAATTTCAGAACACTGAAGACTCTCAGGCAACTTTGATTGTCCCTTGAGTTGTGTTTCAGCTGAGCCTCGGGGATTCCCTCAGCAGCAGCTCAGCTGAGGGACAGTCCAGGATCACATTTTATCCTGTAGTGAGGTTACATCAAACCTTCATTTCATTTACCTTCTTCAGAGCCCAGTTTGTTCAGTGCTAGGGAACACAGCAGCTAAGTGTCTATTCCAATCTAAAATCTGATGAAATCTGGTTTTTTTTCCTCTTTGTTTTACGGCTGTTGGATTCCTCAATAATAATGCTGGAATACTTGACCTGGAGGAAACAAAAGCTAAAATGCTATGCAGCCATTTCGATATTTCCTCCCAACTAACATTTTGTGTTGTTAATTTGCTTTGTTCTGTGTCAGTTATTACCTCATTCTGGAGTGAATATCACACACGTAACACAGACACAGGAATTCAGTTATTCCACATCCTCAACACAAACTGACAAATTTCCAACACATTCTTCATTTGTCAAATTCCTTATATTTTTTATTGTACATACCAGTTATCTTCAGATTTCCTGTATTCTTTAGAACAGGAATAACACTCAGGTGTGTTTCAGAAGTGTTATGGAACCAAATACTCCAAAGTTTTGGGTACAGTTGTAGCAGCTGTGGAGTCAGGCAGAAAAGCCACTGCAACACCCTCAGTTTTCCCAATTATTAAGCATTTTATAGATATTTATTCTCAGGATCTTTTGGCTTAAACATCTTAATTTTTTTTTTTTTTAATATATATTAGTGTCCTGCCAAATCTTTTCCTTTGACTCTCTCTTCTTTCTGTAGACTTTAAAACTATTGCCCAGGGACTTTTCAAGGGAAACAGACTTTTTTTTAAATTACCAGCAAAAAGGGTAAAATTTGGCATTAAATTAAAAGACAATAAATCACTTTTTTTTTTTTTTGCTCTTAAATTAATTATCATCAAAGGTTTCATTAACTGATTTCTTATCAGCAAAGTCAACAACAAAATTGGAAACTGGACAATTTTCTCCCATTATCAAAAAAGAAAACATTTTACAGCCCCTTTTTTCTCACTTTGTCCTTTCTAGAAGACTGACTACAGAATGCAGACTGGGACTCAAAAGTCCTCAAATCTCTTCCTGCCTTCTTTGTTTTAACTGGAGTTGAAAACTGTGATATCAAAAAAATCTATATGTTAGTCTGAGTCTGTCTGAAAATAGGCTTCTGTAGATCACTAATACAGAAATATTGAGTTTAGGATGCTGTGTCCATTTTAAATGAGCTTGCTTTTTTCATTAATTATCTAATAATTATTCAATAATTCAATAATTATCTATTCATCCATAATTACTCTTCTATCTGCTAAACTTACCTTGAAGTTCAGGTAAAATTACTTTAAGTAACCTTGCTTGAGTTCAAAATATTTGCCTGCTGAAATCCAGCTTTACTGGAGCATTTGGGCTGCTCAGTAACCTTTTAATGGAAAAAAAAAACAAAATACAAATTTTTTATCCTTTTGTTGTGAATTTTTATCGTTTCCTTTTCCAAGGGGGGTTCGGGGCTCATGGTAAGGAGAGGTGTTGGCTTTGCAGAGAGGGTCAGCACCAGCACAGGGCTCTTGCTGAGCTCCTGTGGTGCCTCTGGGAGGAGGGAAGGTTGTGGGATGAGCTGATTCCATGGGTTTAATTCTCTGGATTTAATAATTCCCTGGTGAGGACACGGCAGCACTCCTCACACAGCTCAGGGTGCACAGGCAGCGAGCTGGGCTGGAGCTGCTGCCTCCCTCACTGCACAGGGACTGATGCAAGGGGTCTGCAAGGTTTGTGTGCTGTAATTATCCCCAGCAATTTAAGAATCCATTTACCTTCTGCAGATGGAGATACAGTTTAATCAAATACAGTGTAAATCAGCCTTTATTAGGCACATTCTGTGGGCTATTATGGAGGTGTTAACGTTTAAAATGCTTCTGTATTAAATTGCTTCCCAGGTGAACCGGCACAGGTTTC
Source organism: Orthonyx spaldingii (assembly GCA_013397795.1). Taxonomy (NCBI): domain Eukaryota; kingdom Metazoa; phylum Chordata; class Aves; order Passeriformes; family Orthonychidae; genus Orthonyx; species Orthonyx spaldingii. Next base: position 1,049,476 of record VZTJ01000523.1, read on the forward strand.
AATTGTAAAACAGAATTTTGCAGTAATGACCAACAAAGAGCTTTTTCTTTAGCATTTGTGTTACTTTGAACAAAGGCTCTTGATATTTACAATCCACATCCTGTGGTCACTCCGTGAAACAAATGGCTTCTTTGGAAAATAGTCACTGAAGCACTGATTTGGTCAATAATTAACAGGAAAGTTTTGAAGCTGAACATTTGCAGCAATACATTTTTATATTAAGATGGCAGTTTCCAGATTTGCTTTAAATTACTTCAAGTGAAGGGATGCAAATCCAAATTCCTTCTGTAGATCTCTGGTCGTGTGTGAGTTGAGCTCTATTTCCATTTTTATGTCCAGAGCTCTAGTTTGGGGAACCTCTGTGTTAACATTATGCTTCTCCTTGGGGTTTAAAATGTAAATGCTTGGTGGATTTCTCTCTTTAATGGTAGAGCAAACTAATTATCCATATTGCACTTGCAAGGTTGCCCAACTTCCACAACAGATCTGCAGGAGAGAGGTGGTTCTGTAGACCAACAACAAGGCTGGACTGGTTTTTGTGGAGTCCTGTGTTATTAGGATGAACTTCTGGTCTGCAGTTAGCACTAAAAATGTAATTTTCTGAGACTTTTCTAGTCCAAATATGAGAGTATCTTCCTCAAAGACTCAAAGTCAGCAGAGGCCTGTGCTGACCTCAGGTACCAGGTGCAGCTCTTTCATGGCAGCTCCTTTGGCTGTTAAGAGGATATTCCCATCATAAATTCCAAAAACTTATACAGGCACATTTTGGTGGGAATGTTAAGCGTTGGGCATTTGACACCTTTGTGACTCAGAATAACCTCACTACACACCTTTTCAGGGAATAGAAAAGTCCTTCAGTCCCTTGAGGATGCAGCCTTTGAAGAAAGGATTATACCCATTTTCCTGAGGAGTAAATCTGGCCTGAAGTGTCTCAGCTTGCATTTACTGCAGAGTTCTGTGTTCAGTGACTCCAAACAGCGTTTAACGCGCTCAGTGAGCCCCTGGTCACAGCAAAGGCACTTGTCCAGTGCGTCAGGCGAACTGGGCTGAGCTGTTCCTGGCTCACTGGGCACAAAAGCCATGGAAAGTTGTAAATGGCAGCCCACAGTGATGGCAGTGGGTGTGATCAGACCCAGAGGGAAAAGGTGGAACGAGGACTAACAGCAGGTGGAGAGGTGCATTTCATTTTCAGATGACATCTTTCAGATTGGATCAGGGGTGCAATATGAGCAGAATTTCTTCTCAAAAGCTAAATTCTAATCATCAGCTCTGGTAGATTTATCTATTAGACACTGCCCTCTAGATTTATGGTAATTGTGAGTCTGGCTTACTGTGAATCTTGAGGAAATAATAGAAATGGAAGGAATGCCAGCTGGCCTTTTTGTTCCGAGGAATTAAAAAGGAAAGGAAAAGCCAACATTTGATGGGGCTGATAGTTGTTTGCGTTCTGGGCAAAAAGCAGCATTTAATTTCCATTTATACATCCCTCACAGGGATGCTGCTTTCAAGCTTCCCCATGTAAAAAGAGTGAAAACAGTTTCTCAGTTCAGAAGTGCCACTACTGGGTTTCCTGGGTGAAAATGAGAGCTTTTAACATCTGTGATGTGGTGTCCTGAGAGAGTCTGCCCCGTTTGGGATCTGATGTTGCAGTAAAGGCAGACACCGTGTGGCCCAGGTGTTCTGAGTTAGCAAACACAGGCAATAAGGTGCAAACTGGGCACCCTTGGCTAATAAAGACTTCACTCCTGACATCCCAAAAATAAAGGCACAGGGTCAACTCAAAGTCAAATCTTTCCATTTTTCATGCTGATACTGCCAGTGATGATTCAAATAGAAATGGCAAATATTTTCCAGATTGAGGGTTTGCCTTTATGTTTTATTATTATCTGTGTATGAATCAATGATTCTGTGTAATTTGTAGACATTAATTAAATATTATAATTAATATATTTGGTGCATGTGTTTATTTAAATTACCACATTTGATAGTTTGAACATTTTGGGTTTTAGAGGTAAAAAGCCAATGTGAATATCCTCAGTTGTCCTGAATGAATGAAATATTTGCAGCTCTTCATTTTCGCAAATGACACTGAAAACATCATTGAAGAGTGTCAGATAAGGGGCCTATGGATATTGGAAAATAAGGACAGGGAAATGGAACTCAGTTCTTTCTGAAAAGCTAACAAAGGACTTCAGCTATGAATCCTAAGGTCCTAAAAGAATAATAATTATTTTTATTATGGTAATAATAATTATTATTAATAATAATCATAATTAATAATGCCCTTTTGCATAGCAATGGATTAAATTCAGCTGCTGTCAGGGATCACTGTGTGATCTGTGTAAGGAGAGGGGATAAAACCCAATAATTTCCTCTATAGCACCTTGAAGCCATTTCTGGCAGTACAGCTAAAATCTCATCTTTTCAGTGGAATTCACTCTGATTATTTGTATCCCACCCTGATCAAGATTAAAGAGATCCTGAGCTGCTTTGTTTTGTTTAATGCAATGGATTCTGCGTCTTTTTCACGTTTTCATTCCTATTTATTGCAATTTATTAATTTACACCACCCTTAAGGAGTTGGATTGAAAGTGCAAAGACTTTGCACGCTGTGACATCGCCTCCCACTCCCACCCTGCAGTCGTGGCTTTGGCTGGTTTAGGACCTTCTTTTGTGTCCTGTAAAACATCTCTTTCAGGAGTTCCCATTTTATGGTTCTATGAGATTTTTGGGGTTTACAGCTTTCAACCAGCCTGGCATGCTTACAGGATTCAGCACTAAACAAATGCAGTAACTTTTTTTTTGCCAATCTCCCAATTATTTCTTCCTTCAGGTGAAATACAAATAGAGTTGAGCAGCAGATTAAAGTGTTGCTGAAGGCTCTGATCCTCTGCCATCATCCTCAGGAATGTTATACACTTGTTTTTCGTAACAAACCAACAAACCCCTGAATATGTCATTTTTTTCTTTCATACTTCATGAAAAATGCTTTCTATATGGTGTATTCCCAATGAAAGCGTCCACCTCCTGTCTCTGACCCTATTCCATTGGCAGCCTTTGCTCTGTGACACAATGTTTGTTGAAGGAGAGATAAAAAAGAGAAGGGGCTTTTTGTAAGGATTGTTTATTGGGAAGGAGAAACAAAGCAGTAAAACTGAACACATAAAAAATGAAAATCGCCACAGAGTTTAATTAATATTTTGTAAAAATCATTTTCCGTTCTCCTACAAATTCCTGCTAGCAGCACTGCTGGCTGCTTGCACGTGATTTATCATGCCAGATTATATTGCAGCAAGCAGACTATCTACCCTTTGACCTTGAAGACTCCTACTATGCTGCAATAAATTTAGGTTCCTTAAAAGCAGCGAGGGAAAATGCTCTTTTAGACAGTTACTGAGCTTAAATACCTAGCAAAAAGGAGAGTTAGTTCTTTTTACTCCACTTTGTGCTAACAGATAATATTTTGTCATTCTGGATTTATGTGGAAAAATACTTGGAATTTTTTGCATCTCTGACTTGTGTGTGTGTGTGTGTCTGCAGCTAAATGTCATTTTCAGCACAAGCATGTGAACCATGTTAACAGAGCTTTTCCATGGCAGTGTTTGCTGAGCTGTGAAAAATGGGAAGCTCTCAGTGCAGCCTCTTTCAGAACCTGATTTTTAAGTATTTCAGTTTCAGCTTTGTGACAAACAATCGCTGTGGGATGAAAACCTGGAAAGACACCTGGTGAAACAAGGGAGCCTCATTTCCTGCAAATGTGTTCCTGCATTCAGAAAACCTGGAACCAGAGTTTCCCTCAAGCCCAGAACTTCTCCTTTACCCAGCAACCCACAAAATGTTGTCAGCTGGCTCCAAAAATGCCCAGAAAACTGGTAAAATATACAGTTTGTTGGAAGAGAAAATGTCAAACTCTCAAGCTTTACTTCTGTGGGGTCAGTGGTTTCCTCTCAGGCTGCTGATTTTCACAGAATCCCAGGATGGTTTGGGTTGGAAGGGACCTCAAAGCTCATCCCATTCTTCCTCATATCCAATTTAAATCCACCCTCCATCTGCTTACAGCCATTCCTCACCACTCTGTGACTGTTTTTGTATTTTCTGAATTGTACACCTTCGAGATCTCTACTATTTGTCAAATTGAAGTTGATGAGTGGATCCAAAAGTTTTGATGTTGGGAGAAGGGCTGGGTTGTTTCCAAAACAAGAAAAAAAAAAGGCATTCTATAAAGTGTATTGTGGTTAGGGAAAAAGTAAAATCTGTGATGTAGTTGAAAAGATCCAAGTAGGCAGTTTCCCCTTTTGTTATAGAAATCTGTATTTTGGTCTCTAAAACCTTCCAAACCATACTTTGCAGAGCCATGTCTGCAGAAAATATATCTGCTAAACACGTGTTTTATAAAAACTCTGTTACATAAAGGGTTCAGCGTTGTGGGGTTTCCCTCTCCTGTTCTTTAATGTGATCCTTAAATTCTTCCACCCCTGTAATTAAGCTTGCTCTTGTCTCAGCCTGTTTAATCACAGGCAGCTTAGGCTAATGCACACCTCATCCACTGAGGAGCCCGAATTTCATGGCCACTTTATTTTGCTTTGTGGTAAAGATATTGAAGAGCCTCTTCATCCAAGAACAGAAATAAATAAATAAATTATACATATCTCTATTGAGCGAGGTAAATTGTGCCCTGGAGCTCTCAGAGAAGCTCCAGCTCCAGGAATGTTGACTTTGATCCCCAGGAATGTTGACTTTGATCCCCAGGAATGGATCTGTGGAGAGGAGGGGTTGTGGGGAGAACTGGGTAATAATGGAGTGGCTGCATCATTAGCAGAAATTAATTAACAATTTTGCGAAGGTGTGCAGTGTGTTGGCACAGCAGAAGCCCACGTGAAAAGGGCAGTGACAGTTTTGGGGTTCAACTCATTTTTTCAATACTGAATTGGAGCAACTTTCTGTAAAGGAAAAAGGAATTTCCATTTCTGTGTCACTTCTGCCATTCAGGGAACCAACACGAGGACCAGATAATGACAACTGAGTGAAACCATTGTAACCCAACCACAAAAACCACGTTTATTCTGAAAATGCCTTTATGTGACAATTGGCCTGGAAATTTAAAGCTGTAATTTTCCATTCTTTATCCTGTGAAGATGAAGAAATATAGGCTTATTCTTTGTTTTTATTCATTTTATTGAGGCCTTGCATTTTATTAATGACATCTTAAACCATCCAGACTTCTGTATTGAGTACTAAGAGAATTGTCAAAATCAAAACCAAGAATCAACAATTTCATTACTGGAAAGATCACTTTAAAATGAAAAACAGAAAAAAATTCACACCAGTCATAAAAACTATGTTGAAATTATTATAAACAGTAAAAATACAACTATTAAGATGTATAAGGTAGGCTTTATGTGTAAAACTCTCATATGGTAAATAGTCTAAAAAAAAAAAGAAGCATGAAATATCAAAAGGAAGAGCGTGAATGTACAGCCCAGTGATGGCAGCACCTGGAGGAGTCCATGGTTCTAATGCAGACTGAAATGTTGATTTTTAGTTACTTTAAGTGTTCATTCACTGCAGTGTAAAGCAACTGAGCAGCTCTAATTTCAGAACTAGCAAAGGTAATCCAATGAAATACCTCATTGATTAGGATGCTGCCTCTCCCTATTATTCCTTCTGCTGTTCATGGAATTTTAATTTATTTCCTCTGTGCTGTCACACCTTGAGAGAAGGAGGAGAGGATTTCTTTTCCCCTGAGTGGGTCCTGAACTGGAAGAAACATTTTCCTGCAGCTCTGCCCAGAACCCAAAGGCAGCAGCTTTAACACTGACCTGATAGAAGCAGCTCTGCAGCTCTGCCCAGAACCCAAAGGCAGCAGCTTTAACACTGACCTGATAGAAGCAGCTCTAACTTTTTGCTACACCCTGAGGAATTCTATGTTGATTGAAAAGATCCACACGTGACCTGAGTTTCTATTTTTGCCTGGTAAATATTAGGACAAAACACGTGAAGCACCATAACGCTGACCAAGTATCACAGTGGGACTCGCTTGGCAGAGAATTGTGCATTTCTTAAATTGCAGGAGAACAGAAAGTAAGAATTATCTGCCACGTCTGTAAGCAGCAGCTGAAAATACCTTTACAAATTGTAATGGATTTAGGGAACTCTGCTGGTTTTTAATTTACTTCCAATAATTCATTAACGTGCACTTTAACCTTAATCGCCAGTCCCCACAGGATTCGTGTGCGGTGCCAAACGAGGCTTCTCGTAGGCAACATTAATTTTCTACAAATAACTTCCCTATTTTTCCTGATTCAGGAGCAGCAGAAGGTAGCACAGCTTTGGTGATTTGATCTCGATACATAAGATTTCAGCACTTGTTTCAGCCGGTGTTCTTGTGTTTTGAATTTTCATTTTTAGACTGCTTAAACACTGGGTGTGACTTAGAGAAGGATATGATTCATTTTGATGGAGCAGCTTCTAGGTATCTGTATTGGTGCTTATTAATTACTTTAGCAGAAGTGTTTTGTTCCTTCAGTTCCTCTGGAGGATTAAATACCACATAACATATGTTAGATTTTGGCAATCTTATGTTTACAGAAGTTTAAAAAATATTTTGAGCAGTTGTGCATGAAATTATTTAATATCCCTCATGAGAGGAAACGCTAACAATGTTAAACCCAAATACAACTGCTTTCTATGAATACTTTCTTCATATCTCATGAGAAGGTGCTGAATGGAATATGAAATTTCCACATTTTGAGCTCTGCAAAATCAAGCCAACAATGATACCTGAACACAAATATTAAGAGAGGGAAATGTAGCACTGAGAACAGTTGAAAATAACACGTACTGGCCCAGTTACAGTCCCTAAGTAGGAAAAAGCTGAGTTTGTTTCAGAAGTACATCTAAGTGAAGTATTTGAGAGCCAGGTTATTGTACAGAAATACAAACACATTGAGGATGTAGCAAGTTCTTGAATTTTCTTTATTTTCTTTAGTTTTGTGTCATTATAGAGATGATGACACATCAGAAATTAATTCCTAAATTAAACTGAAATGGCCTCTGCAGGAGAATTGGGAGTTGCCCTTCCTTTGCCTTCCCCAGCTGGCACAGCACTGTCTTCTCTGGAGTGAGGCTTTAGGGACCAGAGAAAAGAGAATTTTCTCCTTCTGTCTCAAACTTTGGAACCACACCTTGCTGCTCAGGTTCTCCCTTTCACCTCCTGTTACACCCACTGCTGGTTTTAGAGGGGTCAAAACCCTCCAAAAGCAGAAAACTCTTCCCATCTCCCCTCTACTCCCACCTGGGTTCCCATCACCTCCACGACTGACAATTCTCCTTCCCAACATTCCTTATTAATTTGGAAAGTCAGATACAGAGATGAGTAATTTGCATCCTCCTGCTAGCAGCAGTTCCCACATGCTTCATTGTTTTGATTTAATTTCATGCTTTCTGCTGCTGCACTTCAGGAGAGTTTGCACTCTTTCACTGCTGCTCTATTTCCTCCACCCCAAAAAAACTCAAGTATGAGACATTTTTGGAGCCTACCTTTCTCTGTATTCATTTTTTTCCCCCACAAATTTATTTTATTTAGGAAGAAAATAATGTTTTCTGGTTTACATATAAGTGAAGGAGGACATTATTTGTTATTGCTGGCTCAGATCCACTTATTTAAACCCAGTGTGAACCTCTACAAGAGAACACCTCAGCATTGGCTTCTTGCTCTGCCTTTTTTTATGTCACATTCATCCTTATACACAGGGATGGTTCAAAGCACAGGCAGAGTAAATATCCACCTCTTTCACCCACAGCTGTTTCTAGGACTGCTTTTTGGAGAGTGGAATGGGACTTGCAGACAGAAATCTCCATCGTGGGAAGAGAAAGAGCTCAGATGTTCTTCACAGGAGAGATGTCCCTGTGTGGTGACAACTGGTGACAAGCTGAAGCAGGACGGGTAAAAAAGTGAAAAGATTCAACTTATAAAGCTTCTTCTTGCCCTTCTCAAGAAACTCCCCTTTCCCATTCCTTTCTTGTGTTTTCTCTGAGCAGCAAACTCACCTTCCAGCTCCCAGTCTCTTTCCCTCTATTCCACCTGATCCCCTCGCTGTCACTGCCTCATCTGTTGCTTGCTGTGAGAATGTGATCAGAAGGAGTTGCAAAGATCTGTTTAATCTGAACTGCAAGAGTAAGACAGTCATAAAAAATTCTATAAAATTTAAGTTCTTTTAATTGTTTTAGATTACATTCATGGTTTTCTTCCTTTTCCACACGACTAAAACTCTCCAGGTGTGCAGGGTCTCAACCAGGCCTTTGGAGAGCATGAAAGAAAAGGCAAAACCAAAGCAGGCAACTTTCCCTTTTGAACACATTTGCAGTCACTCAACACAAAAATTTCATTGTTCTGGCTGTACAGCAAGATCTACAATAAAATGACTGATAAAAGAAAACTCAGATTTTTATCTTATTGCTAAATTAGATAAAACTTACTGAAACCAAAGACATCATTAGACTTGAACTTTTCTTCCCCCAATCCCTCAGTGAGGCTGTTTGAGTTTTCTTGAGGAAAAATTATTCTTTTTCTCTATATAAAGCCCATGGAGCTGTCCCTTGTGTTGTCTTCATGGGTTTTGGAATGATAAAGCTGAGAGCGTTGGACTTCCTGCGTATGAGCTTGGATGAGGTTATTTTCCAATTTAGGGGTTTTTTGGCTTTTGTTCTTTGGCCTTCAGGAGGAAAATAATTTGTAGACAAACATGTGCACCTGGTGCTAAACAATAGGTACTAATGCATGTACAGAGAGGATGGGACTGGAGCCCTCCCAGGCTGGGTTTCCAGGAAAGCACTCAGCCATGACTTGCTCCATGCCAGCAAAATCTCTGGTTTGTTTTGTTGTTTGCACTCACGACCATTTCCCCACTCCCCTCCTTTGTTTTTACACAGAAATTAATTCCAAACAGCACACACAAAGAGTACTGCAAGTTTTAAATGCTGGTAGAGGCAAAAGATGAAGACAATCGTGAATGAATAAAATTGCTTTCCCCTGAAATAGGGTAAATTTCATTTTGAAGGGGGAAAAAATGCTCTTTGTTTATTCTGCTAGAAAAAGCAAAGTCTCCTGAAGTGCTGTATCAAGGAAGCTGATATTGAGGAAGTGAGTGAGGCTAAAGCATGATGACACCAATCACAGAATTATACTTTTGTCTAAAAAATGTGAAGGAAATTACATTAGCAACCTAACACAGCCTAGCACTGCAATTGCAGATGTAATGTTTTTATCCATTGAAATAAATTCAAGGTGAACATTGTCAGACTATTAAATTTATTTTAGCTATTCTGAATATAACATCTAATAACAACAAGACTTGAATATTGACTTAAAGATTGAATATCTCCTTTGTTTTCTGCATTTCCTATCTTATCTATCTACCTGCAGCTGAAGTCTTACTCAGAAAGCTGAATGATATGAAACTCTGGTTGGATATTATTTAGAATATTTGCTTATGTTTCCATTTTTCCTTTTTCCTGAGCTGTAAAACAATTATTCTCAAAATATAATCAGACAAGTCTGGAAGAAAAATCTACCAAAGGTATAAAAACCCCATGAGAGACATATGATGAGTGGGTGGGTTTTCTTCAGAGTCCATCTGTAAAACATTTGAGAAAAATGACATCCCACAAATCTTGGTTAGAGGGAAGGATTGGGTCTGAGATGTTCAGAGAAGATAGTTAAGGGAATTGTGACAATTTCACTGGGATATGTTTCTGAGAACTATGCATTGAAATCCGAAAAGATCAGGATGTAAGAAAAGAGAAGCACCTTGAGCCAAACAAATGAAAAAGTAAAAGAAAATAAAAGGTAGGGGTTCAATTAATTCCTTGAGCCAATGAAGTATTTCAACTTGTATTTAACTAAATTTACTGCAGCACTACTGAACTGGGAAGGAAGAGTGTGTAAGAGACCCCAGACAGAGGCGTGGGGTAAAGGAAAAGAAGAATGGAATGTGTGTTCTGGGATTGCTACCAGTTTGGAACAAGGAAAGAGAAAGGGAACAGCTGGAATGGGAAAACCTTGGAAGGGGTGTGATAGAAGGAGATCAGAGCTTCTGAAGGGCACAAGGCAGGGCAGAAACACATTCCTGTGTCATGAAGGGAGGAACAGGATGGGCAGTGAGGGGAAACAGAGTTAAGCTGGGATGAGGAAATTGATCCTGCAAGTGTGCGTGGGGATTAATTTTGTTTGGCTCTGGGTAAACCAGATCAATTCCCAAAGACTGGCTCGTGGGCTGGATTGCTGCTGCTGCTGCAGGCACTAAGTGGCGGTGTTCCAGGGGAGGCATTTGAATATGTATGGCAGCGTGAGGGGAATTGACTTTGACTGGAGAAGACAAAGTGACTGAGAATTGATTTTTATTGTGGAAGGAAATTGATCCAGAGAGAGGGGGGAAATCACTTTGATTAGTGTGTAAGGAGAGCTCCCACAGTGGTAGAGAACTGACGACAGAAGAAATGGACTTTGATTTTGGTCATGGCATGATTTTGAACGTGGTGTTTGTAGGAGCTGATAAGTGCCCTCCATGAGATAAGACTTTGTGTTGTGTTCTGGGAGATGGCACTAGGCAGCTGCCATTCAGAAGAGCAGCAATTCATATTCGAGCCAAAAATACTCATTATTGAAAGCAGCAGTGACCAAAATGTAGAAATAGGAACTGTATCTTGAATCATTTCAGTATATTCACACTGTTAGTTCCAATCATGATGAACTTGTTGAATGCAAATTTTCAAGTTTTAATTTATTTTTATGCCTTTAAAAAGTTGGCATACTGATTTATTTAATGTTCCAGTTGCCATTTCCAATCAAAGGGAGGTCCATTTACCCGAGGCTGAAAAAGTCCAAAAGAAAAAAAGAAAAGAATATAAGCAAGTTTACTACACTGCCAACCATTGTGTTGCTTTATATTTGGCACCTGGCACAGATCTTTTCTTCCTGTCACCAGAAATTATTTTAGTGTTTGAATCTGGCTGTGAGGCTCACAGGCGGGAACTCCTTCTTGAAGGCAAGGAGGGTGTGGAAAATTCTGGGCCTAGAAAAACCAACTTCATTTGTGTCCTCATGGAAATGGTGTTCAGGTACAGAATGGAAAAGACGACTGGGTTGAACAGGAGCAAATCATTCCTGGCCAAGCTGATTGATTTCTTTGCTAAATTAACAGCCTCCCTGGACTGCCTCTGCTGATTACAGAACTTTATTTCTCTGTTGGGTTTTTTGCTGTTGAGTGAATATTGGCATTTCCTTGAACACTCTTGAAGAGGATGAGGTTTTAGTAACTATTTTATCAGCAGATTTCATGCTGGGCTTTTTATTATCAATATTTTTCTCTAAGTTAATTGTTTGGTCCTTAATTGATCCATCACAAACCTTTAATATTCTTTTGCTGTTACCCACCACCCATAGGTGCTCATTGAATTAAATATCTAGTAAAGGCATTTTTTTAAAGTTAACCTAAGTGCCCTTCAGTTTCTGTGTGGAAAAATATACACAAATATTTAGCTTTGGTCATATGAATATCCCAATTATACTCTCCTTGCTTTTAAGGAAGTGAATATATGGACAAGCAGGAGCAAGTTCAGCATTCTTTTTTGCCACTGGGCTGTAATGTAGGAAATTTCTGTACAGAGAGATTGTGGAAAGTGAGAATTCTGCAAGTGTTTATGAAACAAAAATGATAAAAAAGTTCTGTTCTTATGCAGAATTTTTATCTCAAATATTTTGCAGAAAGCAAACTCCAAGGCAATCACAATTTGTCATTTCAAAACCAAAATCTGTCTGGAACCACGAGTATTAAAAAATAGATGGACAAAATAGTTCAAAAAATGCAATGATGAGAAATCGAGACAAATTCCACTGTTCTGTGCAGGTGGCTCATAAATACTGCAATTGTCAGAAATTTTGCTGTCCTTCTTTTCGGTTTCTCTCACTTGACTTGCTACTGTTATTTTTGTCTGACAAGATTACCTTAGTCCACTTTAAAAGAATTGGTTTGCGATAAAATATTTTATAAATTATAATGGCAAAAATGTAGGGAACCTAAATACTTCAGGGCATATTTAGTGATTCAAAATCAAACAATTCACAATTATAGTCAAAGCTTAACTGTTGGCAGGTGAGTGGTTTGTCACAGAATTACACTTATCTTTTAATGGTTGAGTTCAACACATCATAAAGATAATAAAGACAATAAAGATACAAGGCAGCACATGCCAGCTTCAAGTTCAGGAAAGCTAAGGAAGGGCTGGTTTTAAACAAAAGGAGATAAAATTGAAACAAGTATTATGAGATAGGAAATTATTCTTTTCGTATAGGTTTTCTTTCATTAGGTAATATATGGGATGTAATAGGAAATATATAGGATGTAATAAATCCAAAAAAACCAGCACAAGATTTTTCTCACACTTTAGAGGTCTGTGTGATACATGGTACTTTATAAATATTGGGTGCTTAATTGTCTGTGTGAGAAATAACTGTTATTTATGGCCATTTTACATTTAAACGAAATTAGGATCTGTAACCAAAGCTATCACTCCAGGGTTTATACAGCAATGCCTAGATCCATGTGATGTATTTTAACCTATGCACATATCCATTTAAAAGGGGCTTTATCTCCTGCTTGACAATCCTTAATAACACAATAGACCACTCCTGTATCCCCTTTCCATCCATTAGTCAATATATCCACAGCAACCAGCAATAACCCAGCAGCAAAAAGCCTACTTAAGTTCTTTAAAACCTCCCACCTGAATTGCTGTAGCCAGGAAAAACAAATGGGCCCAAAAATGTGTGGCTACGTTTTAAAATGTGCTGAGCACCTGCAGCTTCATCAAAGGATGCTGGATGTCAGCACTTAACGATTGAGCCCACCAAATTAAAAATATTAACCATGTGAATTCATAAAGGCTGCAGTGATCTGTGGCTGCAGGGCTGGCGTTCTCCCAGGGATCCCTCCCCACCTGGGGATGTTTTCCATGCCCCTGTTCCTGGTTATTTTTGTGGCTGCCTGTGGAAGCTTCCCTGCTGTTTTAAAACACAGACTCATTTTACTTGCTGGCGCTGGTGGGATCTGCTCGTGCTGTTGGGGTACGTTGGCTCCAGAGCCTGCACCCCGGAGCTGCTTTGGGATCGTCCCCAAAACCAAGAGAGATCAACAACCAGGGTTTTCCAGACCCGGTTTTGAGTGCAGCGTGAGCTCCTTACCCCAGACTCCTCTCATTTTTCTTTGCCCGAGACTCGTCCCCGTGTTGAAGGCTCTCATCCCAAGGAGTGCAGACAGAAACTGGAAATAAAGCAGGGCTGATATTTTTCCAAGATCCATCACCTTTTATACGTCTGTAGAGGGTAGCTGTGAGCTTGCATTTTTGTATCTGGTCCTCAGAGGACATTAGTTCCTAATAAAAAATAATTAAATTAAAACCTCATAAATATGAGACTACAGCGCTATGAGAAATGCAGAATTGGAGGCTCATGCTGAAAGGATTTACAGAACTCTCAGCTTTTTGCTGTTACTCAATATCATATAAAAGGTTTGTTTCAATGTCATAGACCTTGGATTTTTCTGGAAATAAGTCTGTAATGAAATCCTTTATTAACTGCTCACAGTCATGTAGCAAAACAAGTACATTAAATAAGGAGAATATGTCCTGGGTTGGGGGTTAGTTTTTCCTACAGTTTTAAATTGAGCAGTCTGAGCATTTTAACAATCTTCCTACCGCTATATGACACCTTAATAATACTATTTAAAAGGTTTGAATTGTTATTTTTGATGCTGGGTCTAGAAACATGGATGTCTACCTCCCTCTCTGCCTCTCTCTATTTCTCTCTCTGTAAACATATCCCTGGTTTCCCAGCAGGTTCAAACACAGATGGCTGCCTTATTGCGACAGAAGCAAAAATGCTACATTAATGTTTAAAGAGATTAAAAATCCTCTTGGCAGCAGTGGCATATGTTACCAGTTAATTGTAGCACTGGAAGCTTCCCTGCTGTTTTAAAACATGGACTCATTTTACTTGCTTTCTGCAGAGCAGTATGAAATGTCAAATTTGTTGGTATAAGTTTTGAATCCAGTCTGACAAAAATGAGTCATAAAGACAATGTTGTTGTCCTTCTCTAACATAGTTTTTGAATCCAAATAATGTTCTACTTCTATGCCAGCTCTGGCAGAAAGCTGGCTCCCTGCTCCAACCCAGCGATCGTGTGCACGCTTTATGATTTCAGCAGAGGGCTTTGCCTTTGGAAGGCAGTTTTTAGCTCTTCACCTGCATTATTTCCGCTTATTGCCACCCTGGCCAAAGCAGGCTGCTGGTTTAAATTACTTTAAAGATGTAATGGTGGCTTTTTCTGGCCCAGCCTCCAGCTGGAAGGAGAAGAGTCCAAGCTTGGATAGCCTATGAGAGATGAGCGGCTCTGCTGTGCTGGGGCCGCTTGTGAGTGCCGTGGTCGGGATGAGCACTGAGGAACATCACCCTGCCCAGATCAACCATCCTCAGCGGGGCACTGCTGACAGTGTGCAGCTACTGCACGGTACTTTATGGCTGGGGAAAGAAATGGGGGAAAAGCGTTGAAAACATGAAAATTTCTGTCCTTCCTTGCGTTAAATTCTGTTGCCATTACTGGAGATTCTCCAGTTCTTCTTAAATCCAGGAGCAGCTGCCACATCAGATACACATTAGGACAAAACAAAGGATTCAGTCTTCCTAACTGGCCTTTCAACCTCAAATGCTGTTAACAGAACACTTTTGCCTGAGAAAAGCTGATGATAAAACTCCATCTTCCTGCACTGAATGGTGTCACCTCCCCCTGGTTAGAGCTGCACAGGCTTTATGGGTCTTAAGCATTCTGGAAAGTAATTGTGGCATAAATACACTCTCATGTTGGAAAGGTAAACAAAACTTAGCCTCACGTATTGTCTGTGATCCTTTTTACTATTTGTTCTTTGCCATATGTGCACATTAGGTTTTACAGACAAGGAGATGTGATCCCTGCCCCTCAGGGGTTTGCAGAGGGGATTAAATATCACATGGAGATGAGACATTCTTGTTGGTATTCTCAGCAGGGAAGGCCAAGTGCAGGGGAGGCATGAACTACCCTGGCTTGGCTGAAAAAGAGACCTTTCCAATCAAGGCTGAAACACATCAGTGGGAGGGAGAGCACAGCTCCTTCTCATTTCTTCAGGGGGCTCCAGACTGCACAAAACGTACTCGATACCTGTTCCTGATGTTCTGAAAAATCTGTGCAAACCCAGTTGGTTTTCTCTGGATTCTGCCCAGACTCATTGCTCTAAGTTCATGGTTCCTCCTCCTATTATTTTTTTCTCTCCTGATTTGATTAGATCATAAGTTCAGAATATAAACAGTGAAAAATATAGCTCAAGATGTCTAATTAAAAGAGCAGCTCGTTTGCTAGCATGACAGGGATTGGAATTCCCCACGTACCACGCCATGGGTTCCTGTCCTGGGAGGTTGATTGTTACAGGACCTGTACAAGTCACTGGGTTACAGGGGTACCAAAGGAAATTCTCCTTCTTGACCTTAAAATCTTCTTTACTGACACAATTTATGGTTATACAAATTATATTTGTGTGCTAATTAATACAAACCTTTTAGCATAGGCCACCAGAAATTAACAGGAAATTTTACTTAATTCTGAAGAGAGGGGAATGAGATATTTTTTGTGACCCACAGATATTTTCCATCTCCTGCTAATGGAAAAACTCAATCCAGTGGTAACATGTTCTTGCTCAACTGAAACAGAATATTTATTTTAGATTGCAAACCAGACCATATCTTTGAGCAAAGTAGAGCAGACACACAAAACCCAGTAACATTGGCTACTTTCTAAGCATGAATAATAAATGAAATCTTCATATGGGACATTAATATTCTGGAACACTCGATTAAATCTTGTTTACATCTTACAGTCAGCAGTAGAATACACAAATTATATACCAATGATCAAGTAGGTGCAGAGAAAAAGATTTTGTAAAAACTATTTTAGATAAGAGATACAATTTTTCTTGGCCCAAGTTGTAAACTACTTATTTCAACACTCAGTGCATACTAAGACATCCACTTTCATGAAATATCTAATGACGTATTGATTTTAGTGTTAAGAATTCCAGCCTTTCCAAAAATTTGGGTAGCAGTTTATAAAAGAGTAATCCATCAAAAAAGCAAATTCCTTTTTACCAGATGTTCAAAGTCTGAAACATAAGATCAAAATATTATTTTGAGACGGATAAATCTCAAATTCCTTTTCTACATGCAGATTGAAGATGTCGATTGTCTTCTGTTTGTGAGGGTACTTGAGATTTACCAGAATTTTTGTCCCACTACTTACAGATATTCTTTGCTAAAATGCTAAAAACACATCCACAGTTTCACAAACGCAGTTGGAAAACATTCTGTAATTTTCTGTGCAGCAATAGGCACCACTTACACTGTTTAAATTACAATTACTGGTGTCTTATTATTTGTTTACAGTTTTATTGAAGCACCAAGAGGAGTGCAGATGTAGCAGCAGTACTAATTCCTTGGGATTCACAGATACCCTAATTAAATTATTTTCATACTTTGTTTTCTGCAAGTGGAGTTTGCAGTTGTAGAAGAGGGTGCTTTTATGCTTCTTTCTCCTATTTGTGAACTTGTGATTGTAGCATAAAACAGTAAAAAAATGAGTCTTTAGCTTTGAAGTTATAGTGAATCTGTTAAATACATAAACAAGCATATTTAGTTACTTTGCATTATTCATGTAACTGCAAAAAGATTCGCTCTGGGCAGACAATTACTGTGTATTAACATCTTGCCTTAGGGCAGTTGAAATGGTTTTTAATGAGGTGTTACCAATCCTGAATATCTTTCACTTGCCACTTGACCCAACAATTTATTTTTTGCTGTACGTGGGACATCTTGACATAAAATACTCTATTACAGGGATTCTGTTAATCATCTGCTATACTTACACAGAATTTTTATTGGCATAAAAGGTATTTATTAAACTAATTCATATTGTTTTAAGTAAGGATAACTAGTACCTATAGATTGAAATTAATTGGAGTTTTCTGGGTATTCAGATCCAGAGCCTAAGAAGCACACTGCTAAATTAGTATTCAGGTCATGAGAACAACTAATGAGGCTTCAGACCTATAAAAGTCCACTCAAACAAACACCTGCCAGGGTTTTAGAGAATATTCTGGCCCTGGCATCTGCTATGACCTGAAGGGCAGAGCAATATGAACTTAACTAAGACAGCATTTCAGATAATTTGAGATCTAGAGACCAGAGCAATAAAGAGAAGAAAAATGGTTCTTCCTCCAGCGTGAAGACACAAATATCCACTGCTCAGCCACACAGCAGCAGCTTGAGTGGAAACAGGATTTGCAAAGTATTTTTCTTCAAATAATATGGTTCAGGTGTTTGCACTGCACCAGTGGGACCTGCTCATAGCTGTGTTTGGTGGATAAAATGATGCTGCTGAAAAGCTTCAGTGTAACGAGGCTGTCAGTGGCCACAGTTTGAATTTTCTACACGAATTGCTCACACCAGCAGCTATGGTGTGGTAAAAGTGTCCTTGCCAAGGAACACCTTGGCACAACCAGAGTTTGCAGCCACAACTGGAGCCAGCTCTGGTCTATTCTCACCTCCACTGGCTGCTCTGTGGCACAAAGCTCACAGTAAATCCAGTCTGGATTTTGGAGTACAGGGGAACACCAGCACAGAGCTTTTCTCAGGCTGTTCAGGCATCTTTCACCCCTGCTTTGCTGCCACAGAGCCATTCCCACAGCTCTGCCATGGCACCAGCCTGGATGCCACCAGCAGCTGGAAGTGACAGGGCAGGGGTGCAGTAATTAGACACCTCAGTCTTTTACAAGCCACAATATGCCTGTGTTTGGCCCAGAACCACTTGTCTAGAAAGGGGGAAACAGACATAGCACAAATTAATTTATAAAGGAATTACAGCTATCAAGACGAAGAGGTTGACCACTGCTTCGTTTCGTGCTGGAGCATATGGTGCACAAATAAAATTCATCTTCGTGATTGGGAGGGGATACAGGGGAAAAGGGAATCTCTCTGGCATAGATGCCCATACAATGCCAGTTACTCTGCTGGAGCCTCTCTCTCCCTGTATATGTAATCTATGTTGAATTAATTTGTAGTTGGCTCAATTTCAAACACATCAACTTTGTTTTCATGTATGTTGATGGGATTTTCTTTTGGATCAGTTTCTTATGTTAATTAGCCCTCCATTTATGCTACATTGTAATGAGGTTTAGCAACTCTGCGTGTGCAAGCCTGGTGGGAAATGGGTTGGATGTGCACAATTTCAACTTTTGCAGTTGCCTGGTTTTGATACTTTATAGATTTTCCTGCTTTCAGGTCGTGGACAGTCTTAAGTGGGCCAATCAGTTCTCTTCTAATTTTTCAGTGGAGAGGTTTTATTTGATGGAATATAAATCCTGATGTATTAACTTGCATTTTAAAGGAATGAGGAGTGTTTTTAGCTGGGAGAATTATTGGTTCTTCAGCGGTGAAGTTAAAAAGAATAAATGGGATGGGTTTACTGAGGCTTTCAGTCAGGCCTCTACTTGGAAGGGAAATCCCAGAGATCTAAAGCAATCTGCTCCATATTGAGTAAGAAGAGAATTAGTCTCTTCAATGTCTTTCTTTTTAGCAGAACACAGACACAAAGTTTTCTGATACAAAGGAATTTCCACATTAATTGCTCTGCTCATCTGTTCAATACCTGAAAAATATCTGATATATTAATCATTGATATTTTGTGTTACTTCATTGGAAGTTCCAGGGCAGGGAGCACAACTTTTGTGGGGCACAGAGGCTTCCTGCATGTCCCTGCAGGAGCTGGTGCCACACCTGGGATATCAGCACGTGGATCCGGGATTTTGTGGGCAGAAAGTCTTGCAGGAAGGGAAGCAGAGCAAGGTGAGCACAGCCAGTCCATGCCAGGGCTCAGGGTGATCCTGTGCCCAAGCTCGTGTGGCATAGCCTGGCTTTGAAAATCTCTGTCAAGTCAGTTCAGCATTGTGCTAAAAATGTTCAGGTGGTTTTTAGTCAGCCAGCCAGGCAGGGGCAGAGCCAGCCTGTTTCTGCCTGTGAAACACCTCCTCCTCACCCACTCCCTAATACAACAACCTCAGGTGAGCTTGGCACTTAAAAGCTTTTTTCTTCAGGAGCCCGAGGCAGGTGCTGTAATTGCCAGGTCATAAGTATTTTCTTTAAAACAAAACCTTATTTATTCCTTCTCCCACACAGCAGAACTGTTAATGGTGCAGGAGTTAAGAGCAATCGCCCATTTTTCCCTTTATAACTACCTTCATTTCCCCTTCTAACAGTAGAACTTGATAAGTACAAGTTTCTCTCAAGCAACATTCCCTTTTGAACACAAGAATCTTTATCTCTCCAAATATATTTGCATAGCAAAAAGTACTCCTATTGCCTACTGAAGTACTTTAAAATATTTAGTTTTTTCCTGCTATGTTGTGGGGAAAAAAAGTTAATCTGGATGACGTGGCTTAGACTGTTCTCATTTCTCAGAAGAAGTTTGCAATAAATATTCATCCTAACCTGAGGCATTGTCGTTAATATTCAAACTCGGGCTTTACAGCCTTATATTTTAAATAAGTGCTCTGAAAATGTATGAATGGACCCTCATTCTCAACAAATCCATGTTCCACACAGAGATGTATTTTTTTATGTAGAATTATTGATAGGATAATTATGAACTTGTCTGCCCAAACCATTTGGCTCATTCAGCCATTATGGTCAAAATTTATCATGTTGGAACATGCCTAAAACTCTTCTCCTCACTTAAGTGAAATAATCTGTGTAGTACCAGAAACAGAATTTCTGAAAGGTTTTTGTAAGATGTCCTCCCATGTGAGCACTGAGCAATGCCACTACGACAAGAATTATACCAGCACTGCCTATTACGTAACCAGTAGTGGGGGAATTCTGCTTTACATTCTGTCGAGTGCTGCGGTGATCATGGAGCAGGGGGAGGACTGAGCCCGAGCTCCCCCTATAAATAACAAAATCAATACCCAACGTTTATTTGTGCTCAGGCTTGTCTGCTTTACCACAGTGAAAACGGGAGGCTGCACAAAGAATGAGCACTGGATAAACAATAAGCACTGGCCTTTAACGGGGCGTCGGAGGAGGTCGGGTGGTCAATGCAGCAGAAGCATTTGTTGGCTCTGGGAACCCATCCAGCTTCAGACTGTGGTCAAATACAAAGATGACCGAAATCCCAGTATTTCCTGAATTTAACCTTTTAGGAAATCAGACCCTCAATGTATAATTGAATATGCCATTCCTTGGGGAGACAAAACAGCATCCTTGCCTACTACATCCAGCTCTTCAGCTCTGTGGTTCTCACAGGGTTTTAAGTAAATCAATGTGAAATAGAGAAAGTTTGCACTTTTTAGTTGAATGAAGTAGTTTTTAGAGCAGCAAGGAAAATCCCTAGTGCTTATAAAGTGGCAAGACATTCTTAATGTGAACTTTCTCAACAGAAACTGCTGCGCAGTCACACCTGGTCAAGAACTTAGAGAGGAGAAATGTGCAAAACCGTTTGCAGCCATGCATTGCACCAGAAACCAAGGGGAAAAGAAAAAATCAGGGTAAATACACATGCCTGTAAGTGAGCCTTACCATAAATAAATAAAACATGTAAGCACATCATTTTAGTGTGCTTAATTGTTTTGCTAAACTAACACACTAATGACTATTGTATTTTCAGGAAGCAAATCCTGAGCGTGGAGCAAGACTTCAAAGAAGAAACTGGAAATACTGCTCTTGGCTAAGGGATTTCAAGGGACCCTGCAGCTGGGTGGGAAGTTCTGTACAACTAAATCTCTTAAAGTGCCTTATTCACTGCTTGTCTGCCATCTAATCCAATAATCTCTTAACCCCCTAACAAAGCTCCAGCTCCTCTGCTGGGTGCCCGTGTGCAGCTGCAGGATGCACTGCCCTGTTCCTAACCCTGTCCATACCTGGCTGCCTTCATGGCACAGCCCAAAAGGGACAGGGTTGTTTCATGCCTGCCTTTTGGGAGCATCACTGAACAGATGAAGAGATGCCATGGCTTGAACACAGCAGCCATGTAGTAGTCCTGTGTATTTTCCTTTAAATCACTGTAGCTACTGATGTGCCCTTGGTTTTCCCCATAAGGACAACAATCCCTGGCATGGCACCATAGCAGGGATTGGTCTCAGCTGAAGGGGATTTTTGCCAAATTTTTATAGGACTCTTGATTTTTTTCCTAACACAAACCAAAACAAACAAATCCAGGATACCTCTCAGTGAGGGAACACCAGAGTATGGATCTGTGAAAAAGCCAGGGCAGTGCACACATTTACCTGTTCACCAGCTGCCCCCACCCAGGGAAAAGCAGAATTGTCTGGGGACACGAGGGGCCCTTGCAGTGTCTCAAAGTCACAGAATTATATTAATGTGTAAGTTGGATAAGACCCCAAAACTCATCGAGTCTGACTGTTAACCCAGCACTGCCACATTCAGCACTAAACCATGTTCCCAAGTGCCACATCCACATGATTTGGGAACACTTCCAGCAGATGGGAATGAGCAGTGTCCCACCACCACCCATTCTAAGGATCTCCTTGCTTTGTTAGCCCAGGAATGGATTGATACATGCTTGAACAGCATTCCTGAAAGCACTTGTGAGTGGTCCATGAGAGCTGGGTTTCTAAGTGCCAGCTCTAATTTAAGAACCCCCTAATAAACAACCATGGCAAAAGGCTCTCTTTTTTCTTTTTTAAATAATTGTAAACTTCATTGCAGAGCTGATTAATTGCAGAATTTGATCTGTAGACATTACTAAGGAAAAGGAGACGAGATCAATATATATAGTATGTACTACACAAATACAACTGTTTGAAACAGAGCATTTTGCAAGCTACTGAAGGCTGATTAAAAACAGTTGCCTAAATTTACTTTGGCTGCCTTGCAAAGAGATTTTAATTTCATAATCACAAATACTTTATCCAGTGTACTTCTCCCCCCACCCAAGTCCAATGGATGAACACACAGAGGAACAGAATTAAAGTTTGGAAACATTCAAATGCAGCATGTCTTACATTTCCAGTGTTTCTCTTGGCAACCTAAATATTGTTTTAACTTGTGGTGTGATTATACATTGGCTCACATAGGGGAACTGCAGAACTCTGCCTGCTGAGCATCATTAAGCACTTTGGTGCTCGGTGGGAGTTTGTTCATTAGGAAGAGTGTGTTATGAATTTTACTCTGTGTGTGTCTTTGTCTGTGAGAGGGAGGGAGAACGAGGTAATGAGAAGAAAAGATAAGATCAATCATTTAAACATACAAAACAACTAAATATAAATACTCCTATTTAAAGGAAACAGGAAAGTATTGCCCAGAAGAAAATAAGCATCAACACGAGGGCCATGAAAGAGGTCTCCTGAAACCTGTTGCTACTCCTGGTTGGAAACTTGCATTATTTCCTCAGGTTTAATCTGCTTGCCAGAGATCCACCAGTCTGTCATATTTTCCTTTTGGTTTATCATTTCCTTTTATGCATTATGGTAATTTTTTTTTTTTAATCTTGGGACATATAAAGGTATAATCACATAATTTATTCTAATAGTTACCCATACTTATAAATGGGTATAAATTCTACTAGCAAGAAAGAGTAGTCTTAAATGGTAAGGACTTAAAATGACATGATTTTTACCAATTTTATGAGCTTCAAAATTTTCACAGCTGAGAATAACCTATAGAAGATTATACCTTGAATCATTTTGCACATCCATTCCTAGGTATCGAAGACCATGTGGTCAGACAGTGGAATGCTGAAGTTTGTGAAAAGGATGTACTTTGTAAGATATGCAAAATGCATTTGATTTTTCATTGCAGTATTTAAAAAAAGGGCCTAATTCGATATTCACAGGGGCTTCATTCTAATGTTTTGTAATTCTGTTGGATTCCCTGATGTATATGTTTATTTATATCAACATGGATGTGGAGAAGACAAACTCGCTGTTTTGCAGATGTTTTTACAATGCCAATGCAATGTTAGACCCACTTGGCATAAGTGACATCCATAAGATTTTCCATCATACTTACTTTAGCTTAATACATTATTGATGTATAAAATGGCATTTTTGCCTATGAACATTAAAAACAAAGAAACAAGTATGGAAGGAGGAGAGAAATGTGAAAAATGGAAAATATCTGTTCCTTTAAATTATGTCTCCAAATATTTTTCCTCTATGAAAGTAGCAAGAGCTTAAGCAACTCCTGCTGTCTTGTTGTTCGACATCCACTACTGCCCATCTGCCTATTGATTGGTAGGAAACTCCAAATGGGAATTTCATCTCATTAATCATGTCACATCACAGGGATTAGGACAAAAAAAAAATCCTTTATGCTTCACAGCAGCCATCTAATGCCCAGTAAGACAAGTGAACGAATATGATATGGATAGAATATCTTCCCACTAATTAAAGGTCATCTGCTAAAAACTGTGAGTCAGGCTAGCTCAAACGTGCTCTGATCTAAGCTTGCACATCCTCGAGCTTTGCAAAATGAAAGCAGCAGTAAATATGTGTTTCTAACTCAAATGTTAGCTGAGCTGGAGGATAAAACCCATCCATTACAGAGCACTGCAGTGACAGTGCTGGCAGTAGAGGTTCTCCCCGAGCAGCTCCTTGCAAAACCCAGTTCCACTGATTGTCTCATATTCCCCCTCTCACCATCATTAACACCCATCCACACGGCACTTCCCGGCGCCACGCTCCGTAATCCTCTTACAACACCACCAAAACCGCTGCTGTTCTCCTCATAACCCCCATAATCTACATTATGAGATACTCGGATTTTTCTAAGCCTGTTTGGTACTGTAACGAGCAGGAAAAAGCAATTAAAATTGCTGAGATGTGCCTGAGCAGGTGAGGTGAGGTTTCCTTACAGGGAGGGCACCACGGCAGATGAGAGGGACACACACAGCCTTGGAAAAAAGCCAACTTATTAATGGAATTTGACCATGCAAAACTTGTTGAAATCCCTCTAGAATGTCAAATGCCACATTATAATATCTTTACTGAGGTCCCTGCCATTCCCAGGAAATTTTTAATTCCCTTTTAAGAGTATGATTTTTTTTTTTTTAGTAATATTTTCCAAAGCAAGATTTGTGGGGTTCATTTGGGTTTGCATTTGTGTTTTGCTTTGTCTCTGTAGTGAAATCTCTCATCAGTTAAAAACAGGTAGGTGAGATCTGGGTGTTTTTGTTGGAAAGAAACTTTGAGGGAGTTAAGGTTTATTTTGACAGAATTAAACAGTTATTTTCTGCTTTGAGTTAATAGACAATTCTAGAGTCAAAAATATCCTTGACAATATTGCTCATGATATTGTATTTAAAATCTTACAGGTCATTTAAGTCATGCTAAAGACTGGAAATGATGATAACACAGGTACAGTTTTAATGAAGACATTCACTAATGGGATAAGGTAACAAATAGTCTGTCTAAAACCAGCAGAATAATGCTGCACACTGCCGGTGCAAAGACTGATAAAATATGGATGTTTTTATAACTTAATATTTGCATTTTGAAAGTTTATGAGCTTGCAATTGGTTTGCACCATTTTTTTAACTTTTCTAACTTTCTAACAAATTACTCAATCTCCAAGAGCGTTTTCCTGAAGTGACTTACAGCCATTAGTTTTACAAAGATCATGGCTTTAGCAGAAAGGTCTGGATTTTTCCATTGACCTCCGTACTTTGAGGAAGTTCACGCTGAAGCCTAAATGAAATGAGAAATAAAAACATCTGTATTTTTGATACTGCCAGATCTCTAGGTAGGAGGTGAGGGAAAAGGACAAATACCCAATGAATGGCTGTATTCCTCTGCTGAGTAGACTTAAATGTGCTTTACAGCCTTTTTTTCTTTTTTTCTTTCCCAGACTTGCCTCTTGTCCCAGTCTATAAACCACTCTCTAACTGTCCTCTTATCAGACCTGGTTTCCTTCCAGCTGAGTGTTTCCAATACCTGATACCAGACCTGTTTTGTTTTAATCAGACAATCTCCACCCCATCCTCTTTCTCTAATTGCAGCTCAGTTTAGCCCTTCAATTTCTGTGTCCCTTTTCCATTCACAGCTGATCCTCTTTCTGTATTTAATCCTGGTTCCCTTGCCATTCAAACCCACATTTCCCAGATTACCCCATCAAGGGTTTGCTGACCCTCCCCGTTATTCTGCTTTCACCCCTCTGCATCTGTAGCAGATCAGGTGCCCTCTCCATTCAGAACGCACAGCCATCAGGAACAGGGTCACTGATTCCAAAGGAGATCCAGGCTTTTCCCCTAGAGCTGCGCCCACCCTCGCCTGGAGCAGCTAAGAGCAGGATTACACCAGGGATTGTTCATAAATGTCAGCTTTTCAGAGATTTTCTGAGCGTGAATGAGGACGTTCAGGGAAAATAATAATAATAAAAGATCTGATAATTTATTTTTTTAAGCTCTTTAGGTCTACAGGTGCAGAGCTTCATGTTAGATGTCCCCACTGGCTCAGAAGAAGCTGGGATGTCAGTCCAGCACACAGAATTCCTCAGGCTGTTTCCAGGAGCTGTTGAGCACCTTGTTCAGGTCCTGACACAGAAGGTCTTTGCCAAGTACTGCCTGATGCAGCTACATATCCTTGCAGGCTTTGAATTTTGATCTTATAAAGCTGTCAATATTATTTACTTCTTGTGAAGTGACAGGCAATCACCTCAAACCTGACAAATATTGAGTAATCTACTCAACCTTTTGCCATTCAGAGGGAAGCTGACAAATCTTTCTTCTTGGCTATCTTGTTTGTAACAACTTTTTTGATCAAAGAACAGCACTTTTTCCTTCAGGTAGCAGAAATCTTTGCCCCAAACTTCCTGACATTCAGCAAGCAAGTCATCTGTGTGCAGGAGCCCACACAGTTGAAAGCAGCCTAATTCCCATTTTTCTCTTCAAGCTATTATTTTAAATTCATTTTACACTGAGAGAACAGGCTTAAAATAGGCTCCACTCTTGAACATTTGTTCCAGCATTCAGCAAAACAGATTTCAGTGAATTGTGAGGCATTTCTGTTACCTGGTGCCAAACCCACCTGCCTTGATGTTAAGGTAAAAACTTCCTGAATCTGCCCAGCAGGATAAGGAAAACACATTTTAGGTGTTGCTTACACTCTCACTCGTTCCTTGCCAAAAAGACAGTGTGTTAAAAGCTTTTAAACTATTCACTTTTCTGACTTAAGGATTGCATTGTTTGTAACCTTTTCGTCCTGGTTCTGGTTACAGGGATGCTCTGGTCAGATCCTGGCAGTCCCCTCTTATTTAAATCATGGGAGAATCCAAAGCAGAGGGATGTTAATGAGGAGGCACCGATCTCTCCAGACACGTTGCTCATGGCACATATTGATTTCTAGCACATCATGGTAAGCAAAAAGTTTAACAACCATAATTTTATGAAAATGACAATTGAACAGCACATCTGGTGAGAATTCATTTATGCTTTTTACATTTTTAACATCCTGGCTATTTTTACTCTTCTCATCCTCTCAAAGGGAGCACAATGTAATGAAGCATGGAGCTGGAACTAGGCCACACCTCAGCTGGAAAATGTCAAATTCTATTATGCCCTCCTCAAAAGCATAAATCATAGCTGCACATTTTTAAAGGTATAAATGAGGGAGGGAACAACATCACAATTTATTTGAATTCATGCAATGTTTTTATAGTACAGAATGGTAGAGTATGAGTTTTTATTTATGTAATGTAGAAATATACCAAATATTTAAAAGTTGAAATCTATGATATGTAGTATCTTCTCTCTGCTGACAAATCCCTTTGAACATTGAATTTTCTTGCATTTCATTTTTTCTGGTTGGCAGCTAACAAACTAACCTGTTTAATGTCAGAAACTACTAGTTCCTTTGTCACTTAAAATCCTTATTTTATATATGAAATAGTTTTAATTGTCTCAAGTTTAAAGACATACTTGACGAGTATAATATCCAGGAGTCCACATTTCATTTTTTTAATATTAAATTGTACCTTTCACGCTTTATTTCCTATGTTTCATTGCTTAAATTATGTATGGGGAGGAAGCTCTGTCTCTTTGGCAGCAGCACTACCACAGTTCATAACTGCTCAAATAAATAAATAGCATTTACTAAACACTTAGGAGGAGGAAGGAAGGTTCTTAAACTCACTTGCTTACTCTCACTCTTCCTGTTTTCTTCAATATTCCTTTTATTCCAAGAGGTTTAAACTATGGAAGCCTGACCCCAGTCACAATGAGCTTGTCTTTCTGGATATGTTCTACACCTCTCAATTCTCTACAGTTTTTTAAAGGCTTTTCAGGATATTGTACACATGATTAGATGACATTTATGGGGACAGCTGATATGCTACAAAATAATGTGATTATATATGTTCATGAGATATTTTTGCCTGCCATTCAACCTGCAGCAGATGAGGGTCTTGGAAGAGTATTTAAAATATCTGTACACTATAAGGATACTAGCAGGCTGATAGGGATAATAGATTATGGTATATTTAATGTATAAAAAGTAGACTACATTCATTAATATGTAATTAAAATGAACTCAAACTCATCTCACCGCAACCACTAAAACTACTGCACAAATGATGTTATTTATTATGTAGTAAGTATGTTCTTAATTTGAGCTACAACTCCTATACCTCTACAGCTTTTGAGATTCTGGTTAAAGCTTTTGAGAGAAAAATTGTCATCTGAAAACCACCTGTAGGAGCCCTTTGCAGAGCAGAATTCCATGTTGTGAGGCACATTTTGCTTTGTGCAGATTCTGCTATCTCACAGGCCTATCACAGCATCCTCAGGTGTATGAACAACACCTCTGGGGTGTTATTTCTTCTTGTGTCCTTTATCCAGAGAGATCTTGTGGCTGAACTTTGAGGGTTTATTTCTGACTTAGACTGGGATCAGTGGATCAGGATCTTTCCCAATGAATATCCCTGTTATCCACGTGTGTCTGTGATGCAACAGAAATGTAAACACTGAGCAGCCTGGTGCAGTCTGTGCTGCTCTGCAGTTCCTGTAGGCATTTATTCCCTTGTCCCCGGCTCAGGACAGCCCATTTTCTGTGGTTTCGTCGACATTAAGCTGTCAGAAGAGCAGAGATGACCATCTACTACTTTGACCAACATTCCTGCCACGGTGGACAAACCTTTGAACCAGACATTTAAACCTGGATTAGAAAGTGGAGGACAGGTTGAGGATACTCCTGAGCCCGTTTTGCTGAGGACTTGCATTCCAGAATCTCCCATCTGCTGCTGCTTCCCGGCTGCTGAACACGTGTGTCCCTGTGTCACAGCGCTGGAGGCCATCCAAGCAGTGACAGGGCTTTCTGTTGTCACCTTGATTCATTCATTTGGAATTCTTAATCCTGGATCTGAAGGTGAAAGCAGTGCAGGCTGTTTGCTCAGAACTGCCTCAGGTAACCCTTGGATGGGATGGGGCAGGAGGGCAAAGTGAATTTGCTCTACTCAATGATATCAACCTGTATAAATATATAAACTACACCATCTCTTTATTTTCTTCACTGAGTAGGCCATGTAGGTTTTTACTGCTCTTTAGAGAAAGCTCTTGATCCCAACAACGCTGATGCCCTTTAACTTCATTGTATATCATATGTTAGCAGCTTATATCTGCACACTGTTGCTGTGCAGTAGGTATTTAAGTGTTGAACATTTGAAATCTTATCTGCCATGCTGTTCTGACTGATTTAATCTGCTTGGCTTTAAATTGTCTGTCTGGAGTCTCTGCAGAATGGATCAAGAGGGGAACACTCAGCTCATTTAGAAGGAGGTTAAGAAGCTATTCTTGAGATATTCTTAAGAGTACTCAACCTGTTCTTAAAATCATAAGGAGCTTTTCCTAGACTGAAGTGTTGCAAGGAGTAAGCTGAAGATTGAAAGTTAAAGCCAGATAGTTTAAGAATATTATGGTTTGTCTCGTACAGTCTCAGCAGCGATTTCTTTCCCTTCCTGAGCACTCCATGCACACAGCACATCTCCTCTTCAGTCTGGGCAACACAGCCCTGTGTCACAGCCACGCTGGAAACCAGCAGATGAATCAAAGTAGCTTTAAAAAAAGGATGAGGAATTTGAAGGAAAAAAAGTTAAAATAGAAGTCAGGGCATGAGCAAGCTGGAAGGGGAGGCTGTTCCCTGGTAGCAGGGACTGAGCAAAGGGCAGACAAGACCCAGAGCAGTCAGTGAAGGGTTAATGTTCAGTGGCTCTGCTCAGCCCTGGATAGACACGTTCCCGCTAATTTCCAGCCTTCCTCTATAACACTTAGCTTAGAACTCAGCAGAAACCGGGTTTTTTCAGTGTCTGAGTAGACATTTGGCAACTTGTGAAGTGTCAGATGAGTAGTGGTGAATTTGAGAACTGGGGTGAACGTTTGTGTCAGGGAAGGAAAAAATCTTCACAGCAGAAAGCACTCTCTAACCTGAGACTGGAGGCACCTGAAATAAAGTAACTTTAGTCTGTTCCAATTACACTAAAAGCCAAATCCTGCCCTGCTGACACTTTGCAGACTTTAGAACTGTTGAAATCTGGCTCAAGGGACTGGCTGCACACTTGAGACTTAATCAGTATAAACTGCAGATGGTAAAGGTTTAAATTGTGGCCTAAATATAATTTACCATGAGAGATTATGGCTGGAAAGTCCTATTTTGGACTCCTGGCTGAAAGAGCCAGCAAGGCAGAGAGAGCATCTGTGGGATTCAGAAAAGCAGGAGTTCCTGCTGGGGTGTCCTGTCCAACACAAAGGCTTTGAAAGTCAAGGCAGTGAGGGCCCTCCTGCCTTGATTCCTGGGGTGCAGTCCCAAAGAAATGCACAGCTCCAAGTGTTCAGCCTTCCTGATTTTTTCTAACCCCACTGGGACACAGTCCCTTCCCTACAGATTCTCATCTACATGATAAAACACTTCATAAATCTAAAACATAATTCACCGGAGTATTTTTAGGCAATTTTAGATTTATCCACTCTCCTACTAATTCCATTTAATCTATTAATTCACCTGCCATGAATTGCTCACAGCTTTCTGGGCTGGGTGGGTTTTTTCCCGCTCATCTGCGAAGCGTTCGATGCTGACAGTGACGGAAACCTCACAGGAAGCATTGACAAGGTCTGAAAAATAATTCTGGAGCCCTTGTGTTGCTAAGGAAGTTTCATCAGTAGAACCAACGATTTGAGATTGTTTTCTCAGCAGTGCATGAGATAAATGAGAACTATTTCCAGATTCAGTAATTTTGAAATCTGAAGGAACGATCTTATCAGTTTGCTGGCCACCCTGAACGGAATGCATCAAAAAAGATTAATAGGGAACAAGGATACCTGTTTTCTTTCAGAGCAAAAAAGCCCAGCAAAAATATCCCGTGGAGCTGTTTTTACCTACTTCATTTTGCATTCAATATAAAATCTCTACGTTTTGTTCACTAGCTGTTCATTCTACACTGCTAGATAAGCAAATTGGTAAATAAAAATAGGTGAAATTTACTAAATTAGAAAAGACGACTCTCTATGAGGTCTGATCTGCTGGAATATTTAATGTGTGCTTGGGTATATTCCAAAATTCTCCCAGTGGATAAAGAAATCTCTCAGGAAAACTTTGTGTACACAGTTTTAACTTAAGATGCATCTGTATTGAAAACAGAAGGAAATTCTCTTTTCCACCAGCAGCAAAATTTGACAGTTTTGAAATTCACCATCCCTAAATGTATGACAAAAAATGTTAAGACTAATAAGGACAAATAATGTGAATGCAAAAGTCGATGTCTAAATCCAAACAAACAGCAACTTTTGTTTGTTGAGTCTCTTCCCTACGCACAGCAAGCCCTGGTTATTTGGTTATTTTGTTAAATATGAAGAATTCCCCTTCCACAGGAGCAGGACTGGGCCCATGGAGCCATAGTGGCAGGTGAAATATTCCTGTAGCTCCAGCATTCTTGAACCATCCGAGGGGAATACACGACACAAATCTGTGTAGCTCCATTTAACGTGTCTGGTTAAACAAGCACAAACGCTCCTGTGCAGTGCATTGGCAGCATGCAGATATTTGTGTCACAGTATCCCACACAGGATATATTTGGAAGGTAATTGGAGGGTATGAAACCTTTGAAAGGGATCATTAGAATATGTAGAATATTTCTGAAACAAAAAAAAAAATAAATCTGCTTTTTCTAAAAGTTAGTTTAACTAAGCTACTTCCAAACAAAAGCATATTCTGGTAATGATCGTTGTTGAGTAATGAAAATGGTTTTTCAGTTAAGAATCTATTACTTTTATTAGAATTATAATCCTTAATTTTGACTTCAAATCTTGTGTGTCCGATACTCTGAGTCATAATCATTTTAACAGTAATTAATCTGGTGTTAATTCAGCATTGAGCCGTTTTCAAAGTGCATTTGACCGAGTTCCAAATAAAACCTCTCCAGGTTTACAGTGTTCTGGTTTTACCACGTGGATTTGATTTGGGAGATTTCTGGTGATCTCTTTGGCCAATAAAAACAGACCACGTCTATTTTGGGACTCCAGGTTTCTAATTCTCAGACAGTGCCTGGAATCACTGAATATCTTTCCCAAGTCTGAGCTTCAAGGCCCTGCAGACTCTGCCCAGCTGGTGTCAGTCAGCAGAACTTCCCTGCTCCCTGCTAAGCTGGCCTCTTATGCTTTTAGGCAATTCCCTTTTCTGATGCTTTGATTTTCCTTCGCCTTTTCTCACCTCTCTGGAGCAGTTTCAGACTATCAATCCGTGAAGGCCTGAGTTATTTTGGGGGACAGTTCATTTGTAACTGCCTTTTTTTTGGTTTGTTTTTCTCCTGGGGCAATACGATGTAGGTTCGAAGTGTTGGTTTGCTTTCATACAGAGCAGTTAATCTGATCAAAGTGCTCCGAATGTGCTCTATGCAAACAAATTCCTATAAATCTCAAAGCTGGACTTAATCTGTGCCCTCCTTCAGCTTTTTTTTTCTACTCCTGTAGTGAAGGTGTGTTTTTCTCATAAGCATTTCTGTCTTGAGCTGCCTAATTCTGTTCTTAAATATGTATTTTACTTCATGTAAACAAATTCTCACATATAAACTAGTCCACAGAAGCCTAAATAGGAGGGTTCTGATAATTAAGATGACAGTAGATGGCTGTTTCCTCCCTTTGATTGCAAAAGAAACGGCCAGCTCTTGGCCAACACGTCCCTGTGGCTCCTTCCCACGCAGGGGCTGTGTGGGTGTGAGTGTGTGCACGTGTGTGTGTGTGTGTGTGTGTGTGTGTGTATTTTGGAACCAGTCACGTTCCTCAGGCACTCAGAGCACATCCTGTTATGAGGAAACAGCCACTCAATTGTGTCTTGGTGCAACAATGCACAATTCTGGAAGAGTTTCAGTGGTAGCCACCGAGTTTCAATGATAGCCGCCGATGGATTATCAGGCAATGCTTTCCCAAAGGCATCACAGCCTGACCATGGGATTTGAAGGTTTTGATAAAAATGGAGAAATCTGCCCATTTTATTACACTCATAAGAATCTTCCTTTTCCTCTCCAATCACTGAATCCCAGGATAGTTTGGGTTGGAAGGAACTTAAAGCCCATCCAGTCCCAGCCCCTGCCATAGGACATCTTCCACTGTCCCAGGGTGTTCCAAGCCCCATCCAACCTGACCTTGGACACTTCCAGGGATCCAGAGGCAGCCACAGCTTCTCTGGGCAACTGTGCCACGGCCTCACCAAAAATAAGCTTAACTTTAAGTGAAGTTTAAGTGCTCTGGTCCAAGGCTGTGGCACCCCTTTCTTTTCTGTGTGTGCAGCTTTGGTCGATGGGGTTCATCTTGGGGCACAGATACATTTCTAACCATCCTCTTTTATTTCTCTTCCCAATCCTATATCCAATCTTTCCCTCGGCCTGTTTAGGGGGAGGGTGGGGGTGGTGTGCCACCAGGTTCCTTTTTTTGTCAGGTATTGTTATATAAAGAAAAATTAATGTAAGGTAAAAAGTAGATGCCTTTAAAAAGATACCAATAAATCATTCAAAGTCTGTCAGTTTTCTGCACAGGCTGCTAGAAGAATAGATTTAATGGATCTACATACAACAGAGATTTTCTATATTGCTTCAGTTTTCTTATCTGGCAGAGCTTTGCATCATTTGGAACCAGCCCTGTGTCGTGGGCAGACTCTGCTGATTTCTCTCAAGGAGTGCTTTGGTTGTGGGGGAGTCCATGTATAACTTCTCTATAAGTGTTTCTTGATGTATATTTTGAGGCACAAAGCCTAAGAATACAGCACAGAATGTGACAATGCAGAATATAGAAAGAAGCTGTTGATTACCATTTGCATTTTTAGACTCCTCATTTCAGGAGGATGCAAAAGCAAACTTCAGCAGTCAGATCCAACTGTATTATTCCTCATGACAGTATAAAACAGTGAGACAATTTCAGAAACTAGATTAAGAATCATAGTTTTTCTTGCTGCATAAAATTGCTGAAATTGTATAGAAATCTGTATTGTGGATCATAAGTTAATGTAAAAACTCCAAGCTATTTTTTTTTTTACTTTGTCTGTTTAAGCTACTGGGCAAGTTGTTGCATGAATAAATTTATTTTCTTCCTCTGAAACTGTATAATATTAAATGCTGTGTTGTTGGCATAAAATATAAGTTGATCAGACAGACAAAGATTATTATTCTGACAACTGTATACACAAGGGTATCGTTGTACATTGAATTTCAGTGTGTGATACGGTATAAATCTTCATGAGAGACTCAGCTTTTATTGGCTGCACAGAAGGTGCTTTTCCTTATTAAATACAGGAGATGCTCCCAGGGGGATTTTTTAAAAATATCTTTATCCATTTTTTTCCCAGGCAGCCTCTGTGCCCCGGGAGGCTGCAGGATCCGGCGGGGTGAGCAGTTCTTGCTGGAACGCTGGGATGGAGACACAGCCGTGCTTCAGCTCTGGAGCACCTGGAATGTTTTGCCTCGGCAGAACCCACACAAGCCTCACCTCTCCCACTCCGTGAGCAGATGTGTGTGCTCTGTGTGGAGCCTGTAGGACACAAAAATTCACCTTAATTCAGTGAAATTTTACCAGAGAAACGCTAAAATAACTCTGGATCTGCACTGCTCTCATTCCTGGCTGTCACTGACTGTCACCACCCTCTCCTCACACCTGCTGAGGATTTCTGGGGACACCCAGAGACCCTCTTTCACTTCTGCACAAAGTGAAGGGCCAAGGGCACAGAGTGAGAGACCCTCTTGTGGAATTCAAACTGCATCGATCATTTTCCTGGCCAGGGCAGGGATATCAGCTTTTATTGGCCGTGAGGAATTAGGAGATTTCATCAACTGTCCATCCAGAGGGTTACCCCACCCTCTGAATGATGAAGAGATTGTTGAATTTTATGGTCTCTCTCTTCCTCCAGGTTTATTAGGCAGTTAATGGCATTGCTCAGCTGGGAGGGCTGCGGGCACAGGGGTGTAACTGCATTTGGAGCTGCTGAAATGCCAGTTCTCCACAGATTCATATATTGCATTCAACAAGTCACTTGAATCTCTATTTGACATCCCTTTCCCTGTCTGTGAATGAGAATCAGGTGGATCTTTCCTGTGAGGGTCTTTGTGTCCCCACACCCACCCTATATACGGATTTATTCATGGCTCTATCCCACAGAATGGGTGAGCTTTGGGGGATGAAGGCAGAGCTCAGATCTTGCTATGAAAAGTTGTCAATTGTGATATTTCAGACCCTTTCAGAGCCCATAAGAAAACTTGGCATTACTAATTTATTTTTTCTTACCATTTATAGCATCAAAGTGTTGCCAGCTGGCCAAAATTATCTCTTCTCATCCTGGTACTTTCTGTTATGACTTTATGGTTCAATGCACTTCAAATCTTAGACTACACCAGCACTTTTTATACCAGTACCAACAATAAAATCTATATGCATCACCTTTATAGCATAAGTAAGGCCTATGAAATGTTGTCTCTCTGCTGCTGATTTGTGTATTATTATGTTGAGAGAGAGTAACAGCTGTAAGGACAAAATAACATTTATTTCACCACCCACAGGAACATGAAATTGCACATATTGTTTTTAAAATTAGCTATCACATGTAAAGTTCCATTGTATACAGCTGAATAATAAAAGTAAGTGCATTTTTAGGTGCTCTTCAAATGAGGTCACAGTGCTTATGAAGCTCTCAGTATTTTTTCTGATTTTATGAGATTCCAGGGGCAAGGATGAGATTTGTGCCACACGGGTACACGTGGCCAATTTAAAACTGCCCTAAATATAACTTGGAGGGCTAATCACATTTACAGTCCACAAAATGTGTATGAATCCATACTGATGTGAGAAAAACACGTCCAGTGAGGAAATAATAAACTATCAGTCTATTAAAGTGAATATGTTTTATTCACTGCTAATCTTGATTATGGCTCAGTCTTAACTCTCATGTACACCACAGGAAAGATACATTGTGGTTTCCACAGCCTTATTTTGCACTCTTTTCTCCAGTTAGAAGTGGGTAAATATTTTTTAAAAGGAGACTTATTTAGGAGTGGCCCAAGACAGCACAGCCTGCTCTGGGTCTCCATCCTCTGCCTGGTTGTTCCAAACCCCACAAGGAGGGTTCAGGGCTCACATTTCCTGTAAATTCTGCACCCCATGGCAAGGACAGCACAAGTCACGAGGAACAAGGGGGAACAATTCTTTTGCAAACACTGATCCAACTGGAACACTTCAAAAATTTGATCCAGGAGGAGAAATGATCACTGAGGCTGCTCTCCTTCAGGGTGTGTGGAACTCAGAGCAACAGCTCTTGAGTTGTTAGCTGGGTAGTTTAGCATTTATCTTCCAAAGTCAGTGCCAAAGACATACAGGCAGAATAAAGAATAACACTACATTGATAAATATGCATAATTTCCCCCTGCCTTCCACAAGAATTGGAAATGGAAAGGCATAATTGGACTCTTAGTAAATATAATAGACCAGAATTTATTTTGGGGTGGGTTTATCTTTTTTTTCCCAGATTGAATCTTCGTAACATCAGATTTCAACCTGCAGTGAGTGACTTTCAGGTCTGATTTACAAATCCTTCAGATGGAGAATATCGTGTGGAAACAAAATAAATGCTTCCTTGGCCGTGGTTTTTCACTTATGAGAATTTATCTGACTGGGGGGAAAAACCAGAAGAGACTCTGAGCTGTGCCTGCTAAAGGGATGAGTTTGTCACCTTGTGAACTTGGGATCTCCACTGGTGGGATGGGGAGTCCTCAGAGGTCTCCTGTCTCTCCCATTCCTCTCCTGTCCCCTGTCCCACCACAAAGATTGTGGCTTTTGGCTGATTCTCACAGCTGATCTACAGCCTGGGGTGGGACTGAGAAAGGAAAGGACACTGAATGCAGCCACTGAGTGCAGCAATCCCATCTCCAGTCACCGAGTGCAGCAATGCCATCTCCAAGCTACATTTCAAGTGGCAAAGGAATTCACAATAAAATGCTACTTTCCGTTTATAATTCAGTGCTCCCATTTTTCTCTCGGGGGCAGAAGGTCTGAGATGCAAACTGGATCTGCATTATTGTTTTTGTCTCTGAGGGAGAGTCTTTACGGAGCACTCAGCTCTGACAGAGGCATGGTGAGAGCTGGCAGGTCTGGACAGGGAAGTTTCCTGCCTGTCTCCCACCATACACTTCATCATGGTGATGTGCCTTTATTTCACCCTTTTGACTATAAAAGAACATTCAAACCACAACTGAGAATGCCTTAAAATCTTTTCAGCTCACAGTGCATTGTGTGACAACCTACAGTTAAACAAGAGCAATTGCTAAACACTTTTGCTAATTAGGAGATGTTTTGCCAAATACATTATCTATTTTTTAAATGTTTATTTTCCAAAAGCAAGTAAGAAATGGCCATAAGAACTTCTGGCCACTGTTCAGGAAGACTTAATGGAATGACCTGTGGTGGTTGCACTGAAATAAAATATAAAAAAAAAGAGAGCAGAAGGTAAGAATGGCCATACTGTGTTGAACAAAAAGGTGTCAAGTCCAGATCTTCCACAAGAATATTCCAAGGCATATTCAAGTGCCACCAAGGCCATGTAATTCTGTGCCTACAACTCCATAAGGATGCCTATGAGGATGTCACAAGCCAAAGGTTGTATCTGTGTGTTTAATCACCCCAGACAGCTTAATCTTGATTTATTTAGCTGTTCCTCATGCAGCTTAGGCTGTACAGCCCCAAAAGCTTAAAATTAAAAATACATTTTTCTAATGTTAAATGATACTTGATTTGCAGTCCTTAATTTGTCCTTGTAGATTAACATAATGTTTCGTTACCAAGCCAGACACCACTGTAGAGTTACAAATATTTTATGGCAATTTCAATTGCATGTTTGTTTCATTCCCTGGCAATAAAATCCCCAAATACATTATTCCCATGCTTTTGCCTTCAATTCCATTTCACACACGGTCACTGGTGTAGTTGCAGAAGTCTTTGAGCAGGAGGTGGGAACGAAGGACCTCCTGAGACCTCATCACCCTGAATTATTCCATCAGTCAATATAATCTAGAGGCAACAATTTCCTCCAGTGCCAAGCAGAATTACAAACACACAAAGCTGTTTTTAACAGGCATGCAAAAGCTACCACAGATTTTGTGTGCAAAAAGAACTTGTGGATTTTCACATGAGCATCCCTGTGCATGGAAGCAGCTCTCGAGCACAGCAAGCAGGACACGGAGCATTTCTGTGCTCCATTTAATCCCCCAGCCAGCTGGCCAGCAGCAGCAGCAGGCTGGTGGCCAAGCAGTGTTTGTGGTTTAGTTTCCTCCCCCCAGAAGCACATCAGGCTGCTTGTTCTCCTTTCCTACCTGGTGGAACGTGCTGGCGTTATTTGTGAAAGGAGTAAGTGGTACAGGACAGTTACAGGTTTTATGTAAGAGGCTGAACATCTGCAGGCAAAATAAAGAATTTTATTTGTCTCCCTCTGGCCTTGTATAGTTCAAACAGACAACCGGGCCAGGATTTTAGTATTACCAAGTACATGGCAAAAAAAGGCCCTAAATCACACAACACGTGGGAAGGAGCACGGACAGATCACGCCACACCCGACTGAGCAAGCAAAGCAAGACCCTTGGGCTGGAGGGAAGAGCTGGGAGCAGAGGTCTGGAGAAGGTGGTGAAGGAAGAAAGAGGAGGAAAGTTCTGGGAGTTGTGTCAGGGGTGGGGAACAAGGTGGCTGCGAGGATGCTCCAGTGACCACTCTGGAACAGCTCAAACCAGCAGCAGCTGGCCAGGAACACCCCGATATTCCTGGTGGTGACAAGAGCATGGGATGGTGACTTTGTTCAGCCTGAAGATGATTTGGGGCACAGAGGGTGCAGAGCACACTTGGGTTTTCTGCCCTGACACAGGGAATTCTCTCAGAGCAGTGCCAGGAGCTCTGGGACCTGTTATGGAGAAAACTGCATGGAAAATGCCAGGGCAGGCTCTGCAGAGTTTGGGGAGAAAAACCCTGACCCCCTCTCTGCTCCCAGAATGAAGAAAAGCAGCCTTAAAAGCAAAGGATCTTCTACGGTGCTTCCAAATACCCAAGAGCAGTTTATCACTGGATTAGAATTTATAAGAAATAAGTAGCAAATGGTGCAAATTAGTGGCCTATTTATGAGTGAAAATAATCTTTTACAAAAAAGCCCTCAAACTTGCAGCATTGGCATCACCAAAGATCAAGCACCAATGTATTTGTATATTCAGGAAAATGACTCCTGCAGGAAGTCTTCCCAAAATTACTTCTGGCTCTGTGTAATTCAGGGAGATAGATGCATATGCCCATGAATTGTTTAACTGTAGAAATGTCTTTTATTCCTGTATAGCAGATGCACAAAGGGAATGGGAATGGGAATGTTTTATTCTCTGGGCTTTTAAATAATAAATAAATGCTGACATTCTCAGTTGAGACATCTTGATTTTTGCGTACTGTGTAGTACTGAAGTATACAAATATTTTTTTAGAAAGAATTATTTTTTCCCTTTTTAAAAAGAATATGAAACCTCAAGAATATGATAAAACATCACAGTTGGTTTCTAAACGCTTTGCATCTTAATATGGTTGAAGTTAAGGCAGTAAGTAATTTCTGAGTTTTTCCCTTGAGCTGCGTAGTTCTTTTCATATGTAATTATTCTCTGAGTGCATTAGATAATGCTATGGTTCCCACAGCTGTATACACATCTATAAATCATTAATGAGGCAGTTAACTGAAACAAAACTATAAAAGATTTGCATTACCCGGCAGAACCCAGCCTTAATTGACTTCCAGTTATTTACAATTAATTTTTCCATTTGGAATAATGATTGCAAGCAACTTAGGGTTTTTTATTACTGAGGAATTAGATGCTGACTATTCATCAAAAGTTTTTACAGAGGGACTGTGTCAGTGGACAGTAAGGAGCTGGAGGTAATCTGATTTTTACAGGCACATGCACTCCCCCACACTGGCAGAGGGGATGGGGTGGGAGGGGGCACGTGCAGTAAAATGCAGACAGGAGCCAGCACAAACTTTTTTTTTCCTTTTTATCACATACCTAAGTTTAACAACAATTCATTTTCTTTCTTTATAGCAGCCAGCTGAAAGACAATAGGATGAACAGAGCTGGCTGCAGTTCTACATAGAACAAACTGCATGAATGAAGAGTGAGTAAATATTTATTTCTATCTTACAAGACTGTAAGATAGACACTGGGGAATAAACGATGCAGAGGCTGTCGAGTAAATATTATTCCATTAAGCTATTTAAAAATTACTTTTATAGAGACACAGAGCACAGAGTAAATCCTCATTAAGTTGTCATTGTTTGAGCAAGGCCCAGGATCGGGGCTGTGTGTCAGAGCCTGGACACACACATGGAAAAGATCTGCTCTCTGTGCCTTGCAAGCTGAACTCTCCCTGACATTGATGGGCTGGGGATGTGTTCATCAGGAAGGGATGTCACGTTCAAATCCCTAATACAACTTAGGCAAAAACCACCGAGCCCATTTGCAGAGCTGATGTTATCTCTGTTACCCCTCAGCCCTCCCTGTCCAGAACGCCTGAGCAGAGCAAGCTCAGCAGTGGAGATTCCTGTTTGTGAACCACGGTGAGAAAAGGAGTTCAGTCTCAGCTACTGGGGTGCACTAAACTGGAACTGCTGTCCTTGGAAATCAACCCTTCCCTAAGAACGAGCAAATGATCCTTTAGTGGTTTCCCCTCGCTACTTTATCAGGTACAAAACACATACAATAAACATTTGGGTTGTTTTCTGTTCTCCTCCTCAGCTACAGCTGCCATGCTGAGGAAGTTAAACGACCTGCTTTATTTTCTTGTTTAAAATAAATAATTTTGTTGTCCCTTGACCAACATTTAAGGCTCTCCACTGGTGCCAGCTGGTTGGGGTGCTCTGAGCCAGGGACTGCAGGTGAAAGCAGCCCTGTGAACACAGGGAGGGCAGTGGCAATGGGCACGGGGAGCTCTGATTTCTGTCTGTGCTGTAGCCCAAGACAGGCACTGCTAACCGTGGGGGAGTTTAATTCCGAGTGGTGGCACAGCACTGCTCTCTGCCTTATCAATAGGTGCCAGCGAAAGGCCACTGGAATTGATCTGGGAAATGACAACCCAGCACTGGTAACCTTGAAAATGCTGCAATCTCCTGCTGGAGTCATTTTTCCCAGGTTCTGTTCTGCTGGGCTGTGTTGCAAAGTGCAATGTAAAGTAACGTGACAGCCCAGCCGTGGGTCATTCAGCCTGTCAGTAATTCCAGGCTTGGCAAATTGGTCCTGCCTCCTCACCAGTCCATGAACTTCACAGATACTTAACTTACTCATGCTACACTGGCTCCTGCATTAGTTTAGCTGGAAAAGCCACTTCCATGTGTGAAGTCTGAGAGGCTTTTCCTTTGGAAAATGGGCTGGTATCAGAGAAGCAAACAATATTATTACTTTCATTAAAATATCACAGCCTGTCAACACACAACATTGGCAATTGCATTTCAAATGACTGTGTCTTGACAAATTGTACAGTGCAGTTCAGACAGTGGTTTTGCTGTGTCCATGATCCTTCTGACTGGGCTTGTTGTCCTGGAATGGGAAAAGCTCCACTTGTAAACTCAGAACTGCAGTAACTCTTTATGCACAGAGGTGATATTGCTGACATTGATTTTTTTTTTTTTTTTCTCCAATGGGTGCAAAGTATCAAACTGATCAAGCCCCTATTTCTTGTAGGAATCCTGAACAGTCTGTTGCTGTCTGTCTTCAAGCAGCAAAAAAGAAATACCCTGGCTTGGGAGTTTCCTGAGGGTTTGCTTTGAAGAAGCCAAACCCAATTTAAGTGAAAACAAACTCATTTGGTGAAAATGTCTGTTAATTAAAAAAACCAGTAACTGTCAAAACCATGCCATTTACTTACCAGCTCTTACAAATCAGGAGTCTTAGTCCTGCAGGGTTTCTCATGCCAGGGCCAGAGCTCTCACTTTCCTGTGACTCCTTCCAGCTGGGTTTGGTTTGGTGTAAGAGTCAGCACCTGTGAGTCCAGGCTGGGGGTTAAACACAATGGCTTTTCTCTTTTGCCTTTATGCTTTTTTCTTTTTTTTCCCCAATTTAGTATGAGCTGAACGTAACATACTAGAAGAAATAAAGAATTACAGTCAGGATGTGAGGATTTCATTTTTTTCCTTTGGAATGGAATCTCAGTGTTCAACTACAAGGAAAAAGCCATGAAGAGAATCAGAGCTTTTTCCACTGCTTTGCACATTGTAGAGTCATTTCAACATTGTAATATAGGTGTCAAACGTTACTAAATCAGCTGTCAAAAGCTATCAAACACTTACTTTGCACAGGTGTAAATGATCACATAAAATGCAAAGCACTGATCTGACACCAAAAATCTCTGTGTACCAGTTCTGTCTTCAGCAGTTTTACAGAACTATCAAAAAAAATCCACTAGGAAGTTTATTCCTTGTTATTTAAGCTTTTTTGGTCTGTTTTCTTACTTTTAGGGATGTGGTTTTCCTCTCTGCTCCAGCTGACACCAAGGAAGAGAATGCAACAATTTGCATGGAATAGCTTTGGACTGATCTACAAAGAACAAATGTTATGTTTCATAATAATGTTCCAAATGTTAAAGAATTTTTCCTGCCAAAACCTCTCTTCTGTAAGTGCCCCAGCATCATCAACTGATGGCAGCACAGCTCTGGGAATAAACACTTTCAGCTAATGGCAGGAATTGTCAGGGGAAACACGAAACAGGTATTTCTGCCTGACACAGAATGGAACATATGATTAAAGTTAAATGCCAAATCCTACCGGCACTGGAGAGAATTAAGGTTTATTTTTCATTCCTGTTCATTCTTTCCTCTCTTTTTAGCTAATTCATCTTGTTTCATTTAATGCCAGTGGTTTTTCCTGTTTGGCCACTTTGGTGGACGGGGGGGCCAATTCATTTTAGGCACGTGGCTTTGGGTAACAAGATTAAAGCTTCAGGCAAAGCCCAGATCCTACAGGAGCACTCTGCAGGCTCCCTGAGCCGTGTTCAGCCCTCCAAAGGCAGAGCAGTGAGACCACAAACACCTCCCTGCCCCTCCTGCAGCACAGCCCCAAAGGGGCCCTGGTACCTCCATGTGCTGCTGGGACACTCAACTGCTTAAAGCAGAGTGTTTAAATCAGCACAAACTCTCCCAATAACCTTCATGTGAGGGTGTTGAACAGCAATATTTATTGTGAGGGAGCTGTGACACAAACCTCACCAGAATGAGACCATCTTCAGGGAACAACTCACAGTGACTGAGTTTGTCTCCACTGTTTCACTTTAGACTTTCTTGCCTGGCTCACCGGGGGCTGACTGAAGCACACAGTGATTAATTAGAGCTGGACCAATTTTGTATAGCTCAATATGAACGTGTCACTTCTCTGGCTGCTTCACCTCCATCTTCCCTCTGACCAGCCAAAATTTATTCCAGAATGCTGGGCACTTGGTCTCTACAGGAGGAGCAGGTATATACGTGTATACACATGCACACAGCCATTAATATCTATATAAATCTATATAAATCTGTATCTAATGTTCTAACCCGTGTAAGAGTGTTGTTTTAAAGATAATGGCCTTGAGCAGAGCTGCTGCCCCAGCTGTGATCCCACAGGTGAGGCCAGTGGCTCCTGGGACAGGTACAACAGCCAGGAGATACCTGTGGGGAGCCTGCAGTTTCCAAAGCCAGCAAAACCCTCCTCTTTTCCCAAAACTGACCCCTCTTGGAGACCAAAACTGATAGATGGTGAAAGGGATCTACTGCTCAGTGAATACACGTTTCAGTGGGTTTTTTTGAAAAATCTGTGAAAGCATTTTCAAACATGCAAGGCTGAATGTACATTAAAATAGTTCAGCTATTATGAAGCATCCAGTTTTTAAAGTATCACTTATCATAAGAACATTTTAATGTATGGTGCTGCATTTGCTTTCACAGTTTTGGATTATGTCAACAGACTCATATAATGAAGATGTAGTAAAATCTTACTGCATTTGTAACTGAAACTCAGAAAAATGGGAGTTTTTATTTTAAAAAATGAGCTCCAAGAAGAATTCTTTTCCCTCCTTAGATGCCCACTCCCTAATGTTCATGTAAAGGATGCTCTATTCCAACAAGACACCCAAATAGGTCCAGATCTAATGGCAAGGGTGGGTGCAAGC
This sequence comes from Orthonyx spaldingii, assembly GCA_013397795.1. Taxonomy (NCBI): domain Eukaryota; kingdom Metazoa; phylum Chordata; class Aves; order Passeriformes; family Orthonychidae; genus Orthonyx; species Orthonyx spaldingii. The sequence goes on from VZTJ01000523.1 coordinate 1,093,286, forward strand.
TGCACATTTGTGCTCTGCTGACACTGAACTGGCTCATTTCAATTGATTTCTTTGATGTACAAACATAAAGCAGTAGCAAATAATTACCCATCTCTAATACATCATTATAAAAATACTTTTTTTATTCTCCCCTTCCATCTCAGCTTCAAATCATCAAAGATGCCCTTGTTTGCAGACAGAACTGAAGTCAAAATGTTTATTAATAGGGATTTTACAAGTGCTTAAACATTTGCAGTATGCCTTAGAAATGATGATGGCACATGGCCTGGCTTAGAAAAAACCTTCTGGAAATTCCTTCCCCTCACTGTCCTCACCCCAGCAAGGACAGCAGGGCAGGGGGATGCTGCGGGAGCACAGCAGGAAGCAGCAGTGGGAAAGTGGGAAGTGCCTCCATCAGCGTTGGATTGTTGCCAAATCCAAGCCCAGGTTGGGAATTATCCCATGTGTGTTTAGGGCTCAGTCCATGCACAGCCACAGGAGGGGCTGCGGAGATCAGCTGAGGCCATAAAGGAAATTTGTGACAATTCAGGTTAGCCCACATTTTGTCATGTTACCAAAAATAGCCTGTAAATAAATGTATTTATGGGTGACTTCCTTGTAGGCAGCAATTACTTAAAGCAGCACTGAGGTTTTAATGCACAGCCCTGCATTTCCAGAGGAGTGCTCTCGCTGTGGACTGGGATAGATCCAGGCTTCTGATGGAGACTGGGCCCTATTGATCCTCTGGAGTTTATTATGGGCTGCATTCCACAGGGCTCAGAACACCGCTGCAATCCACCAAGATCACCTTGTGTTCAGCCCACAGCAGCTCCCTGGGATTCCCCAGGGATCCACAGCCCTGCAGAGGCTCTGCAGGGAGGCCGTGGGGGCTGCACCCCAAACCCACCCAGCCGAGCTGCCCGTGTCCCTCCACCCCACATCCAGAAAACAACACCCCAAAACCCCAGCCCCAAGAGGTGCTGTCCCTCTCTGGGTGCCAGCCTGGGCTGTTGTGGTGAGGAGGAGTGTGGTGGGGAAGGCTGGGGTGCCTCCTCCACCCCGGGGTGGCTTTGACACCTTTCTCCCAAACAAGGTGTGCTCGTCAGGCTGAGCTGGCACCCAAACTCTCAGCCTCTTGCTTTGGCAATACTTACCAGGAGCCACCTGGTGAGGACTGAAAACAGAGTCAGTCTCTCAAGTTTATCAGTCTCCTGAACCTCCTTTGTCAGAATTTTGACGTTTAAAACCGATCTGGGATGGGCAGGTCAGGAATCAACCTGTGCTCATCAACCCAGGCTCAGTGCTGCCTTAAGGAATGTGCACATCAGCCACTGAGGGTTTGAAAAATGCTCAAAAAGCCTTTATGGAGATTAAAGAAAAGTGCAAAAATATTGGTGTTTTAAAGACTGAGCTATTTAGTTACTTTAAACTGCACAATACTGGGCAACTGAGCAAAGATCTCTTCAAAATCTGCACTTCACAGGAGCACTGCCAGCACTGGGTCAGCCAGAAAAGCTGCAGCACCCCAAGGGTTGTTTCAACTCCTCTTTAAAAGTAAGATTTAGAAATAAAGTCCAGCCCTCACTTCAGAAAATCCCAGTGGTACCGAAACTAAAATTAATCTACTACTTAAAGGTACAATTTAAGTTCTGCTGCAGCAATGTTTTATTCACACATGAACATTTATTAAGAATCAGGAGGATTCACAATTCCTAATGCTCCTGTTTCTTTGTCTCATTCAACTTTTGATGGTTTGATCAATGGCAGCATGATTAATGCAGTTATCAGAACACCTGTTATAAAAATAATATGGAACAAACCCAATTGGCACATTGGAAGAATATTCTGGTAAGTCACTTGATTGGCAACAATTTTTCTTGAACTGACACTGGTTGAGCTGAAAGATTTCTTTTAGGAACAAAAACAAATCAAGTGATTCTATTCTGCTGTGTTACAGAGCAGAATCTGTTTACAAAAGTCTGCTAATGAGAAAAAAAGCAGTGCTAAAAATAAAAGAAATCGTGAACACTCTATTACATGGAGATGGAGACAGAAGTAAACCTAATCCTAGGAAATATATTCCCTGTGGATCTATTTAAAGGTCTTTTTTGTTTTTAAGTGACAGTGATTTATATTCGGGGCACGTGTGTGTAAACAAGGGTACATAAACAGGAGTTTGTAAGTAAATAAGCACCGTGCCTTTGACCCAGGAATGAAAGCAAAGAGGGAACAGGTGATCACTTAATTCACCTGACTCAAACCAGCTTTCAGTCCCTTGTTTTGAGAAGGGAACGCTTCAGTTGCAAAGTTCAGAATCTGGAACATAGAATAATTAGGAAAATGTTTAATACCAACCCACCCTCTTTATTAAGTCATTTCTTCAAGTATTTTTAATAGTGCAAAATACTGGTTTGCATGAGTACAGTTACTATGGGAATTCACAGTCCCAAAAAAAAAAAATCTTAAAAGATTTCCAAAGTCAAACAAAAAACTTTTTAATACTGTATTTTTAGCAAGAACATTTTTAACAAAGAATGTGTACTTTAACTTAATATGGTACAACAGAGAAACCATACTTAAAAGTTTCCATTATCTAACACTCTACTGCATATTCATTTTTCCATCTTAAAAGACCAAAAGCCAAGCTGAACTGAGCATTAAAAAAAAAAAGCATCAATTATAATCCTCATATTACGTCAGCTATTAGGGTTTAGCTCACACTTTTGAATTGGTCATCTAATGAAAGGACAATTTTTACATCGTTCTTTTAAAAAATGTACACACATTTCTTTTTAAAACGTAATATATATCGAGTATCTGCTTCAGTAAACAAAGCTTAATTTATAAACACAATCGAAACAGCTCCATGTTGAACAGTTTCAGTGATAAACTGGACTTGTATGATGTACAGCCAGTGAGGACCATTGTGGCTTAAAATCATTGTGCCATTGCTATTCAGTAATAGCCACCTCCTAAGGAAAAAAAAAGTTCTTTTTCGGGGCGGGGTGGGGAGGGGAAATAATTCATGTATGTGCTTAAAAATACTAAAACTCCTTTCTATCTCCAGGGACCTAAAAATGATCTGTTGTGACAGGCTTGGTTTGGTATGGTAAGCTTGTAAAAAGTCTCAGTATTTCTTAACACGGCAGTTTTCAATGCAGCAACAGTAAATTGCTTGAAATTGTCCTTCAAGTTTCATGCTACAAATCCTGTTCCTCACACAGTACTGAAGGCATCAAAGGTTGGAAGGGACATTTCTCAGGAACTATATAGTCTTCAAATAGTGGTCATTATACATTTTTCAGCAATGGGTGGCTCCTTCAGTACATAATGGTCGGTTTGATGTATGTCCTGTTTTCTGGAGGAAACAAGAAAAAAGAACAACAAAGTCAATTGCACAGTTAAAACAATTTTTAGTTAAATGAGGTGGTTTCTTCACTTGTTTGTGGATCTTTTTGTTCCTCAGGCCGAATGAGCAGATCTACAAGTGACACAAACGGAACTGTCCAGCATGTGGGCACGTTTTGTGCAGGAAAAGGAGGCACTGGCTGACAACAGCTGGCCAAGCCTTCAACAAAGGACAAAGACCCACCACCACTGCTCTGGTGTTTGCCAGCAATGGCTGAGGACAGGCTGCAAACACTCTGATTCGGATTTTCTTCCTTTAAGGCATTTTTTTTAGTCAAACACTCCTTTTCTCCCGAAGGCAGTCCATGTTGGATTGCTGCCTCCCTGGGACAAACCCAGGGACGAGGCACCAGCTTCACCACACACCCTGAGCACTGCACAAAACCTGCCAGGGAGCAGGGTGTTAAACCAAAACTGCATTGCTTTCAGAAAATGTAAATCAGGATCTGTTCTTGGAAAACTGTTCTTTCATTCAGAAACCACCACATTTTGCTTAAAATTCTATTTCTTTATTTAGAGAACGAAGCAGAAAGGCACTTCATAAAAACATTCCCAGTTATAGTACCTATCAACTGTGATTTTTCACATTAAGCAACTTTAAGCCCAGAGAAAAAATAAATATTGAAATGCCCACAGAAACTGCAGCTAACAAGAATCCATATTCCTGTTCATTATCCAATGAATCACGAATCCACCCAGCTAAATCCGCAAGTACTGATCTGGAAGATGATAGCAAAATGATAATATGGAGCAGCATTTTGTATAATGTTGACATCTCTCCCATTACTGTTTTACATATGCCAATACTGAGCACTCCTAAGGAACGAACAAGTATTGACCTGCAAACTGACACTGATCCTTGGAGCAATCTCCAAGTTTGCCACATTTCAATTTCAAAATGCATTTCAGCTATAATATGAGTGATTTATCATTTAGCAGTAGCTGTCAAAGTAACCTCCTAGATAAAACAAAAACATCTGGAACCATAAACAGAGGAGAGCAGTAGCTGAATTTTAATCCAAATCCGACATGTTCACTTCATTAGGAACAGGAAACAGCTAATTAGTAATTGAATGTTTCGTGGTTTTAAGGAGGCTCAGACTCTCCAAACTGAGATGATTTAATACATATTTTGGATGTAAGCACAAATAAAGATCACAAGAGCCAGGGACATAACAACTCCAGAGGAACGTTTGGGAGTCTCCAAAGAAAGGACTAAAATTACTTTCAGGCCATTGGCTGATGAAAATTCTTGTCTTAAACCTAGTGGGGAATTACTAAAGCCTGGGGGGAGAGCAGAAATGCAAGGATTGCACACTGTGAGGTTTGTTTGTGGTTTGGGGATTTCTTCCCTTTTTCTCATGATCATTAGGAAGCTGCACATGGCTTCTTCATAGTGGAGGCTGTTCTTTATGTTCTTAATAAATTTTAAGTACTGTTTTTTAAATTAAGGTAAGATGAGGATATTGAGGGTAGTGTGGGCTGACGGACTGACCAAACTTTGGAACAGGTTTCCATATTTCCTTCCGATTCCCTTTATTTCTCAAGGAAAGTTCAATGGGGGTATCTGGAATACCTGTAAGGGAGAATGTAAACGCCACAGCTCAAACCCAGTGCAGCCACCCAGGAGAATTCACTGATCAGTGAACAGAAAGTGCATAGTTAAATATTTCCTCTTTTATAACACCCTCAATTATTCTCCAGAAATTAAAATACCTTTTTGTTGCTGTGCAATAAACTGAATTTCATGGCATTAACCACGTCACACAGCAACCACCTCTGAGGAATTAACGTGTTGGGAGCATCTGTGCCCCCACTTACACAGGAAAGACAATGTGATGTTGTCAAATTAATCTTTTCTGGAGAATATTCACCATCTCCTCAGTGCAGCTAACTGCAAGCTACAGACCATTTTATGGCACTTTACTGTATTATATAGCAAAGATTTGAATAAATCTGTGTGCAATAAATGTATTCTTTTATCAGGTTTATCCCTTAATCAAATATTCATTTATGTGGGCTTCATTCTATTAAAAAACAAAATTATACAAAGGTGAGCAAAAGCGTAGATTTACAGTAGTTTAAAGCCTAATCTCATTCTCTAGGGGTAATACTGACAATATAAAAACTGTATAAATGATATTCCCTAACACTAAATATGCTTATGAGCCCCCTGTGCATGTTACACTGCTTTACAGCCTACAGAGCAATGCATGACTGGCTTAATAAGCAAGACATTTAGAAAGGAGGTTTTTTTCCCCTTCACAATGTGTAAGACAAGTAAAGATCTCTGAGTTTCTTGGCGAGCCAGAGTCTGTGTTAATAACTGGAATTTTCCCTAAGGATGGCATTCTCTTCCCTGATTTGCTAGCCCAGGGTAGATGCAGCTCTTGCACTTGTCTTTTTCTTTCAAGGTTCATAAAGGACAAATCCAAAGGCAATAATCATCATCTGCATATTTATTCACATTTAATTTTTTGTTTTCTTTTTTTTCCAGCCTATTCCATGTCTCTGAATTTTCTGAATTCTTCGTTGGTAAGATCTCTGGTTTAAACTGGAAATTCAGCTGTATTTCCCTAAAACTTTAACACAACATTTCTATGTGTACCCTCCCAATGTGCCCTGGCCATGCTGGTGTGCAAACCCAGCCTTGGGCAGAGGAGAAACAGCCCAGCTGCAGCTACACCTTGGGATTTCCAGGGATCTGTGGGACAGTGTGAACTCTGGAGAAACTCACTGGAGGAAGGAAATTTGGGACCTGCTCTGTAGTGAGGAAACAGATAAATATGTTGTATCAAAAACTGTAAATTATCCATGTAATTTATAAGATACAACCCAGCACTTATGGGGTTGCAGGGATGAAACAATAAACTGGAAATCCTGAGCTGGAGGAGGAGCTGGGAGAGCAGCTGGAATAAGGCCAGGAGGAGCTGAGCCCTGGCTGTGTGGCCGGAGCAGGGGCAGGAGCAGGGCCAGCCCTGTGCCAGGCTCTGCCCTCTCGGAGCCTCTGCACAGCTCCTGCTCCAGGGGTTGGATCCAGGAGTCTTACAGGACACCCCACAAGTGTTCAACTGCACAGGAGCAGAGCTCTCCACCCTGCCCAGGCTGGGTAAACAGCACCTCAGTCAGATCAGAGCCAAGCCGAGCTCTGGAGGAGGCCACACATGGGAAACGCAATGCTGCAACAATAAATTAACTTGCAAAGCTCGGGCTAATTAGTTTGAACCAGTGTCTTACTTTGTGGAAAGAAAAGAAGTCAGATAATAGTTTGCTTCTACTGTGGATCACATCCCTCAGAAAAATCCTCTTTTCCTAAGCTCCTTGGCAGACAGGAGTACTGCCTGCCTGGAAGGAGAAAGAATCCAGGCCCCTGCTCCTGAGTAAGGACCAGAGCAATTCCCAAAACACAGCAAAGGAAAAGATGGATCTGGGCTGATCATTCAGCTGAATGACAAGTAAAAAATTACTTCTTTGCCTGCTTCTTAGTTGTCCAGCAAAACTTCTCTTTTATCCGCACATATCCTTCCAGCTGAGCAGTGGAAGAGCAGGGCATGGCTCCCTCTAAGACCCAGGAAGAACAGGGTCAATAAATTCTGGTTCTGTGAGCAGCAGTACCAACAAAGGTTGGTTTGTTTTAACCTCTGACACTTTGCTCTGGCCTCTCTCCACCCCTGCAGAGGTGTCCTCTGATGTCTCGAGCTGGCTGAGCCCATGGGGATCCCTTGGCATCGGTACCAAAACCTCTCCTTCCTTCAGGACCGTGGTGCCTGACCCTGCAGGGCTGCCACTCACAGAGCAGCTGGGCTGGAGTTTCTTCCCCATTTATTTTGTGTGTAAGGCTGCTGAGTCAACCCTGTCAAATACTTCCTCATCCAGGTTAAGAGAGCTAAAAAAACTTGTACTAAACCCAGGATTTCCAGTCAGTCACTGCAGGGTCCTGTTCCTGGTGAGCAGCTGCTGGGGCAGCTCTCAGCTGCACGTGGCCAGTGTGGGCACAGGAGTGACACTCTGGCAACTGCACAGCAGCTTTAAAAGAGCTTTTCTAGAAACTCTGCATGACACAGCACGAGGTAACTACCAGGGGTTTAATAATTCACAGCCTCCAGAGCAGGACACGCACGAGGGAGAGAACACAGCGTGGGCGGGAGGAAGAACAACAGGCCTAAGACTCAGATAAAGCAGGTTGGCTTTGAAAACTCGCTGGTTAGATCAGAGTATTAATAAACTAAAGCCCAGTTTTCTAAATGATCAAACCCAAAATACATTCAGCAGTCCTTCATCTTTGACAAACAGATAAAAATAAAATGCTGTTCACGGTAACTTGAGAGTCTTTGTGCCAAATCTCTGCCAGGTTCTGTCACAAACAAAAGCAGCAGCAGCAGCCCTGGGTCACCCTCCTGTTGCAGGCACACTGAAGCACATTTTCACCTCAGGAAAGAAATCCTGCCTGCCTATGCTGCTGCCTCCTTCCTGAAATTCAGAGTATTTTATTTTTTTGTAAATTGTTGTTATCAAGTACTACTGTAACATCTACTTTTTAAGATTTTAAGCTAACATTGCTTTGCTGATTGTTCCAATATCCCCTAACAATGAAATATTGTAATACAAAAGTTAACTAAGGTATAAACATGCAAAAGGAGAAGTCTCCCTGCGATCATAAAATGATGTTATTTTCTGTTCAGCAGTTCATGTTACTGCTGTTCATGCTAATTAATTAAAGGAGCTGTTGCTGTAATGTGCAAACAGGGAATCTGAGAAACTGAGAGGGCTTTTAGGTCTCGGAGTGAAGTTAAGTCAATCTGGGCGCGGGCAATCAAATGTAATGAAATCACTTGTCAGTGCTAAGCTTGCAAAAACTGTGAAGTTTGACTAGGGAGTAAAAGGATTATAATTAGATTTCCAATAGGATAATAACTAAATGGCAGAAAGCAGTAAAGAGAAAATATTACTTTCTTAGCTAATGGTGCTGCTGTTCGGTTTTAGTTTTTATCAGCACACTTGTAGTTGTGCTAATTTAATTTGCTTTTATCAGCAAAAATGCACTACTCGAATGGTACTTGAATGTCATTTGCAAAAATCATTGATCTGAAGGTGCACTTAATGACACCCAGTATGTTTATTTTATGTGGAAGGGAGATTGGCTGATAAAATGGTTGATGATGCACTGTGGTGCTGGCCCAGGAGTGAGCGGTGGAAGGAGGAGCAGGAGGGTGCCTGTGTGCTCATCACCTGCTCTGCCCCACTGCAACCACCCCTGATCTCCTCTACCAGCCAAAAAACTCCCAGCTCCACCTCTGGACTAGATCTGGGATATGGAGCACGGAGGCTTTCGACTGTAAAGTTCAAAAAAGTTTTAAGTCTCGTCTGCATGAAATTTCTCTTCAATTAATACACAAAGCAGAGAGAAAATGAGTCAAGTAAATGGAAAAGATTTATAATGCAGATCAGAAACGCAGTACATGAACAGCTTGTGTTAATAAAATCATTTTAAGAAATGAGCATAAAATATGATATGACTTAATCACTGTGAAAGGTGGCTGTGCAGTAGTTCTGTAATTTTCCTTTAAACCGTCTTAAGGAGATACTGGCAGTGGAACTAATTGAATTTCAAAGGAAAAGCCCTGTGTGAATGATAGATTTCTGTCCAGCAGAGCTATTGACAACAGAAAAAGAAAGCTCTGCATTGATGCTAAAGCTTTTTTTCTGAGCAATAGAAAGAGATTTTGGAAGCTTGGAAACAGCTTTGTATTAGGGACATGTGTTTTGCCCCTTCCTCCTCCCAGGGCCCAAAAAACAAAGGCAGCAAATGACAGGGGCAGTGGGGGAGTGTGCTTGAATTGTTAGAGCTGCAACAGCAATAGGAGCTGTCAGGGACACAAATGGCAATCAAAGGGAAAGGGAATAAAAAGTTATTACAGTATCAGCATAAATAAAAATGAAAGAGAAGGAGCTACAGGACAGGAGCACTTTGAAATCTAACCAAGCTCTACAGAGAGCTCTCCAGAAAGCTTTTCATCAGCTGGGAGTGTTCAGTGACCAAGTGGCTGAGCTCCTCAAGTTTCCACATGAGCAGGATTACCAAGCCAGGGAGGTCAGAGCCAGCAGGGCAGAAAGGGAAGGGAATGGCTTTGCCATGGAGGGACAGGGACAGGGCTGCAGCTCCTTCAGGCCACGTCCTGCTCTCACCGAGCCCAGGGACACCGAACACCGGAAATATCCAGCTCTCCCTTTGGCCCTGAACAAAAACTTCCTGAAAGGATGATGCAGTTGGGATCAGATTAAAAGAAAAAGAAAAAAAAAAAAAAAAGAAAAAAAAAAGAAAAAAAAAATCCAACCTGAAATAAAAATGCTAAAATCACAAGGTTTTACTGTGTATTAATAAACTACAGGTAATGTAAGAGAGTTCTCTTGATTCCTTCCAGTAAGTAAATGGTGGTTGGAAGTGGCTGTGCATCACTTTCCTCACAGTATTTGTAATAATTTGTGATGTAAAGACACATTTGAGCCAAGTGTAATATTTTTTCTTCAACTGAAAACTGAAATAACTTTTCTTTTCTTTACTAGATTCTGCCCAGATGCACCTTTGACTCTCAGAGTTGTCTGGAAGAGCACTGAGCACTCTTCTCAGCAAGTACCATGAACAGAGCAGAAATGTTGGGAATATTTTGCTCCTTGAATTTAAATACACGTGTCTCAAGTGCTCATCCAATATTTTGACTATTTCTGGCAGCAGCAATTTTCCAACTGCAATATTTAGAGCACAGCTCTAATCATATGTGCACATATCTATACACACACATATGTCAGATGTATATATCTGCATTACAATAAAGCTGTGATTCCCCTTCTCTGTAATAGCGAGCATATGAACCTAAAATCACAAGAAGAGACAGCAGTAAAAATATTTGAAAGCTTTCCTGCAAGGATGACAGATGGACGACAGATGCACACCAGAGGTATGCAAGTCAAATCTTCCCCAGTCGAAGAGAAATGCTCAAGTGAGGTTTGTGTCTCCCAGTGCACTGCAGCCCTTCTCCTTCTGCACAAACTCTCTTTAGGTACCTCAGCACAGGGGATTTCTGCACATTCCCATCACAGGATGCAGCACAAAGGGTGGCACTGCTCTGAGAAGCAGCAGCTCTGTGCAAGAGGCAGCTGTCTCCAGGCTGCCAGAGCGGCCAGCACAGGACTGAAGGGTCTGCAATGAACGTGGCACAGGACTGAAGGGAGAAAAACTCCACAAGCTGGACTTTTGTCAGAGAATTTCTATGTTCAAATTGCTCAGACCAAATTTTATCACAGGTGACTGTGGATTTTCTGTGTGGCTCAAACAGGCTTCCGGGGGGAATGGGAAAATCCCTTGGGACTCTGTCTCAGCTCCCCCAAAGGAGGAGTTCACAACTCCCCATGTCCCAGACCTGCAACCAGCATTAATTTACTGCTCTTTGGGAAGCACTCAGACCATACCTGGAGGTGCTGCACTCACAGGCACTGAACAGTGAGGGAAAAGCAGCACTGGGTAATTGTCCACCACATGAACACGGCTTTTCTCTTTCACTTACAGTTCATGTATTTTTTAAAACACCTGTGATCTTCATAGGCAGGTAGGGACCAGAGGTGAAATATTTCAAAAGCATAAATCATGTGTAAAATCCTTTTTGAACCAAGGGCATAATCTTGATAGATAAATATCAGTTTAAAAACAAATATCACCTCTAAATATCACCTCAGATAAGTATCACCTCTAGCTGAACAAAGTTCATTTCTGACCTTGTAAATTACTGTTCTTACGAAGGTTTTCTGTATCAAACAGCAAAACAAACTGAAGTTCTGTAATTCACATTTGTCTTAAAGCAGGAAAACAGACATAAAAATTATTCTGCATTTCACTTAGTTTTTAATGACAAGCACACAGGTGAGGAGCTGTGGTACATACTGCACCTTGCATTGCTGCACTGTCGTGTTGGGTTCCGTTGTGTTCTATTTCCATGTCTGGGATCCCAGCATCTGAAAGATGGGAGACTGAAGATTAATGCATTCCCCTTTGCCCCTCTCTCAGGCATCTTTAGAAAAATATTTATAGCAAACTAGGGTGCTCTCCGAGTTAACATGGTCTTGCATAAAACATTTGGTCCTCATAGAATTTTCAGTAGTAAATTGTTCCCAAAATGTGCAAACATTACTGGTCTCACAGTGAATTATTTTTAACGTGCTTCACATTTGTCTGATGATCAGATAATAACCCACACGTGGTAATAATATGTCTGCAAAATCCTCTTGGAGAATGAGGGCATCTGACACATGAAAAATAAAAGTTGAAATTAAACTGTGATAATATTAAACTCCACTGACTCTTGTATATAGGCAAATACCTCCGAATTAGAGAGATGAAGAACATAGCCAGTGCCAGGCAACAGTTTTGGGTGTGTGTATCAGTTTGTGTGAGTGCATGTTACAGATAAGAACTGTGCAAACTGCATTTCAAACCTCAGCTCGGGATGTGTGAGCATGTGTTACCACCCAAACCAAAATTACAGCTGTCATATTACGTGAAATATTTCCAGATCTCTGAGAAGAGCTTTCCAAAGAGGATTGTGCTCTTTTTTTTTTTTTTTTTTCCCCCCAAGTTGAGAAGGAGTCTCATGGCACTCACTTTGGACCTATTTAATTTCATGTTGGTGATACCTCTGTCTGCACAGTCCTTGGGGTGGGGGCGGGGGCTCCAACACCCCAGGGTGTTACAATAACAGATGCCACGATCCACCTTGTGCCAACAAGGATTAGCATGAAGGGGATGTGATTTGAATCCATGGCACCTCAAATCCTGGAGAAACATCTGCTTCCCTTATCACTCTGCACTCAGAAATTACAGGAAGGGAAAACCCACACCTGAAAGGGAGCTGTGTGTACAGTTTGGGAGTTTTTCTGTGCTAAAGCCTGTTCTGGACTTGCTCAAATAGGGAATAATTGCACTGTTGCTTTCCCAGATCCCTTCAGCAGGAGTGTCAGGATCTGTCACAGAGGTGATGCTTTGCTGGTGACCCTGCAGTAACTGAGCTCTGTGTGAGAGCAGGGCAACCCTGCAAAGTTCAGTCCTTACACAGGGGAGCAACAGCTCAGCAAAAAATGTGTAAATGAAATTTATGTCATGTGTGCATATACAGCTCTATAAATGCATATGATCAAAAAAGAATCAGTATTTTCACATATACAATTTTTTTCTTATAAAATGACAGGTGACTGCTATTCTGCAGGTTTTCCCTTACTCAGATTCCTGTTCTGAAGGCAAGTGCAGGGCACTGATCTATCAATCTGAAAAGGCTCTTTCTTTTCAAACCCTTCAGAGTCCATGTTGTGTATACGAAAAGTGACAAAGTCATCTGTAACTAATAACAGCATCTGTTAAATGAGACAGACCGTCAGAGTTAAATTAAAAATACTCAGAATAGCCCTTCACATTTTGTTGTCATAAAATTGTACCTGCAATTAAATCGTGGATTAAGATGCTAATGAGCTACCTGATTTGCATGTGCAATCAGATTAGCATGTAAATATCAGCTTCTTGCAGGCACTAACCTATATATGACTACCTGAGTGTGCCTGCAAATCAAACCTCTGCAGCCAGGCCCACGCTAGCAGATGTAAGGGTGTGTTCATCACACTGCTGGCACGTTGGTATCCCTGGATTTGTGGCTTTCAGAACTGCTGGGTGCTCCTGGCTGGTGTGTGAGCAGCAGGTGCTTCCCTGCAGTGGCAGCACCCAGGGCAGTGACCTCACAGCACATCAGGATTTTAGGGTTTTTCTGACATTCGTCTCAAGGTGCTGGTTCTGTCCGTAGGATCCAGTCTGGGCATTTGTTCCTCATGCTGGATGTGGTGGAGAAGGTTTTTGCTGGCTCTGGCCACCCACTATCCCCTGGTCACTGTCCCCCACCACGGTGTGACTGCGGCTGTAAACCCACACCTGAATCCCCCCTGGCCACTGCCAGTGCTCCAGGGATTCCAGCCAGTCCCTGGTTCCAGGGATATGCAGGGCTATAAACCAGCAGATGAGAGGATGCCTCTGAAAGATGCTGCTCCTGTACTGACAGGGTTTATATCCCTTGGGTGCCCCAGATAAATCACAGCTCGCCGTTCCCTGCAGAGCACTGCGGTGACAGGGCACACACACAGCCTTGCCCTGGCTTGAGAGGACAGTCTGGGCAGCTCTCACAGCTGAGGACTCCAGACAAGCCAAATTCATTATTTTTGCTCAGCAGTCAGGCAGTTTTTGCACTCTGCAGTCTCTAGCAGTGCCCAAAGCAGGCAGCACAAATTAACACACCACAGGACACCTGAATGCAGCAGAGACTGAACGTCACTCTGATTCCTCAGCCTCTGCAGAGACTCCAGGTAGGGATGCACAGGCTAAACCTGAGCTGCAGAACCTGAAATTAATCAAATCTCAACTAGGTTCAGTCTTAAAGATTCAAAGCAAAGCTCTCAGCTTTGGCCAAAACCATCTTAAGCACAAAAGGCAAATCCTCCCAGTAGCCAGAACTTAATCACTGTTTTGGTGATGAACTGATTTGCTTTTGTTTCAAAAGAATATTTGGGAAGTGTTCAAAACCCAGTCAGCTCTGAAAGCTGATACATATTTAACAAACTTAATAGGTCCTGAGGCTGAGCAAACTTCAGCCAAACGGCTTTTAAAATGAAGCTCAGCAGTTCTAAAAATGAATCTGCTGGGAGAGAAGAGTTCAGAGAACCTTATAGGAACCAAATTTCACATTGTCTTAGCTGGCACTGTAACAGATTTCTCTGTAATATATTCAGCATTTCTTGTCATCTCTGTGTAAGCTGCTCTGTCTGTTCCTCTAGTTGCAGACTTATTTATTTTTTTAATTCATGACCCAGAGCACATGACCTGAAATAGATTTTTAATTATTTCAGGAAAGAATTGTGGGGGCTTATTCTGAAATTTGCTCTGTGCATCATCTTATTGTTTTTTTTCCTCACTCAATCAAACATCATTTTAAGCTGACTGTGAAAGGCCAACTAAGACATTACCATTTAACATCCTGAGACCGTCACCTGATGTGGCCTGTTTCAGCGCCTGTTCCACTTGTTCTCTTCTCTTGGATTCAAATTCCAAAGCTTCCTGCAATTTTCTCTTTGCCTTCTTCTCTTTCTTCAAGCGTTTCTGAATTGTGGCTGAAACGTAAATATAGTGTAAGAACAGCTGTCAAGGCACAATTAATAGATGATGGAGACAGTAAAAAATTGGTTTATGTTCGATATTCAAAGGTGCAATTCTAGCTTGAGACCCCTGGAACAATAAAGATGTGCATGTGGTGATGACCTGAAAGACAAACAATTCTGGAGATGCTGATTACTGGTGAAATTCTCTTTCAAGTCAGGAGCCATCACAGTCTGTGAATGATCTGAGGTTTTTGGTGACTTAACTGGGACTCAGGAGGGGCACAGTGTGCTGTCCTACAGGGAGGGAAGTTTTGTTTTACAGAAGTACACAGTCCCATCCCACTTGGGTGGTGCAACATTTCTGGACAACCACTGCAATTTAACAGCTTCTGTAGTATTTACTGACCCTTCACAACTGGACTGAGAAGTGCCCTTTGGTGCCTCTGAGTGAGACCTGGCATTGCAGACAGTTCCACACACTCAATTTCCATTCAAAAAGCACAGGAAGATAGGACTTGGCTACACCTACACTTCTGGTCTTATCTAGTTTTATCTTTCTGATTTCATGGATGTAATCTAGAAGTAGCTTTTGGCACATGAAGTGCTGTTCCTTTCCTTCAGATCTGAATTTTAAAAAGAATCCTGCCTCCTTTGCCACAGCACAGCGCGAAATTCAGATTTACCAATTTAATTGCCTGTTATTATCAAAAGCTTCTAACCAGTCATGGTTTTGTCTCAGAAGGCCCCATCTGGGGTGTGCTACTGTTCCTCAATCTCCTGATGCAAAAAGAATATCTTGGGTTATCTGCTTCAGATCTTGCACTTGAATTTCTCTATTTTGTTGTGCTGAAGTTCTCTACAAGACAAACTGAGTGGCACTGAAACTGCAGAAATGTGGGCTAGGGAAGTAATGACAAAAATCACCTGAATACCCAAATTACAGCCATATCATTCTCACAGTAAGACTGATTCTCAGTGCTTGGAGGATAATAGCAGAAACAAAAGGAAATTAAAGCTGTCAAATGAAGAACTCGGGCTGGGAATACCTGGGCAGAGCAGTGCTAATGCACCTGAAAGCCATGGAACTGCCCCAGCTTCCCTCCTCAGAACCTGCCAAACTCTCTGGGGCCAGTTGGCCTCCAGGTAATAATCCTTCAGCCACTGTTCTGTCTGCTCACAGAAACGTGTGCTTCCTTCTGGTTTTATGGAATTTAAATCTTTCATTACCAGTGCTGCACTACACTGGAGTAGGAATGCCAGCTAACTCCCAGTGCCCGACAGCTCCAGCTGGAAATGCCAAAGGGTTACACAGTTAATAGATACCTAAACTCCATTTCTCATTCACTCACCTCTGCTTTGCAGCTCAGCTGTGAGTTGCCTTTCCAAGCTCTCTCGTAGTTCTCGCTCTCTACAAAGCTCCATCTTTAACTCTTTCTTTTCCTGCTGTATCTGCTTTTCCTGGACTCTTGCATTGTCCACAGCCACTTTCAGCAGGCCCTAAAACACACACAAATGCAAGATCTGAAAACACCATTTTCTGTCAGCAGCGACAAAATTCATCCATTTGTTTCTTTTACACCCTCTAGGAAAAGAGAAAGATTAGAAGCAGGAACCTATAGACCTGGAGCACAACTGGGCATTGGCAGTAGCTAATGTTGTAGTTATATATGAGGGATTTTGGGGCATGGAATCATTCAGTACAGCTTTGGCCAATTCATCCTGCTGCTGTGGTTTGTTACACACACAGTGCCATGTCTCAGCTGACCTCAGTAACTTCAGAGAGAAGCACTGCAGGAATAATGAGAATGTGAATTTCAATATGACCATTACTGCCAATTATGAAGTCAAATATACAATGTATAAAAGCCTTTTATGACTGATAACGCCAGGGAGAGAGGAAACCTAAGCGTGACATTAAACAAAAGACGCGAGAAACTGCACATACAAAATAGTTTCCAAAACTTTTTTAAGAGTGAAAAAGAAACACATGTTATCTATCATGACATAACCTGGCCCTGTAGAGAAGAATTTACCTGAATGTTGGTTAATAGTGTTTCTACTGATGAAAGACCATCAGCAAAAAGAAATGGCGCCGGAAATCCAGGAGGCAAGGCCTGTCCAGCCAGTTGGACTTTATCTAAGGTTGGTTTCATTATTGGAATGGCAATTTGGACCTCTTCTGTAAAGATAGGTTTAAAAGCGACATCAGAAAGCATTGGAAATATAGGTGACTGTAATTTCTAGAAACTAGCATTTTGTTTATCTGCAAGTCAAAATACAAGCGCGTTAGTAAAATCAACATTGTTTCAGTCTTTGGGCAGCTGGGACTGTTGCCAAGGCAAGTTTGCAAAACAATACAGAACAATAATCAATACACTGAGACTATAACACAGCTGTAATAGAGTACAGACTGTTATATCTCAAATTCTGCAGAATTATACTACAGCATGATAACAGCATTACGCAGTTCATTAAACCTGAATGACCTGTCTTCATTCCATCATGTTTGCCTTTCTGTGATGTGCGTTTTTTGTTGCTGTAACCTTGGTAAAATTCTAATCAAGGAATGTATCACATCTCTTTACTCCTTTACCTTTCCCCTTCCCGTGCTCAGCAGTAAATAATCTCCACTGAGTCATCCATCCCCTCCCGCCCCACGCCAGCTCTGCCAGCACTGCACGAACTGGAGCAGCTCCTGCAGGGAGCAAACTGGGGCCTGGCAGCTTCCCCTTCACTCCTTCTACCGAATACATTGTGTGGTTAAAGGTGAAGCTGTGCACACACAGCAGAAATGTGTGTCCAGAAAGAAACAATGTTAAATTTTTTAATTTTTTTTTCCAAAAATCCCTTCAATTTGGTGAGGAATCACTTCTATCACCAATGAACTCCCTTTTTTGAATAGAATAATGAAAGCATCTTTTAGGACAGTAGATGTATCTCGTTCTCTCAGATCCCTGTGAGTACTTCTTCCCACGTATTCATTTTAATTGCTGAAAACGACACAATTAAAATCTGTCTCTAAAGCCAAACCTGGTACACTTCTTTTACTGTGAAATGCTAAAATAATACTTCTGTGCAATATTCCATGAAAATCCAGCCTATATATATATCTCATAATCCTGCACTTGCAGAAATGATGAGGAGTATCTCCTCAGCACCTGCCTTTCAGTGAGGCCTGTGGTCACTGCCTTGGCCATGAGCTCCTGATGCCAGTGCTTGCTCAGGGCCAGTCCCCAGAGTTTCATCTTGGCCATATTAAAACCTGGATTTACAATTAGACCACACCATAGTCAAAAGGTCTCCTTCTCCCCCTCCTGTTCTTAAGGAATAAACAACTTAAAAAGAATCTGACAACTAATTAACCCAGGGTGTCTCCACAGCAGCACGATTTCCTAGTGTAACACACTCCAGCAGCCTCCATCGAGCTGCACTTCTTGCCGTGTGTCTGAAATATCCACCTGACAACAAACCAGGAGCATTAGCAGTTTTCAAGTATTCTTTGAAATCTCTGGTTTGGGAGTATTTTGTCTTTGCTGTGTGAGTTCATTAAATGGAACATCTTCCTAATGATTTTTCAGGACTAATAACAAAAGCCAGTAACCTCCACACGTCCCCACAGCCAGCATCTTAGATGGAATTTAAGCGATCCATTTCAAAAATCCCAACTCGGGTAACAAACTCAGACCAGGAAGTTTGTGCTGATTCAGACACACCATTTCTCTCTCATATTTAAATATATCAGTGGCAGAGTTTTTAAAATAACCCGATTAGTTGTCACACATGATGCTGCACAGAAATAACAGCAAAGCCACGGAGTCACAAAAGACTCAACAGAAGTGGCATTTGGAAAAGAAAGCGATACATGAAGTATGCATAACAAAACTGGAGCTGCTCTAACACCTCTAGAAATCTCTGCTATTTGGAGATGAAAGTCATAACATTAAATTGGCCGAAAGGAAAATTACTATTGACTGTGAAGACAGGTTGCATGGTCTATGGTTTGTAATGCTACTGTACAGCAGATTGAAGCTTCAAAATAGTATTACTCTTCTTTAAAGAGATAGACACAGCTAAATTAGGTGCTGCTTGCTGCAGTGAGGATCAAATGCAAAAAGAATCATATTTCATCAGACCTAGTCAACACCAGGAAAATAAATAGAAATATAAGAGGTATGCAGGCAATGATTCATTTTGATAATCTGGCCCAAGAGAGACACATAGAGACAGCACACAGATCTAAGCTTCTACCAAAAGACAAATAGGACACAGAGGGTGGGAATTGGGATGACAGTGTAGCAGAGGTCACATCGATTTTCAGCAGCAGTTTTCACACAGATGAGATAACCCTGGACTCTATTTGGCCCATTGTTCATATCCTACCTGTCCCAGAAGCAATAAATTTCCAAGTCCCAGAAAAAGGGCAGTAAAGAAGAAGGATTCTACTTATGACTTCTTATGATTAAGTTTTTGTGCTAACCAAACATGCTTTGCAGACCAAGGTCACATTGCATGTTAAAGTCTGTAATAGCTGAAACCAGAAGCAGCATATTATGTTTTAGCGTATATGGGTGGAAACTGTCAAACCATTCATCATTTTTTTTTCTGATTGAAATCACACTCTGCAAAGATGAATGATAAATGCATTAGAAATCTATTTCAATCTTGTAATAGGTCTTCACATCTGAACGGTGTCTACATCTTGCCCACACTCTGAATAAGTGCACAGTTAGGCAGAAATTTATTAGCTAGACTTGAGGAATCATAATTGGTAAAGCAATTAAAAACGGCATGTGCTGGAAGCATTTCTTGTGGACTGGATCAAATGAATCTCTTTAATGGAAAAAAAATAATGTTGATTTAAGGATTTTGATTTTAAACGCCACTAAAAATATAAATGCTAAAAGCTGCACTCACATACACAATACAACAGAATAAGCAAGAAATAAAGCCAAGACAGCTACAGTCTGACCAAGGACACAAACAACCTTTCTGATTATTGAAGCAAAGTGGGAACTACTTTTATCGAGCCTGTTTGTTAAACCTGCCATGCTTTATAAAAGCATTCAAGAATCCATTTAGAGTGCAGCCTTTTTATTTTAATTTCTAGCTGACATCCAGATGAATAGATGAAAGCGAGAATTATATTGCAGAGCAAAGAAATACACAGTAAACACTAACAGTGAATGGACTATCATCCTGGGAAAGCACACAGAAATCTGCTAGGAAGTTTCTTGCTCTTAATTCAATATGCTTAAGTATTTCATCTTCTGTCTTCTGCCTAAATTGCAGGAACAGGGATTGGCAAATGAAGCATCAACCTCCAGACTGAACGCAGCGCTGGGAACAGGGGGAACATGAATTGCTCCCTGCACGGCCCAAACCAACAGGCACTTTTATTTGCCAGCTGGTTTATTTTCTTTCAGAAGGCATGTTTTTAAACCCATCAGTCACATCCCTGATCCACTCGACATGCCACATCCCTCTCAAAACAAGGGAGAAATATTAATGGTACAATTTGCACCAGTCAGACCACCAAGTTATTTCTTCTCGTGCACTTAAAAACTTTATCTACCTGGAGCTGTATGAGCATTATTCACCTCCAACAGCTCATAGAATATAACTCATGCATTAAATAAATACGTGGCATATGGAGGAGAGAGAAACAATTTATACAGAATTTATAGTTATTAACCTGTTAGTTACTAACCAAGACATTTGATCTCAGAAACCCTTCAGGCAGGGTTATGAAGATGGTTTTGGACGTAGATGGTAGCTGGGTCACTCCTTTTCCCTGCCTGGGGCTTAAAATTCAGAAACCCAAGGACTGAAGTGGTTTATTACAATTGTAATTCTTTGAGTTTCATACCTGAGTGCTGGGGATTACATTTAATGGCCCATAGTTACAGTACAGCCTGGATACTCTAATGGCCCTCTTTGACTTTTAATAAAATAAAGCAGAGGATCTGCAACATCAGCTGGGCTGTCTGTGACTCATCTCTGAAAGTAAAATACATCTTTGAAATAGAATTATTTGCCCAAAGATGTGCCAGAATCATCCAAAGTGATGTATCTTCATGGTGGCAAGAGGTCCCCTGACTGCCAGCTCTGCACCTACTTCACAACAGGGATAAGTGGTATCTAGACATGGGTATTTTACAGAATTAGGGCCAAAATTCTAATTTTTGACTATAAAACCAGTTTTCTGAGAGAAAAGAAGACTCTGAAAAGTGAGACTTCTAATTTTCGTTTTAAACTTTGGCAACTTCTGTATTGCTTAACTACAAACCAGGGTTCTTTTTTTATTTTTATCGCAAAACAAGTATGAAGACCTGTAATCTGGAGCGTTATTTCAATTATTTTGTGCTTTTAATTCTGCAAGAACAGGGTTACTTGTCTTCCATGCCTTAATAACTTCCAAAATTCTCCATAACTCTCTGCCTGCCTTTTTTTCCCCTCACTCATTGCTGCTCTGCCAGGAGCTGAGACTCCTGATCAGGGAGAAAAGAGATGCCTCCTGTAAACCAGGCACCAATCAGACTTAGAAATGTACTGCTCTAACCTTGTGATTCACGTGCCAAATTTAAAGTCACTGCTGTTTCTCTTAATTACGGTCCCTGGATGAGCAGGGTCAATGAATGCAATTGAGGAGTAGCTGATTAATCCAGTGCAGTACCTTTAAATCAGATTTCATTTCGTTTTCCCGTGACTTATACAAGCATTGTCCACTACTGAGCTTTGCCATGAAAAAACTTCACTTTGAGAACAGAATCTAGCAATTATATAGAAATTTCCTATACATTTCTCCCCTGCCTTAAAAGCTTTTAGCAACGAGAGAGCAGTACCATCAGCTGTGCTGTATTTATCTGTCCAAGCAGGTTTTCACCTGTGCACTCTGAAATCACTCCATTTTGTCCTGAACAAGTGTGCAGTGAAACTTCTTCACTGTTTTCAACACAGTTGGAAAATGCAGGCCATAGAATCAGGGAATCGTTGAGGTTGGGAAAGAGCTGTAAGATCATGTGGAGTCCAGCTGCTCCCCCAGCACTGCCAGGGCCACCACTGACCATGTCCCCAAGGGCCACATCCATGTGGCTTTTGAATCCCTCCAGGAGTGGGGACTCCACCACTGCCCTGGGCAGCTGTGCCAGGGCTGGACAGCCCTTTCAGGGAAGGAATTTTTCCTTTATCCAACCTGAGCCTCCCCTGGCCCAGCCTGAGGCCGTTCCCTCTCCTCCTGTCCCTGTTCCCTGGGAGCAGAGCCCGACCCCCCCGGCTGCCCCTCCTGTCAGGGAGTTGTGCAGAGCCAGAAGGGCCCCCTGAGCCTCCTTTTCTCCAGGCTGAGCCCCTTTCCCAGCTCCCTCAGCCTCTCCTGGTGCTCCAGCCCTTTTCCAGCTCCGTTCCCTGCCCTGGACTCGCTCCAGCCCCTCAATGTCCCTCCTGTCCTGAGGGGCCCAGAACTGCCCCCAGCACTGGAGGTGCCCCAGCAGTGCCAGCACAGGGGATGGGCCCTGCCCTGATCCCACTGACACCATTCCTGATCCCACTGACACCATTCCTGATCCCACTGACACCACTCCTGATCCCACTGACACCATTCCTGGTCCCACTGACACCATTCCTGGTCGCACTGACATGACTCCTGATCCCACTGGATTCCTGATCCCACTGACACCATTCCTGATCCCACTGACACCACTCCTGATCCCACTGACACCACTCCTGATCCCACTGACACAACTCCTGATCCCACTGACACCACTCCTGATCCCAGTGACACCATTCCTGATCCCATTGACACCACTCCTGATCCCACTGACACCACTCCTGATCCCACTGGATTCCTGATCCCACTGACACCACTCCTGATCCCAGCCAGCTGCCCCTGGCCCTTCTCCAGACCTGCTCAGGCAATGACAAGGGTGTGTCCCCCCAAAGGATCTCATGGAGCTGCCACTTGGGGTTTCAATGTGAGGAGGCAGCAAAAAGCAGAGAAATGACGATTTCGCTAGAAAAGGCTGAAATTACAGTTTACAAATTGCCTTTATCTCTGCACTCTTTATCAAGAGGTGCATAATTATACAGCTTTGACATTTTCATCAGTGTACTCTCATTAATAACACAGAAAATTATATCTATTTATAACTTCAACATATTTACAATATACTCTGATGTTCACATGGCACTGGCAGTAAAAATACCTGAAAACATTTTATTAATTCAAGCCTTAAAAACAAGGACCTGAGTTAGATGAGATACTTGGTTTGCAATAATAATAAAAAATGAAATTAAAAAGTGCAGCAATTCACTGGCTCAACGTCAGAACTAAAGTGTTTCACTGCAGGTAACTTCAGTCTGAAGTTCAGTATTAAGAAAATATACAGATTAAGAAAAATAAACACAACTGATGTCAGCTGGTTAAATTCTGTTCATGAAGGAGAAGCCTAAGTACTCCCACTAAGGCTCCTAATAAATATACAAAGAGCCTTCAAAATGCTGTTTTTTATTTTCAGAATTATTTACAATTTGTAGTTTGTCTGTGTTATTATTATCTCTGCTTTCTCCTACGAGCTGCTGCTCAGGCAGGTTTTGGTAATTTGGATTCCAAAATATTTGAAGCTGTTCTATGCTTCAAGTTGCTTCTTAATCTAGAGAGAAGCCTAAATACTATTGATCTGCATTTTCCATATGGCAATTTAAAGTAACTGCTTTGTGCAGGCAGTAATAGTACCTTGTCACTCCTTACCACAATGAGGATTATTTCTACTGACAACAGAGAGAAAGGAAAATGTGAACTATTCAATAAAAGGTTAGTAGCAAAATGACTGTGGTGTGGAAGAAAGAAGGCAAAGGAAACAAAATAAACAAAATCCTCCTCATGGTCATTATTGGGAGGTTATAAAATTTTTCTCAGCTAACTCTCCTATTAGCATTCACAAAGGTTTTTTTTTCATGGTGATTTTTAAGCATCACTGTAGTCTGACTATTCCTCTACTGAGATTTGAAAGTGTCAGATGAGGATGGGTAGGAGGAACTTGCCAAGAAAAAAAAAAAAGATTCTTCAATTTTCTTCGCGGATTCAGCTTTTCCCTATTAATGTTGAGATTATTTCTTCAACTATTTTGTTGCAAATATTTATGACTCCATATGGAACAACAGATGTTGAAGAGAAGGGATAGCAGAAAAGACTTCATTTTCAGCAATTACCCTGCTACTTGTTGTCATACTGTAGGTGTTCTTAGTGCATCTATTTTACATACCACCCTGTCCTTTCACACACTGCAAAAATGTCAGTTTGGATAATTAATGTAATAACTGTAGTCCAAATCATTTCCACAATGAAAAAAAAATATAAATAGGACAACAGGAGGAAGAAATCAAGAAGGCAGGGGGAAGAGAGGGATTGTTTTAGCAGTTCTTCTGGAATATCTGATCAGGAATCAGTTTGCAAAGCTGCATTAGGTCCTTAATGCAAAACCTTTCCCTTTGGGATAGATTCCAGTGACTGTCACCAAGAAGAGAAGTCATACCAAGAAACAGGAAAACAAAGCTGTGCAGGAAGCAGGATAATCCTGCAGGATCATATACAGTCAACACCACAGAGAGATTACAGTTCTGTATTGATTTATGCTAATGCAGCAATTATGACACAAAAGATACTTAACCTCTTAATATATTTTAAAATAGTATCAAACTAATATCAATATTATTACTGTTGAGTTCAATTTCTTAAACTACACGTATAACCAGCAGTTAAGCCTTTCAAATATTTGAAAGAGGAGGAATACTCCATTTCCTGGGTATTCCTGGATAATTATTCTTGCTTTATTAAGGTTTATTTTACAGCTGTGTAAAATAGGTTATAAAGGACAATTCTGCTATTATGTCCTCCCCTGCTTAGGCTTAATAAATATTATATTCCACACCATCCATTAAAGCCAAGCAGTGGAGAAAATAGGAGTGGTAGTAATCTCCTCCACAGATGTAAAATACCTTTAATAAAATAAGGGTGTATAACAGTCAGGAACAAATTACTGAGGTCTGCTTTAATAAAATAGTACCCTTAAAGCAGTATTACTCTTAAGGTCCTGCCATTCCCACTGGTGATGCAGTGTATCCTTTCAAAGCCGTGCAGCTTGTTAAAACGGCAAGATATCTTTTTGCAATAGAGTGTTTGTGTCCAGGCAGATACAAGGTTTGTACAGAATGCATCCAGGGAGCCATAAAACTGGTGGGAAACATATTTCTCCGTGGTATTTTAGTACTTCGAAAAATTCAATCACTGGGAAAAAATGTTTTGCTGTAAACATCTGAAGAGCATTATAAAAGCAATGGCTTCCCACAGCACCTGCTTAAATAATTTTAAGAGGGAGTGAGTATGTCTTTGCTCGTCTTCTAAAACTTGGAGAAAGCTTCTCCTATTAATTTCCCTGGTGCTGTCAGGCCAGGGCACTTTTAATCAGAAATAATTATGAGTGCAATTGGGGAATGTTCACCTGCAGGATTTTTTTGCACTGCAAAAATAAGACAACTTTCAAAACTGATCGTTAGGAGAAATATGATTAACGGGAAAATATACCCAGAGAGATGATCACCTGAAAGGTTTGCTTCTGAATGAATTATGAATTCCTCAGATGTCAATAAAGGACTCTGCTTACATATCCCAGTGTTTGAATTCAGTTCAGTTACACATTGATTTTATAAACCGTGATTAAGCATGAGAAATCCATCCCTTTTTAGCTCACCTGTTTTAATTCTGACTTTTCCCCAGAAACCTTTAACCTTGCCTTAACTCCTGATCCATCCCACGCAGCCCAGAGCACATCCCTGATCCCTCCTGCGAGCCCATCCCCACTCCCCAGTGCCACCAGTCAGACATTGCCAGCATCTCCTGCAGGGCACAGGTCACAGAGCTGAACCCTGACACAACCAACCCTCTCTTGGGCTGAGAAACAGCCAGAATTCGGATTTTCTCTGTCCTCCTCCCCTCATGAGCCAGGAGGGCAAGTGAGAGTCCCTCTGGCAGCAGTGCAGGCCTGCAGTGTGGATGTGACACCACAGTGATGGAGTGACCAGACTCACAGATATTCCAGCAGCAATCCATGTGGAGCTGCCTGTCCATGGCAGCTCCTGACCACCAAATCATTACATGATGCTCTGGGGAAAGACACATTTTCCTAGCACACAGCCCATCTATCAACAGGAAAACCTCTTCCTGACCCAAATGGCAGCTGTGATCAGGGTATAAATGGCAGCTAAGCACCAAATACTCCACATCCAGTACTCTGCAGCCTAATAATTGGGAAGTCTGCTGCTGCCACTTGTCCTGAGCACTTTTAAAGGATCAAATATTGGGGAGAGGAAAGGAAGAGGAGAGATTTCTGCAGAAAGCAGCAGCTATCTGACATTAATCTGTTGTGTTCCTCCCTGACATGAGCCTGAGCTGCTGGGGAGGTGGATGCTGTGCTGCCAGTGGTGCTGTCCTGCTAAAGATGCTGTCCTGCCCAGCCCCTCAGCCTTACAGCCCTGGCACCTCTGCACTGAACACCTCCCTCACAGTGACCCCCCAGCACACACCTGAGACAAAACATCACTTGTTAGAAAAGTGTGAACTGTTTCAGCAATTCCAGGATCTGCTTCCCTCTAACTGGTTACCAGTATGGTGCAGGATTACAACTCCCAGCACCTGGTCAGCAGTTTCCCTCTACTCCTCTTTGCCCTGTGCCACCAACCTGGAACAGCAAAATTCATAAATTCATCTGTTACGGAGTGTGGCAGCAGAGCCCTGATGCTTGGGCTAATTGCATTAAAAACAACGTCACACCTGCTGAAGGAAAGGCACAAAAGCTGCAGAACTGAGCAATGAGGATTTTTTTCCCCTCACAGCCCATGGGTACAATCCCATTCTCTTGGTGGTTTGACATTGCAACCCATCACTGGGAAAACTTTGAGAAACTTCATGAACGTCCTGCCTCCAAATCACTATAATTTACATAGTAGGCTAAGACAAATAAAAATTGCCAGTGGTGTCAGTATTACTAAATAACACCTACTGAACAAAATTTTGGATAAATCCCTAGGAGTTATGTGCTTCTCAACGAAGACAAGATACAAAGCAAAACAAACTAGACAAGAACCCAGACCTCTGGTGCATTCACAGATTTGAAACCACTTTTGGATTTGGTTGGTGGCTGAAAAATCTGACTTTATGGACCTGCTGTGTTCTGTGGCTTCTGGATTTGGCAGCTGATACCTGGGGAGACAGTGAGGGGCCACAGAGAGCTCTGCCACTGGCTCCCAAGGAAAAGTGAAGGGGAGGAAAATAGCACCTTCGTAAGAATCCTCCCTCTGCAAATACAGAAGTTGAAAACTGAGCCCTGACCAAAACCAGAAATACCTTGCCCACATTCAGTTAAAAAAACGTGGGTAACTAAAAAGTATCAAACAATTGTCCACATTTTTCTCCCAAAGGACAGGAACGAGGCTCTGCACTCCATCAGTGCATCTGTCCTTCCACTGGGACTCCCACCAGGCCAGCCAGGAGCATGAACTTACTGCTCAAAGCCATATCACAAACCCTATAAGCATAAAACCCTTTCCAAATGTTTAGGTTTTGATTACTGCTCCTGTGACGTGCGGCTTTTAGCAAGCGAAGCATTTTCCTTTCCCAACTGCCTCACTCTCTTTGCAGGGCACATTATATTTTCACTTTGGCTTATTCTACCTCCTCGCTTTGAAACCCTGCATTACTTGAGAGAGTGGCTGACATCCCCATTCATGATAGTGCACAAAATGAAGCTTAATGAATCCCCAAAGCAATGTACTTCACGTGCTAAAATCAATGTACATTGCCTGCTACAGTATCTCCCTGTGAAATGGAGGCATTTGCTCAGAAATTTCTATCTCAACAGGGTCTTTTCTCTTTTTGTAGCGTTTAACTGCCTTTTGTCTGCTCTTGTCTCCCTCCAGTGTTGCTCAGATGGCAATCTTTTATTCCTTGTGCAAACTCATTTGGAAAATGCTGGATGGGCTACAGCTGTGTACTGCTATGTAAGGTCTAATCCATGTCAAGCAGCGCTTTATACACCCTGAATAAACACAATGAAGCAATGTTTTAATTGATTATGAAAAAGGCAGGGTTCTGGGCTGAAAGCAGTATTTAAAATCAGATTTAATCAGCTGGTTTTGTACAGTCCTGAAAGGTAGAGATGCTGCACACGCTGCCACTCGAGCCCTGGGGTTCTCACAGAGGTGACTGCAACCCGAGGGGACGGCGCTGGGGATGAAGCTGTTTCTGGCTGCTTTGTGCAAACTTCCACGAAAAACAAGCACTGGATCAAAATATTAATGAACACAAACCTTACCTGGGAAGGTGTTTTCCCACACAGCTTCCAGGAAAATAAAACACACGTTTTTCCAGAGTCAGGTGCTGGGGAAACCTTTGCAGCTCAGTCTCAGACAGTAAAATCTGCTCTGGCTTTTACGATGCAGAGTCTGGATTTACACTCTCTAGTAGTAAATACTGACTTCAAATCAACCTGCACTGCATCTGACAAAGGTATCCAAGTTGGACGTGCAGTCCAGAGCCATAAAAAGTCCCTTTATATGATTTGTTTAAACCAACAACTATTAGACAGTTGCAACTAAATTTTTTTCTAACTCAAAATGTCAGAAATAGTAATAATAGTAATAATGAAAGATAAGTATTTGGTATTCAAAATATACATCCAAAAAAGGTGCTTCTGACCTTCCACAGGACACTACACCTGGGGAACCACAGATTTTTTAAGGGATTATTTGAAAGTTTGGGCAATGATTAGTCTGAAATGAAATCCAAAACCTAAATTCTTCTTTACTCCAACAAATGTTCTCCACTGACTGTATTTCTCCGTGGCACCCCAGGAATCTGTGTGAAAAAGGCATCGTGAAGCAACTTTTTCTTTCCTTTTTCCTTGCAACAAAACTACCACTGTTGTCCTCAAATTCAGGTAGGAAAAACTGGTCATGTCTACGAGGTGGCAGCATGAAAAATCTTCATTAGCTTGAAGTGCATGAATTATCAATCACATGAGAAATAAGCAGAGAGCAGCTGAAACTGGCAAACTGCTTTAATTACAAATGATGTCTTGTGCATGACTTTGTCTCAAGAATTGTTACAGGATGCTATGCAAAACCCCCAACATTTATATCCACAGCCCAGAATAATAAGGTTCATTACAATGAGGTACTTTGGAAAAGAAATATCATTTTTTTATGTTTCACATTGTTTCTGTTCTAGACACTGAATTTATATTTTGTTTTATTTTTTTAAAGGATGAATTTGCTTTAGAGAACTGACAGCTTATATGAATATTTTAGTTTTGCTTGCAAGTAACAGGAAAAAAAAACATGGCATAAAACTCAAGCCCCAAGTTCCCCAGAATGCCTACTGAGAATAAATTTTATGTTTATTTGTATTTCATTTTCCTTGAACAACTGCCTTTCCCTTGGGTATTTATTAAAAGCATAAAAAGAATGAGCCAAATTCACTTCTCAATAACATCCATTCAGCATTGTTGGAGCTTGCAAAATTGCACTAGACCAGCCAAGGGGAAAATTTCACTCACTGTTTAGTAAATATATATAATTTTTTTTTTCTGGTTGAGAAGATGTATTGTTTAATCTTTAAATTCTCTGCCTGCCCCTGCTTATCAAAGGAGAAAAAGCAGCTGTTTGGTGATAAATTCGTGACCTCACACAGGAATAATGTGCTGCATGTGTTACTCAGGGCAGTCCCACTCCAGGCAATTCCCACTGGATGTGCTGAGGACCCAGCACAGTTCCCATCGACTTCACCACACAAAGCAAGAGTTACATTTTCTTCTGTACTATTTGCCTGAAGATTGCCATAAATGATCTTACCTGACTTACATTCTAAACCCCTCAGACTGAGGCAATGCTGGTAGGGGAATGGTTTAAAGTGAATTTGGCCACTGGGAGGGTCCATTCTCAGAGCATTTCTATAATCCATGGCAGACACATCCACTTCTGTAGGAAGTCAATCAGGGAACTCCACAAAAAACAGAACAGAAGGTGCTGCTTGAGCTGTGACCACCACAGAGCTGCCAAAGTGTCCCCACGTGTCCCTCCCACCTCCTGGCCACCAGGCCAAGCTGGGCTGCCCAGGGTCACTCCTCACCTGCTGCTGCAGGTGTCTCAAGGCTGACCTGACCCCATAAACCCCAATTCCCACGACAGAAGATCACTTCTCCCACTGCAGCTGACCATCAGCGTGGGTTCTGTACAGTGTGATCTTGTCTTTTTTAACCAGACCTTGCAGGAAAGGTCATTAAAGACAGAGAAGCTGTGACTGCTGAACAGAGCACGTGGCCAGGGGCAGGGGTTAGTGCCTCCTGCCCACTGCTACCCACGAAATTACAGCTTATAGCTCTGTTAGTAGAAAAATGATGTCTTTAAGATCTAAGGCAATGTTTTCAGGAGCCTCGTGGCTTGTCTTTACTGGCAGCATTAGAACCCCCCCAAATCTCACAGCGAGTAATGTGACCATTGCCCTTGGCAGCACCATTAAACCGGGCAGTGAACTACTTCAAATAGCTGCGAGTGTTAAACATTAGTTCTGCCTTAAGTAGGTTGGTTTTAACACTCAAATGTGCACTGCAGTCTACGTGAACATTAAAAGCACCTTTCAAACTTAATTTTACAGAAATGTTAACGACCAGAACAAACTATTGAAGGCAAAGAAGAAAAGTAATTATTTCAACAGATGAAAGGAAACAGTAAATTAACACTCTTGTTTTAAAAGGGGGCTCAGTAACTTATCTGCTTTAAGGAAATGCCATTAACTGGAGCTACCATGGATATTTCACTTAATATGTTTATGGTTTGGGGTTTCTTTTCTCTTCTGACCTTTAAAAATGAGGTCTGAGGCAAAAGGAGAGCCGTAAATCTGTAATTGAAATACAACAAGTTCCAGAAACTGCTTTATCAAAATCATAGCAAGGGAATCAGTTCCTAAATATCAACATTATGTGTCATGTACACACACATCAAAGCCACCAACAGCAACAACCTTTATGGCCACAGAGGCCTCTAAATTCGGAAGGAAGGAGGAAGACAGAACCAGAATGACTCAGAAATATTCTTAACATACCACCAGTGCCTACATACATTTAAAAAAAAAAAAAAAAACTAAGGACAGCTCAACTAATCCTATTATTACATTAAAAAATATCCAGGGAGAAATTTGTCATAGCTTAGAAAATGTTAACCTGCTTGTTATAAATACAAAACACACCAGTTTTTGTGCATGAGCTGTTATTCAGTGCAATTCTGAAAACTGTTTTAAAACAGTCACTGGCTTGTAAGCAAGATCTTCTTACCATATGTGTTGCAATATGGAAGCAGATTGTGGACATTTCCAAAGGAATTTCATATATATATTTAAAAAATGTTGACAGCAAAATTTAGGTGGTCATTAGGGTTTTTTTTTTTGCGGACACGCATTTTCCACACAATAATTAAAAAAAAGGTATTGATTTAAATGTGGGGTTTGAAAATAATTTATTCTGCATCATCAACACAGCTATATATGCTTTTCCTTCTGAAATCACTCATCTGCAGACCTCAGATGATGAAATGGTTAATTATCCTTGTGACTTACACTCGTCCACTCTGAAAATATGGTCAGATGTAGGGTTTCTTCAGCAAAGCTGCTTTGCTGATGAAAGTGGCTTTAATCTGGGCTTTTAATTAATATTTTTTCACAAAGGACACTTCAGTAAAGATATCACATCGTACTGCACACGTATCAATCTGCAAGTTCATGCAGATTTCTATGGATGCTAAATGCTAAATACACACAAATCCACACGGGACATACATGACCTAGGAGGTAAGGAAAGAACTGCACACAGAACTTAGCAATCCTGAAGTAAATTGAGAACCAGAAGGTCAGGAAAAACTGATGATGTAGTCTCAGCAAACACTGGCTTTGACAGGAAAGCCAATTTAAGTAGTTCCCACGCCCCACAGCACAGCTCAGCAGCCCCTTCTGTGAAAATCTTTTGGATGCCTATTTTTAAACTGCATCATATAAAGAGTCTCTTCACTAACACCTCTGGATGATGCAGGATTATTATTTTGGGGAGACATTTTCTTGCTTAAGGTATTTTGATGTGGGAATAGGCACAATCTGGCTCATTCTTACACATTATTTAGATCATGGCAGTTAATGTCATGTCAGATAAAAATAGGAGTGAGAGTTGTTTCATGCCCTTTATTTTTTTGAATGAGCAAAATGTATTATTTTGTCCAATTTAAAGAAGACATTGAGGAATGCGTGGAAAAGTACCCATGACTTTCTGGCATGAAAAGTCTACTCCACAAATGAAGTCTCCCTTTAATAGTCCCTGTTCATTTGAGGGTATTAAAGGGGGTAACTGAAGGAACAACAGCTGAAGACAACCCTTCAAGACAGAACTGCAAGTTGGAAAACCTTCAAACCTGTGCTATCAGAGCCACCCAGACACTGCCAGATCCACTACTCAACCCAAGCTCAGTCTGCCACTCCTGCATCCATCACCCTGTGCTGGATTGATCATTATTTGCTATTGAGATGTGATTAATACCACCCTGTTCAAGCCTTCAAACAGCAACTCCTTAAATGCACGGTGACAGCGCTGTTGCTATAAACATATCTGCACCAATTACTAGGGTGAGAAGAATCTGTGAGCCAGCAGTCTAAAATCGTAAGTTTTAGCTGCACACAGCAAGGTATACACTTATTTAAAAATAAATGTGAAATTCAGTCTTCCACAAAAGCAGCAGTGTCATGAGAAAACTCGGGCTTTAAGTTTTGTAAACGCTGCGTTTTCAATATTACAGTGTCAGTCTTCATTCACTCTCTGACAAGGTTGTCAATCAAACAGCAATCTAGTTTTGTAAGACTTTAACCAAAGATCAAAGCAATGATACTGCTGAGTTCACATTACCTTCCCAGAGATAACTACTTGAGCACTTTCACAGAACTGCATCGATATTAACTTTGCACCGCTCCTTCCAAGCAAATAAAACACGACAAAGTCTGACGGCCCTGCTGGCTTCTGCTCTCAGCCCTGATCCAAACTGAATCCCAGTGCCATTCCCTCTATCCCTTACAACTCTTCCTGGATATTGAAGGTGAGGACTGCAGGACTTGCGTTCAGTTAAACCTTCATCAATTAAAAGAAAATGAAATGTGCTTTCTGTCTCCTTTGAGGAACACATCAAATGTCTTTTCCTCAATAACAATAGTTGGGCAATAAAAAGATGAGTGAGCAAATTGTGGTATATCATCGTTTTGCCTTTGACTCCAGCCCAATGGCAAATGAAAGGCATCCAAAATCAATTTCCAGAAGCTAATAAATTCAGTATGTGAAAGCAGTGAAAATATAACTTTTGCAGCCTCATCATCAAGCTGATTTGTAAGCAAAGCTGGGCCCAATTCCTGCACCCTATGGCACCCATATTTTCAGTTTCATGCAGGTAATATACTATTTCTACACAGTTTCTATTCCGAGGCTAAACTGAGAGATATAGACACATACATCTTCTTTGCACAAACATATGTCCTGGCAATATCATAATAAAAATCTGAATGTGCAGTGCCCAGGAAATCGTGTCGATCCCTATCAGTTACTTCCTGCCGTAACAGCGAAGGGAAGGTGAAGGCAAATGCTGCTCCAAGGGCACAATCCCAGCACAGCTGCTTCCCACAGCTCCCCAAGAATTCCAGGACAGGCCTCTATATGGCAGCACGGGCAGGGGCTCTGGGGGCTTTTATTTGCTTGTTAACTGCAACACTTGCCAGGCCAGGCCCAGCTAAAGGCAAGATTCCACAGGGGATATTGTGTGACCATAATCACAATTTAAAATACTCCCTGAGCAGGGATGGCTTTGGATCTTACACTGCTGAGGGCTTCCACTCACGCCAAGCAGTTCTTCTGTGTGATGGGCTATGGATTTTTTTTAATCTAAAGCAACTGCAGACAGCAATATTACACAAGGTCAATTACACTTAGCTAACACACTCAGAAGTCATTAAAAGTGTTAAAATTTTCTTGGTGTGGTACTTACTTAGAGAGAATAAAGTAGGAAAAAAACCAAAACATCAAACTAAAAAAAGGTTTCTGACCCTGAAGGTTTCTTTGTCAATATATGGATTTGTTTCCTACAGAAGAAAAAAAAAAAAAAAAGACATAAAGAGCAAAAAAACTGAAAGGAGACAGGAAGGCAGGCTGGGTGCTGGAGAGAGCTTGAATTGGCAGTGGAAAATGTGGCTGGGGAGTGTAGCTGAAGAATGATGGTGTACGTGGACTGAGGACATGTGCGAGGTTTGGAAAACAGCAGGTGGAGGAAACTGTGGAACAGAATTATATTTAAAGGGGAGAAGATAGAACTAGGTGAGAACAGTAAAGGAATCACACTCGGAGTGTAAAATATTGCTTTGTCACTTAGTTCATACTGTGAACATGTCCAGGTTTTTTCTTCCAAGTCACCAGCAATGGGAAATGCTGTTCTTTCTTACTCTGTTTCTCACCAGGGCACCATTCTCCTCAGATGCTGGCAGCTTTTGGGAGCCTAGACTGTTATTATGGGACCTGAGACAACTATTTCCTCACACTGCAAGAAACACTCTGCTGATTTTTTTTTTTGTTAGAAGTATCAGATCATGTTTCCTCTCTCTGTACTCCAGGATTTTAGTGAGCAGTTGGAAATGAGTGACTCTGAAACCCAACTCAAATCTAACACTGTACAAACTTCTTTCTTTCCTGCTTCTTGTATCTACTTTACCTGTTTACCTCTAATGTTTCCAAGCAAGAAATAATGATTTTTTAGTCTCAAACATTGTTTCTGCAGCTGAAGAGTCTGAGCCATGCCCGCCCTCCACACCTCCAGCTTTCTAAAACACATCCATTAAAACCCCAGAAAGTCTGAGAGATTATGTTGCTGATATTTCTGTAATAGTAAAAAAAAGCACAAGAGCATCTTTGCAATTTCCTTTGCAGAGGGAGCAGGTTAGGAAGTGTGAATGCAAATGGGAAACCACCTTGAAAACAGCAGCTCTTCTGTGGGTGTGTGAGGGCTCACCTGGATGTTCTGGTAAAGCCAGTGACTGCCCTGCTTCACCCCGGGGCTGTGGGAACACTGAGCTGGGATTTGATGCACCACGAACCACAGCAACACTGCAAAGGCCCCTCTTGGATGTGAACGTGGTTAAAGAGTTCTATGCTAGAAGCACCTGTTCATAAATCGTCTTTAAACGGCTTCTGCTGCTGATTTGCACCAACTGCAGGGAGAGATATTACAGAATATGGATGACACTTAACCTGCTTACACCTCATTAACAGTGTCCAGATTTCCTTGGGGTGTGGTGTTTACTTAAAAAGAATAAGCAAATTAAAAAAACCCCACCAAAACCAAACAGATTTTTGTGCAGCACCAGTTTCAAACAGGACCTCTGAGGTGCCATCCCTTCCCAGACCACCTCTCAGCCTCCACGTGATTTCACACAGCTTTAAGCAGAACTACCCACACTCGGTCCTTGTTGCCTGTAGGATTTAAGACTAATTTTCAAAATCAAAGTTTAAAAAGCGAAACTTTTCTGCATTTCCTTTTATCTTTGATAATGCCGCCCAAAAATAGTTTCTCCTAAATTCTGACAGTTTCTTCTGTAAAGACAAAAGGCATATTTATAAAAGCATCTAAAAACCCGAATATACTTAAATATAAAAACGCCTAACTGTACCCATAAGTCAGTCTTCATTTAGCTAAAAAGTTTTGATATTATCTCTTATTATTTATTCTTCAAAGGAGAATAGTAATTAGAAAAGTTCTGCAAATTTGCACTAATGAAGCAGAAAAATCTACTATGAAGTAATGAATTTTATTAATCACCATGCAAGCAAATAAGTGAAAAAAATGTTAAAAATTGAAGTTCACCTAGATCTTTTTTATGATTTTTATAGGAGTTTATGTTAATTTACTTACAGGTTATTTCAGAGAATCCCAGAATGGTTTGGGCTGGAAGGGACCTTAAAGAACATCTTGTTCCAACTCCCTGCTATGGGCAGGGACACTTCCACTAGACCAGGCCGCTCATTTCTACATCTTTATAACAACTTGAGCTGGGAAGTGCAATTTTGCCACAAATTTAAACTATTATCAAGGAATTTATACTCCCTGAACACTGAGAAAGAGAGGACACTTAAACATGCAGCAAAATTACACTGCTGAATCTGAGCAGAAACAGGAAGAGTGCTGGGATTGAGCGTGAAAGCAAACCCCAAATCCCTTTTTTGTTTCCATCTTTCTTCCCTTCCCCACATGCAGCACCTTTCCCTGCTGTCCTCAGGACATCTCTCTAAATCCAGTGGAAAAAAGGACTCCCATAAAAATGCCTTATGCCAGGATGTGTTAGCACCATTACATGAAATAATTGTTCCTTGGGAGATTCTAGACAGTCAATTAACCCCCAATTCACGACTCAAGTGGCAGAGCAGACACTCAATGAATAAAGGGTAGGGGTTCAATTCTCAATTAGGATGAAATTTTTTCCTTAATAGTTTAATCTTGTGGTCAATTAAATCCCTGAGCGTTGTATTAATTATTATATGAATTCCAGGCAACTTCTAATTTAAAGGTGAGTTATGGTGTACCACAAGTGGACCACAGTCCAGGCCTTAAATTTTTCAAAAAGCCCATTGTACCTTAGGGGCAAAACCAGCATCTTCTGAAAAAACCCAAAGAAATGTCTTTACATTGTGCTTTCCTACTCTGGGATACTTTAAATGTCTCCTGGATTTTATCCCCGAGGTAAGACTGTCACAGATCATTAGAACCCTGTTTACTGCTGCACCACTATTCACACCACCAGTTATAATAAACAGGATTTCTAAGCAGACTTTTAAGCATTAACCTCATCTCCAATTGCTGAGCTTTATTCCGATATTGTTGGGCACAGCAGCTTGGAATAGGAGCTTCCTTTTCCATCTGTTAGACATATAGAGACTTTCAGTTTGTGAAGTACTTTCTCGGTGCTCTTTTTGTTAGAATAAAGTCCTGGATTTCCTCAGGGAAGCAAGGGACATATGCTGATGCTCTATGGTTTCTGAGTTACTGCAGAGATGAATTCCTCTTGGCCAGCTTTCTGTTGAATAGGTGCTGGAATCATATAAAACAGCAACTTGCAAAAAAAATCACAGTAAAATGGTGAGTTCCCCGGCCAAATCAGTGATCTTTTTTCAACTAATTATTTTTCTTGCTCAAAATGAAGACAGTTTGTCTTTGAAAAGAGTGTCTATCATTAAAAAAGAAAAGTATGGAAAGTTTTTGAAACAACTATAACAGATGTCATAGCAGTTGAAAGTACAATTAGAAAGCACAACGCCGCAGAAATAAAACTTCAAACAAAAGCGGAAAGAGTTCTTTGTGCACATCAATAATTTAGAATGATTTAAGAACTGTTTTATAGATGCAAGTGGAGCTCTTTCTGCCTATATATAAATCGAATGTGGTCTTTATAGGCAAACAAAAAGGGGATACAATCCTTTTAAATTATTTTTAGGATAATTGTTTCCACAACAAACATCATTATTTATCAGTTTTGAAAAGAAGCCAACTGCCAGCATTTGAAATGCACAAACCTTGGCACACAACACAGCAAATGGTAATCTCCCCCCTTTTCAAAACCAGTTTTGCATTTATTTTACACATTTGTCAAGTTCTTATCTCAAAGCCCATGCAGTTTACCTATCAGAAATCATTATATTTTATTTCTAATCACCTTCCCATAGCTAATTTGGTAACTCAGGAAGGGAAACCGTTATTGCTACCAGATGCTGTTACCTTCCTGCTCACTCACATATTCCTATAAATTGATTCAACAGCCTGGAAAACAAGGTTTAATAGGTATTATTATGCCTTCTGGATTTCTTCTGTTATAATCTCTCTTTTTAAACAAACAGTCTGATTTTAGTGATGCAAACATTCTAAAGCTACGCTACAGACACTTCCCATAGTAATTCCTTCAGGAGAGTACTGCAGGATGCTGCTGGTCCTTTGCCAGCAGGAATTTCTCTGTAGCTCTATTTCTATGTGTAGACTTCAAGAAAAGAAAGAAAAATAGGCAGTTTCATGTATAGAGAGCTGAGATTTTCCTCTTCAGATGAGGAGGAATGTTAGGAAATAAATGATAGTCGTTGAGACTGTACGTTTTCTACAGAGGAAATGGGAACAGATGTTCCTGTAGGTCACAGAAGAGAAATCAGTTCCCAAAAAACTTCCACACTGGAATATCAGAACACACTTTCACTGGAGTCAACCAGGAGACAAAAAGTGAGGCCTCAGCTCAGCCACTCTGCTGCTCCAAACAGCAACAATAAGAAAAAAATCGAGCAAAAAGTACAAACTGCAAATTTTGAGACCTCAGTTCTGTCATTAAATTTTATTAACCCCCATATCTTTGTAGGTTGGCCCTCATTGGTTGAAAAATCCCACATTAATTCTGCCAATTTAGCAACAACTCTTCCAGAAAGATAATCATACTTTGTAGATACTTGGGACCATTTACCCTCAGTTTTTTATGTGACTGATGATATATGAGCTGCTGGCTGTGTAAAATTAAAGCTCCAGCCTGATCCATATGATATTTAATATGGCTCATACAGGAAGTGATGTTTACAAAACACTCATCCTACAATAGGGTGCTGAAAAGTTGTCTTCTGTATTAGAGAGAATTCTTACTGTGAATCAGACTCTAATCTAGAAGTACCTGACTTATTTTCTGCTGAGTTTTCCACACATTTGGATGGGAAGAAATTAATAATGAACATTCTTGAAACAACAGAACTGTCTCTCAGAAACTCATTAATTAGTTTTCAAATACTCGTAGATTTTTTTTTTTAAATACCAAAAGAACGAAATTATGCCATGACATAATCATTACTGTTATTATTGCTGCTGCTGATGTTACCAAAATATTGTGCTTTCCTTGTAATATATCAGGTAAAATAACATTCAGTATATATAAATATACTGGTTTTATAGAGCAATTTCAAACTCTCTGCCTAAATCCCTCCTGCCTCCAGTGCCGATGGCGATTTGACAATAATGTCAGAAGTCAAACAGCAGCTCTGGTGACTCCTCCTTTAATATGTGAATTTCTCCACACTTTTGCCTGGAGGGCACCGTCACTACAGCCACCTTCTGGATTTTCAAACTAACAAAAACCAAGTCAACAATAACAAACACAGGCCTAACCGACAGCATCTGAAACGTCTCCAGAGGTTACAGATGTACAAATAACACGTTGTTTTCTGAACAACGCTGGTTTTCTGACCTCTGTGAGTAGACACGTGTACACACACATATCCCATTTTCTGCTCCAGCTCAGCCATCTCCCAGAGATGCTCCATCATCCAGCATATTCCACATCAAACAGGCATCTTCCACCACACCACAAGAGGCTCTCCACTGAACTGTCAGTAAAATTTGTACAGCTCTGGCTCCCCTTGCTGACAACACACACCCGAAAAAGCCACGGGATATGTCAGCAAATTCACACAAGCCAAGTGTAACTATCAAAATATCACAGAGCAGTCCCAGTGACGGGTAAAACAGACAGATTCAAAACTGCACCATGTTTTATAGATTATAGCATCTCAGAATACACCTGGAAGCAGAATTTTATTTATTAAACTGCTTGTTATAGCCTGTCACATTCTGTCAACTACAAGAAAAATCTGCTTTGGAAACTACTGTCACACTGACTACAAAATAAAAGGAGGAAATAAATCAGTTGGTATTTCAACACCAACATGGAAAGGCCAAGCATGACCAAAGAAGTGTGCTGGGGAATTCTGTATTGGAATAACCCCTCTTTCTAGTTTGTACTTATTCACCTCTGATTTCAGAACTCACAGATGTCTCTCCTTCCATCTTTTCATCAATCCTAAGCCCATGCTACAAGAAGGATATTCACAGCTGGGAATCTTCAGCAGGGACCCACAAGGATCTTCAAGCCCAACTCTTCAGTGAATGGCCCATACAAGGGGAAAATCCACCTTAAAACCTTGGCATTACCAGCACCAGGCTGTAGAAACTGAGCTAATCCTGTGGAAATCATTTTGATTGATTACAATTGTGGGCTCCTGCTCTTTCAGACACGATGATGAATTTCCAAAGTACAGCTGATAATATGAAAAACCTACTGGGTGAACTGTCCAGAAATGACTGTGGCTGTAACCCACAAATACCATACACAGCCCAAAGCATTGCAGTGGTGCCTTCTGCCCCAACAATCAAACAGGAACTCTGATTGCCCTGTCCTGCAGCCCCAGTGGCTTCTGAGATCGGCACATGGGTCATTATCAGCTTTGCTAACAAGAATTCAAGTACCTTTATCAACACAATTCAACACAATGCCTGAGATACAATGAAGAACGTTCTGGTTTCATGACTACACATCAAGAATTATCTTTTTCTACTTCCAGTCTGAGGTTAGTTCACTATCTTATGCATAGAATCATAGAATGGTTGGGGTTAGAAGTTCACTAAGGATTTATGACTTGTTATTATCAGGAATATTCTAATGCAGCACAGACATAAACACTTTGGAGATGAACCTTAATGTGCAGTTTTGTCTCAGCCTTGCTGTCTCCAGAAGCCTCTGGGCAGCAAATCCTCCACAAAAGGGAAGACAGGGCCCATAATTGCCATCTGAATGCGTCTGTGACACAGGAGACAGACACACTCCACAGAGCCATCTCAGATATTCAGGATCAAATTAGAAAAAAAGTCCCTGAGTACATAAAAACTGCTACACAAAACATCATCCACCAGTGCTGGATTTGCTCTTCCAACAGCAGGAGCACTCAGGGCTGTCACAATCACGAGCTCTGTATCTCACTGATCTGGAACATCCAGCTGTGGGCAGCAGGACAAACTCTGGCTCACTGGTAGGAACCCTC
This sequence comes from Orthonyx spaldingii, assembly GCA_013397795.1. Classification (NCBI taxonomy): domain Eukaryota; kingdom Metazoa; phylum Chordata; class Aves; order Passeriformes; family Orthonychidae; genus Orthonyx; species Orthonyx spaldingii. The sequence continues at coordinate 1,133,857 of VZTJ01000523.1, forward strand.
AGGAAAGAACTGTGTTTTATGAAGCGCAGCTTCTGTGAATTTCTTGAAGGTCTTCCTCAATCACAAACAATGCAAAACTTCCAAAATCACCAATTAGCAATTTTTATGACTAATTTGAATTTTTATCTGTATTTTTATCCCTTTCTCCCTCTGTGTGTGCACAGTTACACACATGGGCACACAAATGCAGGAGCACAGTGCCCCTGGAGCAGATCTGGTGCTCAGGCAGGGGAGGCTGAGGCTCTGTTGGTGCATTCCCCAAGATCCCAAGGATTTCTGTAACATGACAAAAACAGTCAGCAACCTCTCAGGATACAGATTTTCCACATCTTACTGCTCATAATGAGGACTGAAGGCAAACTTTAATTAAATAACTCACAGGCATTAAGAATGTCACTAACTGCAGGTCTCAGGTTAATGACTTTGCACCAGAGGCAGAACCAAGCAGAGAATCCAACGGGTCACTTTTAAGACCAGAGCTAAGGAAAAGGTTCCTGGGGCTAATCCAAAAGCTCTCTTAGCTCACTGGGTGCCAATCAACAATTTTTCTCCTCTTCTTATGCTTTTCAAATCTGATATAGCTCAGATGAACCTACACAGAACAATTCACAGCATTGGAGGAAAAGTGGGAATGTCTCTGGAAAGACAACTGACTTTGAAGAGCAGCTACCTGCTTCCCTCTTATTTGCCCATTTTATTCCACAGACTGACATGAATACCTTACTGAAATTTGTTTCAAAGCCTTTTCAGTAAAGTAAATTCCATTATTTCACCATGTTTATACAAACTCATAATTTGTAGTGTTTAGACAGTAATACATTAAAGTCACTGAAATCTAATAAATAAAACATATTAATAAATTATATATCAATGTAAGAAGCTGCCTTAGCCCATCTGCCAAGATAACTATGAAGCAGGTGTTTTACTCAAAAGCATTCTTAAAAATAATTCTACAAATAAAGCTCTAATAGAAACTTAATGTCAAAGGTGTGACCTTGGGGTACTTCACTATTATCTCTTGCATAACTGCCCTCATATTTACAAATCTTGCAGCAATGGTTAAGCACACAATCACAATGACATGAGTACAGACACTTCAAAAATTAAAGCTTTACTTTTATTGCCTATTAACATTTTGTGAATCTAAATGTTTGCCTTGGTTTTATGGGTTTGGGTTTTTTTGGACTGAGTGACTGACAGACGATCACATCTACTATCAGGCCACCTTTCTAACAGTTGTCAGTTCACTTGTAGGTTAAATTTAACAACAAAGAAACACTTGTGGAAAATGCCTTTACCCAGAATAGAGCACTGTGCTTCCTATCTTTTAGTATTCTCCAAGGATGGACAACGTAAAATAATCTCTCACTTATCCAGTGCACATTTGCACTGCGCATGTCACTCAAGGATTTGGGAAAAAGAAACCCTTAAACTCATGTACTACTGCACCCACTGCTGATGGAAGCCCCTGGGATCTGTGATACACACACTCAGACTCCAGAATGAACACAACTTCACTCCTAATCTGAGGAGTTCTTCATGTATTCATGAACACCTTTGTGAAGAAAACAGGTTTTTCCTCATTGTATCTTTAATGTGCCAGTATTGACAGGTCAAACAAGCAGCAGAGAGACCATGTGAGGTGCTGGCACCTATTGCACACTTTGCACAGACACTGTGTGGTTCAGCTTCATGCTCCTTGTTCTCCTTATTCCCCTTATTCCTTCCCCTCTCCATCTGGATGCTTTCAGATTAATTGTTGGGAAAGTCCCCTCTCCGGAGCACAGCCCCCACCAGCCTGTTGCTGTTTCAGGTGTTCTGCAACTGCTCGTTCTCCTCCCCTCACATCCTGAGCAGCCCAGTCCTTGGGCAGTGATTAATTTAACCAGCATAAACCCTCTTTTCCGCTAATGAAATACAATAAATAAATATGGTTATTCTTTCATTACCGCGGTCTCTGGCCATCTGAAAATATTTCACTCAGCGGACAGAAATGATGCAAAATCCCCCTTTCCTTGAAGCAATAAAGGGAAAGGTGTTCTTTCATAAACTGGGAAGGGACAGCTGCCAGATGCAGAGTTTGGAGGCAGCCATGTGCTGGACCACGGGACCAGAGCCTGGATTTGTGCTTGGGAGAGGCAGGATGGGCTGAAGGAGGGAGCACTGCCCCTGAGCAGCTCTGGGAGTGCACAGCAAAGCCCCTTCTAAGCAAAAATAACCTTTATTTCTACTCACAGACAGCCTGAACAGTGGGCAAGTCTGACAATATGGGTCATTAATGGCATTTTCCTACAATCTTTTCCTCTGGTTTGCTGCGGGTGGGGACCAGCAGCCCAAACCCCATGTGAACATGTTATCTGTTCCTGGATAAAAACCAGAATGAGCTGGGGGAGAACCCTTCCAAAAGACCAGGCTTTGGCCAAACTGCTCCCACTGAAGACATCCTGCACATCCCCACTGATTTCACTGTGGCAATAGTTGGGCCAGTGCCTTTTATTGCTCCAGCCTATGTGAGGAGCTTGAAATATTTCTTGTCATGCAGTCAAACAGAATAATTGTACCAGCATCTAAATCCGGCTGGAAGGCACGGCCAAATTCTTTTCTGGCTCATTTCACCTTCCCAATGCCAGAATTCATATGGAGGTTTCTGTAATGCCTATACAGGGCTGTGTCAAACACAATCCTATCCCACACAATAGAGATTTTTTCCAGGATATGTACTGAAGCAGATGAATTTAAAATGTAGTTTCTGTGAGTAATTGTGCAGGTAAAATGTGGGGCTGTGTTCTAGGGGGGATTTTGGAACTGCTTTCTTGCACTAGTGATTTCAAAATAAAGTGCAGATTACTGTTGATACGGTTTTCACTCACACCCTGACATGGATGCACAGGCAAAATGCTGGTGTAACATGACAGAAAAAGACATTTGACAAAAATATAGTACTGTATGTAATCCATCCAGTAAAACTTATTTTAGATATATATAAAAATACCCAAAACCACGCAGACTTCCAAAGATGTTTGACTGTGTCGTCCTCTAATGTTAAATCTGACCATTAAAAGGATGATGAAAGGATGCAGAGTAATTGAGATTTAATGGCACTTCTCCTTCAAAAACCTTAAAGGTATGGCCTGTAACTGAGCTCTAACCTCTCTGCACTGAGACAGCCACCAATTCTGGAAATTCTGCCCCAGCTACACATGCAAAGAGATCAGAGTAATTGCAACAACCTCACACTAACTGTCTTTTAGAGGAGAACTCTTGTGAAGCCATGTTCTTCTCAGCCCTAATTACCTTGAAATTACTTTGATGAGAACAAAGTGGCACATTTTTGTCTATTGCCGAGATCATTTAAAACGGGACACGGAAAACAAAAACTGTGTATCCTGAGGGGTATTTTGTCTACAATCATTACAATAACTTCTATCAGTTTGTTATGCTAAGATTTCACATAAGTAGTACTCCTGATAAATTTTAGTTCCTTAATTTTCAATTGTTGCTGTCTTAATTGTTACAGAGAGCTCGGCTTTGTAAACTTATGTCAGGGTGTATAACACAAAAACACGTTCAATATATGCCTTCAATAATTTCTTTGTTGTTTGAAAACTTCCAACTTACAGCAAAGCTGGCATTTTTATGGCCTGCAGAGCTATAAATCATTTTTAAAATCATGATGATATTACTCAAAACAGATGTGAAAACATATGTTTGCCACGGTTGTATAAACCGCTTACTTGTCATACTTAATAAATGTTGATACTTTTATTTTAACTACATTCCTTCTTAATAACTTTGAAAATCTTTTCCATGGTGAATATATTTTGCCTTGGTAAAAGCAATGGCAGGTTTGGAAAAACAGAGCTCGCTCTGTATACAAATTACATGGATGTGTTCTGCAGGGCAGGGCAGCACAGATCACACTCTTCACACAGCCCACATGTGACTCTAGAACATTCCACATAACTGAGAGGTACCAGAGCACAAAATAATTATTTTATTTTGTATAGAAAACAATAACAGTATTAGGAACCAAGAATCCACACAGGACTGATACAAATCATTGAGGACTAACCCCAGTGGTTCCTACAGAAACTGCAATACAGGTCTGGCCCACTGACAAATGCAAAATCAGCTTGGAATCCTGGATGTACAAGGTTAGTGCCTTTAAAATTTCTGTACTAGTCCCACTATAATGTCATCAAAAGGTTCCAGTTCTGGAGCCATGGGATGACTTGAAAAATCACATCTTTACATGACCAAAAAAAAAATTTCTCATTCTCACATTTTCTGAGGAAAACTTGAGCTCTGCAGACCAAGCAGAAAAGCAGAAACTTTGCTCTGTCTCTGAAATGATATTTTAAAATGTCTCATGATTTTGAAGCGCTTTATTTCTGATGCAGGTGGATCTCTGAACACTAAATTAATTCTAAAAGCATCCCCTAAGTGCATGCAGAACTAACACATGTATAAAGACATATTCCCCAGTACTTAATCAATTAAAAGGAATTATGCAAAAATGTAGACTAGGAAATGAATAAACCCATACAACTTTAATCTCAAGGAGAATTACAGCACACAAACTGTTGGCATCAGATCTTTGTGATTTCATCCATGTTGAGAGGAATGATCACAGGAGCCTGGGAACTGAGTTCACAGGTGGTGGAGGTTCAATTATTTTCGCTTTGGGGATTTCTGAATTATTTTTTCAGATTCTTAAACTGTACCTTCCTTCATCCACCCTGAGTGACACAACTGCTGCTACCAAGAAGTACATGATTTGCATCTTTGAACCCCACAGGATACTGAATTGTTTCGCTCAAAAATGACTGAACATGTGGCAAGAAACCATGCATAGTTCAACAGAATTAAAGTCAACCACATTTTCATATTCAGATTAAATACTCACTATGCAATTACTACAGAAATGTAATTTTTACATCTTAGGAGTGAAGGTATGGCTGATAACTTTGCTGGTCTGTAAATGTCAACAGGAGTCAAGAGGGAAGGATTTAAGCAGGATGATCCAGAAAGAAAATTATCTCAGAATGGCACAAAAAGGCTCTTTTGGGGGTCATGAGGAAAGTGCTTAAATGCCCAGAAAAACCAGTGAATAGAAAACAGCTTCTGTCTTCAAGGAGATTGAGTACGAAAATACAAAATATAAGGAGGAAGCTTCAGGCTCTTCCTACCCATGACTGGATCAGTCACAGACCTCTAAGGAACAGAGCTGACTGTACAAAATCGTGACACTGCTCGAATAATTTTATATACCTCTGGAACCACAGGGCATGGAGGGCCTCCAGATTCTCTTCTGAGTAGCCCATAAAATTGTCTATACCTGCTTTTTTGTTTTCTCTGAAAATACAGGAAAATCACCTCAACCAAAAGATGAATCATTTGTGCTTTCATTTATGATGATAAATATGAATATTTTCAGTAGCCTTACAAGTACGTTTAGCTTGTGTTGTCTCTTCCTTCTGCTTCTTTTCCTTCACATCTTTTTCACTCTAAAACCTCATTATTCCCCTCAGTATCTCTCTGCAGTATTTTCCCAGGATAAATCCCTGAGTATCCACTTCTCCAGGACCCAAAAACCTCTGCATGGAGAACCCAGCAGAGGAGGCACTTCCCTGCTACAGGAGAATCTCTCCAGGCCAAAAATACCCTCTCCTCTTGCTGCCCCTCAATGGTGAGACAATATAAAATTATATTGCTCACCCAGAGCATCAGAGCAGGCTGCACACATCCCCTGGAGGCAAACAAACAACACCACGTGACTGATCAAATATTTGCTCAGAACTTCATAAATAATTGAGCCAAAAGACCTGCAAAATATTACCTTCATGCTATATAAACAGAGAGAAGCAAAGTTCTGATTGCTTACACTTCCATGTGAGTTCACTGGATACATTATTCATTGCAATTAGGCACTTAGTTCTCTTAAATTAATAATATAATGTCATTGCATATGCAGAATACGAGGAAAAGGAATAAAACACATAGTAAGTGGAATTAAATGCCTGAGATGGAAAACAGTCTGTGGTTTTACCTTTCTCCTTTTGTATTTTTTTTAGGCTGGTCCCAGTTTCTTGGTCAATGAGTTCTCCTTCCCTGCTGTTGGTCAGCATAGCTAAAAGAATCAGAGGGCACAGTTACATGACACTGTCAGTAAAAAATGTTAAGAGAAATGAAAATATTAAATTATATTTCCTCTTGGTCGATATTTTGGTGTTTTAACTCTTAGAGCCAAGTAAAATATTCACAAAAAGCTAATCTGCTCAAGTTTATTAGACAAGGACACTCAGAACACAAATTACTACTGAGATGAATGTGATTTCTTATGAAATGTACAAATTTCTTATGAAATTCACAAAAACCATTTTGGGGAAAAATACATGTAAGGATTTAAATATTAGTAATTATCTATAAAGCAGTAAGCTTAATAAAAACCACAGATTGACACCATAGCCCAGACTGCTGACAGCAAACCCCCACGCCTCACATTTTAGTGCTGAAGGGAATTCTTTACTTAACACCTGGAAGCTCAGTGAGAGCTGTGCAGTTGATGATTTCAGGATGCCTATTTTCTTTGTTCTTATTTAATTAAAACATTTCTTGCTCTGCAATCAACCAATTATAGACTTTATGGTTATTCCAGGGAGGACACTTGTTACAAATTTCTTCACCATATTTTAGGGGGAGTTTTTTAAATAATTGCAAAAGTAAAAACGTATTTCTTTAAATGAAATATATTTATACATATCTTTACAACAATAAGAACTAGACCTCTACACAGAGACATCAACAGTCCCTTTTCACTGCTGCTATAAGAAGTTAAATTTCTTGTCCTGTGTATTTCCAGCTGTATTTTACACAGGGAAAAGATGAGGGGAATCTATTCCACAGTCTCTGCCCTGTGTGTGCACAGATTTAGGCAAAGAATTCAGGTTCCATCCACTGTGCTGGGCAGTGCTGTGGTGCTACTGCAAGGACCAGGGTCAGAATGCAAAATTCCAGGAAGCAGCTGAGCAGTTTGAGGATGGGAGGGAATTCTCCGGTGACTCACCCGGAGTGCACGGCTTTCGAGGTTTAAATCTGGCTCAGCAGTGCCTGCACGGGCTCCAGGCCATGAGGAGACAGCAGTGTTGACACACACTGACGTGAAGAGATGTTAATTGACTTGCCCTAGATCCCTCTTGGAAGCACCAAGAATAGGATCTAAACTTCCTCTAGACGGAATTAGCATTTTAATCGATAGTGCACAGGCTGTGAAAGCTGTGGTGGAGAGACCAAAAAAGCCAGCAAGGCCTCAGCACCGGGGTGATGAAGGAATGTGTGGGCACAAGGAGGTTTTTGGAACAAAAAAGTCATCATATAATCTGTGACTTTCCTCACATACACATGAAGAAAAAGATACCTTGCTCTTTTTCAACTGCAGGTGCCTTGAGCAGCACCTCCCTGCCCCAGCACACCAGAGGAGCTGGTTGTGCCAGGGAAGGGCGATCCCTCTGTGCACGGGACACTGGCACAGGAGGAATCCGAGGGGCTGGGCTTTGCTGAGTGCTGAACTTAATAAAAACCCCATAGGGATGAACTTTGTGGGTATTTCACAGCGAGCAAGCGCTTCCCTGTGAGCTCCCCAGCAAATAAAGATCCTCCTGGACAAACTTCGCGAGGGGCTGGGGCGCGGAAGCGGAGGCTGCGGGCACTGACCGATCCTGTCGGGTGTGTTGTCCAGCTGGGACGGGGAGCTGGACACGCTGCTGCTGGGGTGTGAGGACGCATGGCTGCCGGGCCGCTGGCTGTCCTCCAGGGACGGCGCCGGAGAGGGGCTGTCCTGGATCCTCTCCTGCAAACAGAAGCAAAGCGAGGTCTGTGAGCAAGGTCTGTGAGCAAGGTGTGTGAGCAAAGTCTGTGAGCAAGGTGTGTGAGCAAAGTCTGTGAGCAAAGTCTGTGAGAAAGGTGTGTGAGCAACATCTGTGAGCAACGTCTGTGAGCAAGGTGTGTGAGCAAGGTGTGTGAGCAAAGTCTGTGAGCAAGGTGTGTGAGCAAAGTCTGTGAGCAAAGTCTGTGAGCAAAGTCTGTGAGCAAAGTCTGTGAGCAAGGTCTGTGAGCAAGGTGTGTGAGCAAGGTGTGTGAGCAAGGTCTGTGAGCAAAGTCTGTGAGCAAGGTCTGTGAGCAAAGTCTGTGAGCAAGGTCTGTGCCACTTCAGTCACGGGCTGCACCGGAGTTCCAGCAAAAAATGAGGTTGGCTTAAAAGTAATGATAACAAATGGTCTTTCTGAGGTAAACAGTGAACAGAACTCACACCCTAGGAGCAGCATAGTCATCTGCAGCCAAAACCAATACAGGCTTCTACAAGCAACGTGTCTTGAGCTTGGCTTATCATTTGACACCTTTTTCTTGTTGGCAACTTTTTATGTTCTAAGTTTTTCACACGTAGGAACATACAGAGTATTCTTTCATGTTGCTTTCACAAACTACTTTTAATCTACAGGTAGTAAGACTGCCATATATGAGTCACATTTCAAATAAACAATTCGCAGTTGGACTGAACTGTCACTAAATGCAGTCAAATTTGTGATTAGAATCTTTACCTGAAGAAATTACATCAGTATCTTCTCAGGGTAGCACCTGGACAAATTATAAAAGCTGTGGCACTGGTTAACCAAAAGAAAAGTCTGCTTGCAAAATCTGATGTGCATATTTGTGCATGAAACTTTGATATTAACCTCTAATTTAAACATACATAGTACTTGAGGTTAAGGAGAAAAAAAAAGGGTAAGAAACGATAAAAAAAAGTTGCAAAATGAATTCTGCAGATCTGTGTATCTATACTTGCAAATTGCCTGGAGATGCCATGGAATTTTCATCCGTAAAAATCTTTAGGAACAGGTCAGACAAGCAAGGCATCAGTAATATTTCATTCTGTCTTAAGAAAAGAGATTGTGAGACCACCTGAGATCCTTCCAACCCATTGTTTCCACACATATACTTTTAGTTAAAAATTCCAGTGCCCTTCGTTCCTGTTCCCAGAACCAACAGAAAATGAAAATCTTCTGAAAGGGACAATCAGGGCCTGAGATACTCCAGATGTTCCTCTCTTAAAATGCCTTCTGTGTTTTAAAACCTCTGTTAAAGTCCTCAAAGGTGTGGTTCCGAGGGAGAGACGCTAATGAGGAGAAATCGCTGAATTTACAGAACTCCAGAAACGGAACCTTTGGAGCTGCCCTCATCCCTGGCAATCAGCTGCTTCCTGCAGAAACCCAGAACTGAAATATTACCTGCTTTTTGTTAAAAAAGAGATTCTCTTGCCTCCACCTCACTAAAAATCAAAATTACAGTTCATCTGGGACAGCTGTCTCAAGGGAACTTTGCCATCTTTCCTCCTTTCTAACCTGTTCCAAAGATGTTTCATTAGGAATATTTGATCTGGCTGCTTGGTAGCAATCTACTGTGTGCTCTGGAAAATAAACTCAGTAGCATCTGAACTTTTTCTACAGTTTCCTAAGTGGAAGCCTGAATCAATAATATAGCTTTGGGAAGAGCATGGTGATTCCTAGAAGTTTTTCCATCATAAATACCTGATATAAAAGCTGCTGTTTGGATATATCAGGGCAATTCATTAATTACACTGCCAGCAAGATCAACAAGAATATTCTGTTACCTATTAAAACCATCCCTCTAAGCCACACTCATCTTTGTTTTTACAGATACTTCTGAGAGTTATGCCAAGGGAACATGAGATTGGATCCTCCTCAGAGCATGGGATGGCATTTCCCTATTCCAGCCACAGCAGCTGAGAACGTGGCACTGGATGTGGTTTTAATAAGATAGTTATTGTCCATTAAATAACAACTCAGCCTCAAAACCATGTAACAGATGTGTATCTATTACATAGCTCTTAATCCTCAACGGATCAGTTTCACTAATTATCTGTTATTTAATGGACATACAGTAACTAATAGATCTTAGAGGGAGACTTTTAACGCTAATATTTAACAGATATGAGTCTATTATGTTGAGTCACAAGTTTTTATAATTTTGAAAACGGAACGGTTTTATACAGATTAGTTTTCAAACTCTGTGGGGGAAAAATAAAGTCCAAGTCACTGATCTTGAAGTCTCCTGTGTTTTCTTCCTTTTGGCCTCCAAAAGAGAGGGTTCAGAGGCTGCTGAGATGAACAGAAAAAGTAAAAGGGAGTTGAGACTTTGTGGATGTGCTGCTTAATGAGTTGCTTTTAAAAGTCACATTCCTACCCTAAGAAGCAGTGTCCGAAATAACAATGAATCACATACATGGAATCGTGAGTGTATAAATCCTGTGTGTTTTCTACCTTCGTGCAAATAACAGTTTCCAAATAGGTTCCTGCTAGCAGGTTACAACTCTGACTGCAATGTCCTTTGCCCGGATTTCAGTTTGAACAGTCCTCTTTGGCACTATTTCCTCTCCTTTTACTGCAAAGAACACTCCATTTACAATTAAGATATCATTTTGAAACAATTCATTTTACAGAAGAGTGCATAGTTTAAGTAAATTTCATTGTCTACAGCAACCATGAAAATGAATAGCCAAAGAGAGGACAAGCCAACTGTTCTGCAAAAAACCCTATGAACAAATATGACTAGGAATTAACACCTAGATATCACACAAACAGCCATATATGTCATCTTAAATGGGAGTTATTTGAGCAATTCAAAAGCTGATGATTTGGAAAAGCAAAGTATTCCAGCTCCTTCTGGTAACTGCATTTCCCATTGTCTCCCACTATGAAATAATCTCTGCTTTGAATAATTCGCCTTCAAACTCAGGGTCTTGTTTTGAAATCTTCAGGCAGAAGTGAAAGTGTCAATAATGTCATTCTTAATCACACAGTGAATCACTTTCTAAGAGAATCAGTTGATTATGTCACCTAATGCCTCACCAGTTACATCAATTTACATGCACAGGGAAGGCAGAGTTTTCCCTATAAGCAACAAAGGAGCTGAAATTCCCTCTGTATCACACGTGCCACAAATGAGGATGGAGTATGATCATGTGAGGCTGCACATGGATCAAGAAATCGTCCCTTTCTAAAGGTTTGTGTAGAAATGTGCTGAATTTCCCCCGCTATAATGAATAATGCTATGAGCAGACTCTTCTTTTGCTAGTAAACAGATCCATTTTTCAGTCCTGTAATCAGTATGCATCTATTTAGCTACTTAACAGCAATGTGCTCTGGTTCATTAGGTAGCTACTGTTGTGTCTCAGCCTAGTTAAAATTTCACAGCAAGTTAATCTATTTTATTACAAATGAGAACACAAGTGATAATGTCCTCACCATTTTCCAAACACAGGGTTAACAGTATTTGTAACAAATCAATGAGGGCATTTAAATAGGAAAATTGCAAATCTAAAACTTTAACATTTTGCTTTACACATTGATGACTTCATTTTACTTGTCATCTATGTATTTTACAACCTCCTTACTTTTCCTGTATTCTACTTTTTTTCCCCTTGAAAATGGCTCCGTTCCCTCTGCACACTGATGGGCAGCCCGGTCCCACACTAGGTGAACTCACAGGAATAAAGTAACGTTCCTAAATAAAGTAATATTTTCCCCATTTGTATTTCTTCCTATTCATAAATTTGCAAGATTAATATTCCAGGTTATAATTTAATGAATTATACGTAAGGGTTCTACAGATCGTGAGAATTTTATGAAAAATGAAAACATTTCTCAGGATCTCACCTATTTATCTACCTACAGTACCTACTTTATCTCATCTTTTTTCCTTCCTTTACAGAGCTGTAACATAAATTCTCCAAAAGTACTTTTCCAGTATTTAATCCTCTTGAAGGGTAATATATTTGCCTCACTAAAGATCAGTGTCCTTCTCTGCCTCAGAAAATGTAGTTACAAAGCTTGACACTGTTAATTTTAGTTGTGATTGAGCTTAACGGCACTGAAGTCATGAACTCACTCAATTTCCAGACACATCCTTGATTTCAGCTCAGTATCCCTCTTCTCTCCCCTGTGAGGGAGTATTCCACACCAATAATAGGAAATACTACACAGCAGCTCCATCCACACTGGTTTTCTTTGAAATATATATGACCAGCTTACCTATTTTTGACATAATCATCTCGACCTTAATTCCTTTACCTCTGATTTTTTTATTGTATTGATCTTCCTTTTATGTCAAAAGTTTAGAGAAGTGATGCTGCTGGATTTTCCTTTGTTTTTCTTTATTCTTAGTTGTAATGTAATTGTAATTACTCTTCCAAATGTTAACCTATTAATGAGTTCCTGGAGGATTTAATGGCATTTCATTGCTGACAAGCAGGTTTTGGAAGTTTGTCTAAGTCCTGGATGTTTTATTCAGACATTTATCTTGATATTTTATATTTAATTGAGGTGCTGCTGCTCTACTCTACAGGGCTCTGAAGTGGCTGGAATTCACCTTCTCTAATCTAAAAGAACGGAAGGAAAATTGGAGATTCTGCAGGTTTTAGGCCTAGATTGGAGTTTTCCAGTATTGTAAGAAAGATTTCGAGCTGATGTTGGCCATGTTGGAAAACCAAAAGTTCACAGGCTCTGGCAGAAAAAATCCCAGCATTAATTTGCATGCTGGTTCCCCACTGGGATTTTTACTGTGCCACACCTCAACCTCCCAGTGGTTCAGAATCTCTGTTCATATTCTCAAAATGGACTACACAGTTACAAAAAAATTCTGGAAACCAGAGTGTGACTCTTCTGGAGGGGTCTATGAAGCCAGGACGGGCAGGCAGAGTCTGCTGAGCTACCTCTGCCCCCACCTCCCTGGCTGAAGCCCATCCTTGGCAAGTGAGAAGAATAAGCAAAGTTAACACAATTCACAATTTCAATCAGCAAAGACCTGAATTGCTAACGCTTCCTTTTCTTAGTTAATACTAAGATGTATTTCTTTCCAATTGACCTTAGTTGATACTAATGCTGTTTGAATTCTAATAACCAGCACATTTTTAATAGTGTTCTAAAGTTTACAGTCCTTAACTGATGGACTACTCAATTTAGGCTTTTCCAAGGAAAACAATACCCCTGACACAGGAGCAGGAGCTGTGCTACGCCTGAACTGATGGCAACAAGAACTAGGATGGTCACAGCCACCGTTTCTGGGCTAGAGGAGAGCAGTTTGGTTTGTGTTTTGAGCCATTCCACCCTGCAAATGAGCACACACAAGGACTGGGGGTGACTTGTTGGTCTTCTGAGCTACTTCTAGTACCTGTGATTGCTGTAGGTACTGGAGATGAACAAGGTAAGCAGCTGGTCTAGAAGCCAAGACAGGATCTGTGTGTCTCAAAGCCAGCTGGATCCCATTCATCTTTTGCAGTGTATTGGGAAGACATTCCCTTAAAATATCTACTTTGCCATTTAAAATGCAATTTTTTTTTTTTCACTGTGTACATATAGTTGTTTCAGTTGCAGTCAACTGGCAATTATTTTCTCACAGAATTTAAGAAATCATAAAAACTCCTACATTTCCTGATTTTAATACCAGATGTTCACTCACTAATTCCATTACCTCGTGACTACTTCCTATCAATCCATTAACTGCCAGCTGCTCAGCCAAACAGAGAAGTGCAGCTAATCAGATGGTGCTGGGAAACAGCCAAACAGGAGCTGCCTTCTTCCCCATTTCTTAAATTAGCAGTCACTGGGACAGCCATGGAAACCTTCACTCCTGGATTAAGATCTTGACATTTTACTTTGAATCTGAGAGCACAACAGTGCCTCAAACTGGAAAGGATCTGTGAGTGGAAACTTTGTGCTTGTGCCCCTCTCCTGAACTGTTTCACCCAGTGCTGCCAGGGAAGGGAGGAAAGGCACTCCCTGGACTAATGATGATAACGCTGCACCTCATCTACATTAGAGCCATATTAGTTATTAAGGACAAATGCAAATGACTAAGCTAATACTAAAAAGATCTGAGCCAGAACTAAGAGCTTAGATGTGCCTGGCCTAACAATTTTCCTTTGCAAGCTCCGCAGAAAGAGATGTCTCTGATTGGATTTTTTTTCTCCACTTGGAAGTTTAAAATAGGTATTCAGTGCTTAAAACCTCTCAAGGAGGGTGGTAAGGAGCCAGGCATTCTTGGCACTGCAGGGAGAGGGACATGCCTCCCTCCACAGGAGGAGATGAGAAGGGTATTTAATGCAATTTGAAGGATCTGAACACCTCCCAACAGAGTAATTTCTGTGAATCAGTGAATAAAGAGCCACGAACCTGCACACTCACTTCTCCTTCGCCTCAGATACAGCCACAAAAATTAACTTGATGAGAAACAAACTCCTCTGTCTCTCACATCACTCCTCCAACATATCCCAGTCCCATTCCAGCAATCAGCTGCCTGCTATGGAACAGGACAGAATAAATCTAACGGTGAGAAAAATCACGGACATTGTAGAGAAGTTTTATTTTTAAAATGTTCCAATATTCTGAAAACAATTCATAATGGATTGAATGCACCGAGAGATATGAAATCACTTCTGTTATAAATTCTGCAATGGGAAATGTTTCTATTGTGAGAAGAAGTGCTTCAGAGCATTCTGAGATGACCACATTTTTCTGGCTGTCACGTAAACATTATGAATGTGAGTTGTAGAGCACACAGAAAACAGCACCTCTCAGCAATAATTACACAGCCCATCTGTATTCTCTTCAGGGAATTTAAAATCATGTCATATACATCCTTTATAAATGCCTTAACAACCCCACAAAATCAGGAGAAAAACAAAACTCAAAGAGAAGGAGACCCAGAAGTCTCTCCTGCATATCTAGATCCCACTGTACAAATAATGCTTTTTTCTGTTTATCAGATTAGTTTCTAAACTACATTGATGTGAAATTCTCAAGGAATTCTGAACTACGAATATAAAAATGTTTTAATTTTTTTAAAGCATTTTAATTACCTTTTTTTTCTGTGTTTCCCATTTGCACTCAACAAAAGCACCATTTATTCCTAACTGGGACCTCGATGAGAGTAAGAAAGAATAAGAGAAAAGCAGGAATACAGTGAGGGGATGACAACAGAAGAAAAATGGACAGCAGGAAACCAATTTTCAGAACTACTCCTACTGGGGAGAAGCACATCCCTCAGCAGCTCCAAGGAGGCCGTTTGCCAGAAGGAAAGGGAGGGAGCACGAGGAGGAAGAGGGTGAGAATTGAGCAAGAGGAGCAAGGAGGGTGCAAAATATGTCAGGTAAGTCAGATGAGAAGCAAGGAAAATTCGGGAGAAAACAAGTCTCAGACCTCTGGCATGAAGTTTTGCCTCGTTACTCTCAGTACTTTTTGCACACCTAACACAAAAGGAGCAGCTTAAGGCCCCTGGTTTGGGTTTGGCTCCCACAGCTTCAAGCTCAGCCTAACCATGGTATTTCCCACCAGTTCCCAAGGACATCTGGGAAAGTGGCCTTTCAGTGAACAGTCAAAGATTATCACAGCCACAGCTCCACACTTGGCTCTTGCCAACCTTCCCTTCACTTTCCTAACCCCAAACCTCTCCCCAGCCCTCTCCCTGCTTTTTGGGTGGAATTGTGTAAACAAGCATGTTTTTAGTCATGTAAGGTTGTATTTGTTACAGGTGAACTGTAAAATAAAAATCTTCACCTTATGCAGCTACTGCTCTCTGGAGCTGAGCTGTTTTACAAACTTCAGTGAAAAATCCTCTCACTTTTTAAAGGGTTCTCACCTTCACTGAGTAAAGGGCTCATCCAAACTTTTCTTCTGAACACCTGAAAATATTGTCACTGAGTAGGTTTTTCTGAGTTTCAGGAACAAAATTATTGGATGACAGTAAACTGGTACATTTATTCCCAGAATCACAGCCTGGTTTGGGTTGGAGGGACCTTAAAGGTCACCTCATTCCACCCCTGCCACCTTCCACTAGATCAGGGTGCTCCATCCAACCTGGCCTTGAGCGTTCACTGCTCTCTCTAGCCCAAACCATGACTCAAGTGTACTTAGCCAAGCTCCACCCCACACTGGTTCTCATCTGACACCCAGGCCATTCCTGGATTGCAGAGCAGATCCAGCTGAAGAACAGCTCTGACAAAGGAGGACTGACAAGAACTGGATGCAAGAGGGAGAAGAGAGAGAGTGGTGAAGTCAATGTCACTGTCAAATTCTGCTTCTGCCGTATGAGACCCTCAACAACAGAGGTTCTTCTGAGCCATTTGAGCCAAGTTTCAAACACAGCAAGCTCCTTCAGATGTGCAGTAAATCCCTGTAAGGCTGGATTTATCACAGGGGCACTGCCAGAACTGCAGCCCCAGTGCTGCTGGTGCTGCTCTAATCACATCACATCATGTTATAGATGGCTAAGGAGGTTTTGTGAGCCTGGCCATCGTGCCTCCCTAATTTATGGTGTTCCTGTCAGGGAGAAATCAAGTTTCATAGTTATGACATTTCCTTCTGGAGCACTAAATGTTAACTTTGCTGATCATGCATATCTTGGTAGAACAGCTTACTTCTAAATGGCAAACGTGATATAAAAAGCATAATGACTTCATTCAAAACCTTATAAAGCAGCTGATTCTCACACCTAGAGAAAACAGGCCAAGTGGTATTTTAGTCATCAGACTATGGAAACAGACACACACTCAATAGATTCGATTCATTTCTCCCATTTTAAGTAAAGACATGATGCTGGGATCGCATTCTATTGAAAACTAGCCACGTTTTGTACTTATTAAATGCACTTAAATAATGTCCTATTATGAAAGTCTTACTGACAGCAGGAGCAGCAATGCTTTTACATGTTTCATTTTGTACAAGAATTTCATGTTAACTGGTCACCATTCTGTGCTGGGTGATTGTCCATAAGGGAAGGAAAGGACAAAAGGAGCCTCACACTGTAATAAAATTCATCTACAGTTTCAGCACTCAGAACAAACTAGAGAAAGATGCAGCTCCACTTGACAGGTGAGAGTAACACAGCAAAGGATGCACACTCTGCCTCTCTCATGGCTGCTGGTGTATTTTCCTCTAAAACACGAGAGGAAGTAATTCCCACCAGAGTGCTGGCAAGACCTGGTGTTGCTGTGGAGATATTGTGTATCCTCTAGTGCAGGTGTTGGGGAAAAAATAGCTGTAAATGAGTAACTCACTCAGCAAGGGACTGCTAAATAACACCCTGAAACCCAACTGCCTGCAAAAACTGCAGTTTCAATTACAAAGGACTAGCATTGTTTACAAATACGTATTTAATCTTCATTTTGACATACTGGTAACATTCAGAATACAATCAAAGCTTCTGCAAGTTTACTTGCTGCTACAAATATTCCACTGCTGTGTTTAAATTAGGGTTTTGTCAAGAGGTCACTGAACAGGTAAAGAAAATGGATTGAAATGAATGGAACCTCAACTAATTTCTAACAATTTAATGACTTGCATAAACTAAGGGACAGTTGGATACCAGAGAGACGATTTCCCCACCCAGCCAACAACTGTGCAGGTATACTGATGATAAAGAGAAGTTTTTACAGATCTTACTCCAGAGCAGGGATCCTAAGGGGAAATGAATTTTCCCAGTGTCCCCAGAATCCAAGGAAAAAAAAAAAAAGTCAACAAAACCAAAGCATTCAGAACAAAATTTGCCTTAATCTAGAAGTGGACTCTCAGTAAAAAAAAAAAAACAACCTGAGGCAATTTTGGAGATGCTTAGGGCCAGGAAGAAAATCAGAAGGGAAACAAACACCTCCAGAACTTCAACCACAGAGGGATGTAGTATTTTACTGCAGTGATGTGACAACAGATATTTGCTGTCCCCCTTGAGAAGATGCTGCTATCAGAACACACGGGCATGAACAATAAACACGTGCTTGGGACTGTGAGTTTCTTTCCCTGCTTAATTTGGGAACAAAATCTCCTGCAGCACCAACCTGTGACAAAAGGAAGTACAACACAACCCTCACTGATCTATTCTCACAACTGGCCTGTAATGCTGGAAACAGGACCTTGCTCAATGATAGAATAATGAGACACTATAATTAACATGTTTTACAATAAAGATATGAGAGGTTGAGTTCAGCCCATCAGTGAGAGGTGTTAGAATAAAGCAACTCATTCCAGGGTGACAGGGATACATGAGTCTAAACAAGCACAAATATTGAAATAAAGACATTTACTTTCCAGAACAGATTGCTCTATACACTCATATATTTAAACCCAAAGAAAAACGGACTAAACTAATGAACTTTCAAAGCTGACATTTTACTTTGTCAACAAGAAACCCACATGTGCATGCAAACACACACACAAGTCAGACTGCTAACACCTTTCATGTTTGCTCAGTAAAAAGTGGACAAACTGTTTTAGAGGATCCCATCACACCAATCCTTCACAGGCACTGATCCTACACACTTCTATTTTGAAAATTTCTTGTTTTAATGCATTTTTGAGTGTGTGGCAGGACAGCAGCTCTCCACACAGGCAAGAACAACCTGTTTAGTACACACTACAACAAGCCTTTCAAAATATAAACATATTTTAACCAACCAGAAGGAAGTTCAGGTTTGGATAACAGAGATACTACTCACTAAAGTATTTGTGATAATTTTCTCAGGTATTTACCTGTTCTAGATTTGCACTGCACTGGAGTTCCTGTCCCGTGTTTCACAACCCCACTAAAGTACTTGTGATGATTTTCTCTGCTATTTACCTGCTGTGCATTTGCAGTGCATTAGAATTGCTGTCATGTTCTACAGCATGTTCTCTTAAGAATAACATTAAGTTCGACTTTAAACAGCATTTTAGAAGAGCTATTGAGCTTTCACAGATCTCACTCTAGCTGTGAGTGTTACTCTACTTACTCTGCAGTAAGTGTCCATTTTTAATTACATCACAGACTTACTGACAGATGAGAGCTGCTGAACCTCTTGGCTGCAGTGGTGGGCATTGCTCGGTGTCGGGAGCAGCCCAGTGAGCTGGAGCAGTGTGACCTCACTGCCTCGCCCTTCCCCTCCCTGAGGGAGCCACAAGAGCAGCTCTGAGCAGGGTGAGGGGTGCCTTACCTTGATGACGGAGGCCCCTGCCCTGGAGAGGGGGCTGTGCATCTGCGCCGCCGCTGCCATGTTGGCGATGGTGTTGAGATGGTTCATCTGGTTCATGGCCATGGCCACCGAGGCCGGGGGGAGGCTGACGGGGAGCAGGGGGTGCGGCATCATCATGAAGGGCAGGTCTATCCCTGCGGAGAGCACGGACACGTCACTCGGGCACCGCGCAGGGTGTCCCGCCACAGCACCCACCCTCAAACCCAACAGCAGCAAAGCGCAACAGTTCTGGGGTTCCACCACTCAAATCCACCCTCAAACCCAACAGCAGCAAAGCGCAACAGTTCTGGGGTTCCACCACTCAAACCCACCCTCAAACCCAACAGCAGCAAAGCTCAACAGTTCTGGGGTTCCACCACTCAAACCCAACAGCAGCAAAGCTCAACAGTTCTGGGGTTCCACCACTCAAACCCAACAGCAGCAAAGCTCAGCCATTCTGGGGTTTCACCGCTCAAACTCAACAGCAGCAAAGCTCAACAAATCTGGGGTTCCACCACTCAAATCCACCCTCAAACCCAACAGCAGCGAAGCTCAACAGTTCTGGGGTGCTGATGCCTTAGGATTTTTAGCTTCTGTATTTTTCATGTAACTCTGGAGCTGCTGTTCTCACATCTTAGACAAAACAATTTCTCTCTAGGCCTGAAACTCAAGGACTGTCTTAGGCCCCAAAAAATGTAAATGACAGAGAAACTGGGGGGGCAAGCTTGGGATAGATGATTTCATTGCCTGAGGTTATAACTGGAGGTCTATGCAAATAGACCAAAACTTATAAACCATGAAAAACCCATGACCCGCCGTCCATTTTGGGTGCAGCTCTGGGTGGGCTCTGACTGCCCGAATGTACCGAGAAAGCCTTTGAATAAATATCTGCTTTTTAGCCTCCTAATTTTGTCTAGCCTCTGTTCTAGGTGAGCCTGGGAAAAGGCATCAGTTCCACAGGGGATAATGGTCTGGGCAGCCCAGGAAAGGCTGGTGTGTGTTGGGGAGAGGAACACACAGCTGTGGAGTGACACAAAATGAACATATGACTGCACCTGTTCAGTGATCTCTTTGGCAGGAGAAATAAATAAAAAAAAAAACAAACCACAAAACATGCATATAATTTTCGTGTTTTCCAATACATCAGATAAATATTTATTAATAATTTTATCTGATCATACACTCCTACCAAGTCCTCTTCCTATTACCACTTCTCAGCAGTGTCACACTAAATTCTTATATTTGGACTATTTCTTAAATCCAGGAGGCTGTGGCTTGGACTACAGACACCTCTGAACTATTGTACAGAAGGTCTATGAACTGCAACACGTAATGAGAGGTTAAAATCATTGCCAGAGGTTTTAATTTTCAAAATGTCACTTTAAATTGTCTTCTGCTACGGATATAAACCAATTTAAGAAGGTATGAAATTTATATGGACCAACTCGCAGATCCTGACATTGCCAAAAAGGCAAAGCTACTGCTAGCAAGAATTGGATTCTCATACTTCATTAATATCCATTTCAGCATGTGTATTACTTCTTGTATTTAGTAATGACTGCACTGGAAAGCAAGACCAAGGCATGAATTCACTGAAAAAATTGTTCCAGATTATTGTGCATTCAAGAGTTTTTTAGAGGGACCACTTGAAGATAGCTACTATAGGGCATCCAAAATTATTTTTTCAGAAAAAAAAAAATAGGACTCATTCTGCCAGACAAAAATGCCTTTCCATTTTTCTAAACGACATTTAGATTAGAAATCCTCATTAAAAGATTCAGGTGCAAGTATTAAATAACACAAACATACAGCTAGCCATTACCACATGCTATTGAGATTGTTTATTGTTAAAAAGTTTTTAACTTTTGGCTCTACCCTATTTGAAAGGAGAAGGCCAGACACCATTTTGGTGTATGACAGAACTAACAATAAAAAGTACCATTAACTGACATATGTTATTCCTATAGAATTTGACTCCAGTGATATAAAAACACCCCGGTGCCCACCAGGAAAGGCAGAATTGCAATATTCCCAGCTCCCACACTATTTCTGTTTAACATGAGCGTATCATGATCAACAACTGTGATGTCTAATGACTCACTCTCTGTTTTATACGACGATCCATGCCAATATTAATTATGATAGGCAATAAGCAAGGCCCACATACATCTCCCTTCACTTCAAACCACACTGACAATCCCCTCCAGTGCCTGCATCCATAAGCCTTTGTTCCCCTGCAGATCTCCCTTAACAGCCCAATAATCTTTCCTCATCCTCTATAGAGTTCCAAAACTCCCAGACACCATCTGGCCACATTGAGTTGTATGTCTACTTAAAGTCCAATTGACATGCAAACTAAATGCAAACTACAAACAGAATTTAACAGCACATCACCAGTTTTAAGACACAATCCGTCAGACATTTCAGAGGACTAAGAAGAAAATATATCCTGCACTTGCAAATCATTAGGCATAATGTCTGACATCCAGTAAACCCTTTCATAGCCTATAGACATTCACCTACTACAAAATCCAGTGGAAAATATCCTTAAGAGCAAAGAACACAGTATGTGTGTATGTAAGAGAAATTCGGGTATTGAATTATGCAAGAAAATAAAAGGAAAGGATGAACTACAGAAAATTTGAGTCCTATGACCTGCTGATTTTTAAACAGTGACACTTAAAACCCAAAATGCTCAGTCCACCCCTTCCCACAAACAAAGCAGGCTCATTTTGTAGGAGTCATTTCAATAGCTCTGATTTCCTCAAGTCTAGGGCCTGACAGAGGTAGCAATGAACTGACTACTCCTCAGATTGTGTGAGGAGCCAGAAATGTCACTCCTCCACTAAAACTAACATCAAAATCAACTGTCAGAACTTTCAGGATGAAGAGATTAAACAAGCAACAAGAGTTCATAAATAATGAGCTTTTCATTCTTCATGCATCATTAACTATTGGAATAACTTTACTTGTCACTAATTTTTAAAATGTTAATCCCAAACATCTTTCTTGGAATAATTTTTCCTTTCCTTCCTTTCTTCTTCATGTGCAAAGAAGGGGAACTGATGGCTTCCCACCTGTCCCCTTCCTAAGGGAAAGAAAAGAGATGGCTTTAAAGGGAGCTCTAAGTTCCAAATCCAATCTGTGCCATTTTATTCCAGTTGTTTTGGATAGCTAGGTTCAGTGGATGACCTTTTAACTGGACATTTTGCATTTACTCCTTGCTCTCCTATTTTATTTGGTGGGTCAGCATTTTCATCTGGAAGAGAATCTTCTCACATAGCTAAAATTTTAAGCAACTTTGTGATTATTTTTCCTTTCAATCCAGGTCATGGAAATGTCTATTTGGGACTGACAGTCCCAAATCCAGTAAAGAGTGACTACTCCAAGAGGGAACAGTCACTTGGACTGGGACTGATCCCGAAGGGTGGCTTGGACACAAGGCGGTGGAAGGCCCAACCCTCCTGTCCCTCACGTGTGTCCCATCACTTTTCCACCTCCCTGGGGCTGGGAAGGAGGGCAAGCCCAGCCCCCAGCAGGGCTCCAGGCACTCCTTTTCTCCCAGCAGGATCCCAGTACGTACTGTTGGTGAGCAGGTGGTTCTGCTGGAGAGGGCTGAGCGGGTGTGCACTCCCAAGGCTCGACTGCCCTGACAGTGTGGGGTGACCAATGCTGTGCTGGGATCCCGTCGTAATGGGAGACTGGAGCTTGTCTTTATCCCAGGAGGATTCACTCCCACCTGCAAAACAGGGTACAACAACCCATGAGTGGCACATCCCTTTATTTAGAGACATTTTGCTTGGTTAGCAGCCAGCCAATACTCCTTAGCACAGCTGAGCACCTGGCACAGGCACAGCACCTGGAACCTACACCTGAATTATTCAAAAACTAAATTCATAAATAAGCATCAGGGGAAAAAAATATTTTTAGACACATTCAGCATCACCTACTTTCAAAACACTAGTTTCTGGAAACAGGAAAAGCTAAATGTTTCATGACGAAATCATCAGTCGTGATTAAGTAAATTATCAGAACGGGAACATCTGAGAGGCTGAGTCACAATCTCCTGCTATCACAGGACATGAGGCCACCAGTCCCTGCCAGAGACTCATCTGTGTCCACCCTCGTGCTTGTCAGGTCTCTGCACTGTCAATCCTGGAGGCACTTGGCCATTCCCTCCCTCCAGTGTCACCACATTCCAGCTGAAATTCACCCCGGAAGAGTTTACAGCAGTTTATCCTCGAGCTCTGAGCTTCAGCAGCTTCTGCTGCACTGCTGGGCTTGACCCTGGGGATGCCCCACGTGGAACCCTTCACTCTGCTGGGTTAAATGAGCCGGCCACAGGCCGTGCTTGGAAATCATCAATAGTCAGGAATTTCAACTTAAGAGTCCAGATATCTATAATGCACAGTAGCTGCTGTCTGCAACAAACACAGAGTCTAGAAAACTGAGCACTTGACGTCTCAAGTCTCTGTCTGGTCTTCTGAAGAGAGTGTTCTGCAGCAATTTTACAGACTGTAGCTTTTTCAGTATTACACAAACGAATACCAAATTCCTTTTAAACAGCACGTTAAGTAGACCATGTTAGTGAATTCCAAAATACATCTGGTCCACAAAACAGAACACCTAAAACGAGTTAGATTGAACATTTCTAGAGTTAAAAGGCATTTTAAGATCACTCCCCTCTCAGGTACACCCCACACTGTCACTGAGATTATAGATTGTTACAAAAACATGTAACTGCAGTATTGATTTTGTTTTGAATTTATGAACAAGAATCTCAATTAGAATAAGTAAATAGATTATTGGAGTGCAGCAGATAGGCAGCAAGCTAAAAACCATTTTAATTGAATATGAAAGTAACAGAGAAATTCCATTCTTTATGACAACACTTGGCTAATAAACATGATTAATACTGCTAAATGCAAAAGTTTGAAAGATCAGTGATTGAGAAAAAAGGAAAACACTCCATCATTTTAGCACTATGTCCAAGTATGAATTACCTTCCTATAAAAGAGTTGTAATTTGTAGAATGATGAGTAATACACTGACAAAGAAAGATACACTAAGTTATGCCATGTGATATAATACAGCATGGCATAGTGCAGTAATTAGAACTACTACAGTTGAGGCTGTGTCAGCATCTTTGTTATTTAATATAGTGTGTATCAGCTCTTTCAAATAACATTTGACTGCTATTTAGTGTAGAAGTTGTTCACTCTGACTATTTGTGAATCAGAGGTGGTATTATTTGGTGTGTTTCACAAGTTAAATGTGTAATTTATGAAAGACTTTCGGAGGAAATGTTGAGCATTTGATTTTACCAAGTGAGTTTTAATTTTCTCCATATGCTTTTCCAACGAATTTAACATTGACACTCTATTTTTCCTCAAAAACCACATGTACTTTTCCATGATTTTTTTGCTTAGGAACAGATTTTGTAACTGTCACTTCACATACCGGGGCACTGGCCACAGAAATTTGGCCCAAGACAGTTTATAGGAGATTTCTGAAAGTCTCCCTCTCCCCATGGTCCTCTGCCCTGGGTACTTCCAACCCTAGATGGTCGAAACTTTGCTTATTTAATTAATTCTGGAAGTTTCTCCTGCCTTTCAGAGTCTCGTGGCCCTGAGGCTGCAGTACCAGAGCCCCACCAGCTCTCTGCGCCCAGTTCTACAACCACTGCACGTTCTGGAGGAAAATTCCATTATTCCCAATTTACTGATGGAGAACTGCCCTGTGAAGAAAAGCTACTTGCTTAAGGAAACCCAGGAAACCTGCAATGGAAGGGGAAACCAAATTTAAATTATGTCACACGGTCCAAATCACTGGACCAGTTCTCCTTACAGATGGGGACAATAATAACTTCTTCCCTCTGCAAATTCCACTTGGAAATCTGCTCCAGTATTCAGTGCCAGCAACACAAGAATAAATTGCAATACACTTATCTCTACAGACCATTCCTGTATTCTTATGTTCCCTATCACTTCTCCTTAGAGAAAGAAAAAAATACAGCTGAGTGTACGATGTGTAATAAAAGTGGATGTTAAATGAAATGCATCCTGAGCCTGCAGTGTCCCACAGATAACAGCTCCATCTCTCCATCTGGGCTGCATTTACCATGTAGCAGGAAGTCTCTTAAAAATAAAGTAATAATTAGACCAGTTCTTACCTCGAACTGCTCAGGTGTGAAGTGTTTTATAAGGGCAGCGTGATCAGCTCCAAGTGGGGAACCTGAGGGGCAGAATTAGGAAGTTCCTCCCAGTTACACCAGTGAGGAATCTGAACTGGAAACCAGTCAGGGCTCATGGTCCCACTCCTGTGCCCTACACCAGACACCTTTGACTCCTCCTACCCACAGTCCCTTTGCACAGCTAAAAAATAACCATTTCAAAGGAAATTTGCCTTCTTCTCTGGAGTATCTATGCCCATAGGGTAAGAAGAAGATTATATATAAATTTACAGCAAGCCAGGACCAGATTCACAGTATAAACCAAGTATGTGACATGCAAACCTGTGGTGATATACTCAGTCCTTCAAATGCCATGCAATGTTAAAAAAAGGTATTTATTTTTGAGCACAGTTTTCTTATTTAGTAACACAGCTGTCAGCATGTTTGATCAGCAAATACATATCTGACATGTAACACATCAATGTGTATTTTCAAATTCTTTGTTGCCATAACAGTTAGAAGTGAATGCATCTATAAAAACTGAATCCTTCTTAATGCTTCCAATTCAAGTTTAACCACAATTTTTCAGATTTCTGTTCACTACCATTTTTTTGTCCAAATAGGTGCCATCCATAAGGCAAAGATGTCACATTTTGATTTTTTTTTTTTTTATTTTCAATCCTGTCTTTTGTATGATGAACTTATATACAGAGATGTACTTCAAGTTATTTCTTTTAGGCATGTAAGACATAAGGAGAAAAATATATGGAAAAAAGCAAACACACACTACTTAGAAAAATGAGACAACAGAAAACAGCAACAGGACTTACCTCCTTCATATGAAGGAAAATATAACTTTTTATTTATTTTACATGAGAAAGAATATTTCATTTTCAAATATTAGTAACTTGACACGAGTGCCATGGGAATATTATTAGAGCACCCAGAAGTCTGTTATTTGTCAAAATGCCAGTACATCATTTATGCACTTTACCAAAAGCTTTACGTTTGACACTCTTACCCACTACCCACGTGACCTTGCCTCCAACAGATACAACTAAAGGACAGAAAGGTAATTTTTCCTTATCTTGTTTGCATTCTAGTGGATCTTGTCCCAGAACAGATTGTACTCAGCATTAGGAAAGGGAAAGAGAGACTAAGCAGAAGCAGAGTTAAATCACAGGGACCACAAGCAAACAGGGAAAATCAGCCCAAGCACAACATTCACCTGCTGCCAGTGAGAGCCCCCACAGAGCCACTGGAAGGTGATTTACCCTCACATGCAGGTCTGTAAGCAAAGTGTCTCTGTTCAAGTTTCGTTTTATTTATTTGACAGAAATGCAAGTGATAAGCTCAGCTTTGCTTGTTCTGAAAATGCTGCTACTCACCCATCATTAACTTTAGGAATTTTTTAAGGCAACTTTTAAAGCCAAAAGTTTTCTAGCAATAAGACTCTCTGTGCGTTTCTGTTCTTCAGAACAAAACCCCAAAATATCTTTTTTTTTTTTTTTTGGTGAAGACGTATCTGTAGTGATTAAATTAGTGTCTTGGTTTTAGGTATTGAAAGATCTCCAGAAAGTAATCAGAGTTCAATTCGGTGACAGTTTCTTTTCATTTGGCTTCAAATTCATTTTATCAGCCTTAAATCTGTCTGGTTGAGCTAAATGAAATCCTCTCTGTCAGAGCTACCTTCGAATTCCACAACCACACTGTTTCAATCTGTGTCTGTCATTTTACTTTCTGTTGTGATACATTCCTGAAAAATTGAACTCCAATTGTAAAAAGCAATACCATCTTCACTGGCCAATTTGATTCTCAAATTATTTTTAAACACATTTTTCATCCTGTTGGGCACATTAAGCATAACAACAGCTGCAAAGAAAAAAGTATTCCGTGCAATGCTATTCCAGCACTGGTAATTCCAAACTATTTCTCACCTCTAACTTCTTTTGTAAGTGTCCTGCACATACAGGGCCTTTCAATATTTTTTGGATTATACAGAACCCCGTTACTCTCAAAACAACACAAACGTTTTTGCCAGCACTCCTAATCCCTGTGGTTTCACGTGTTCCAGCCTATTTTCCTTTGCCAATATCCCAATCTCTCCTTGATATTGGGAAAAATGGTCACTTTTTTGGCCTACACAGAATATCCTCTCCAAAAACATTTCAGCCTACAAGTATCAACATTTTCATGGTATCAACCTTTGAGTGTCCCAGGAGGACAAGATTAGGTAGAAAACTATTTTTGTCAGATTTGATAAACTGAGAATCTCACTGCAGGAAGGTCAGGAAGACACCACCCAGGTCTCATTCCTGGTCAACTGTCACTTTCCTGTCAGAAAACCATAAAACTGCTCTGGGTCGGGATTATGACCCATTTAACCCCAAATTCTGTCCCTCGTGCTGGCAGTAGATAATGTTATTTACAGAAGCCACGCAAGTGTGGACACTTTCTATGGTCCCTTATTACTCCCAAACAAAATTTTGAACTTTAAAAATGGGAATGAGATTTTTGATCAGCCCCCCCAAATCATTATACCCATCTGAAAATCTAAATGGGAGACCTGCAATGCATTTAAAAGCTTTAACCCATGCATTTGTCTGGCTGTGTGTATTCGGCTGTATCAACTTTTGGATTGTGCCCTACAAGAAAGCCATGCAAGTGTGTAGGGTAAGATATTAAAACTCAAGAAATCCAGTGATGGCTTTACTGGGCTACTTCCAAAAACTTATCAAGTGGTTCAGCAGATGTAATTACTGCTTAGCCCTGCCAAGGCTTTGAAATGTGCCCATTAATTCAGCAATTCCCAATCTGTCCATCAGTCAGTCATACTTAAAAAATATGTCTGTCAGGACTTAGGTGAAGTAATCTGTTGATAATTACACAATAAGAAGGCATCTGAAATCTGAATATCATTTCTAAACTTTTCAAGAAGTCTTGATGACAGCAAAATCAGCGTTTATTTCACAGCAAACAGGACACTGAAGATAACTGGGAATATGTCAGAATATTTGATGCCAATTTAATTAAGAACAATTAATTCCGGGAAGATACTTTTTGAGAAGATAAAAGCAGAGTTGCAATATCTCTCTAGGAAGCTAACCATCATTCCCAAACCATCAACTGCTGTCTTTGAAGTGAACAAAGAAACAAGAAGGTGGAAAATGAAATGTGTTCTGAGGTCCCCACGTGCTGATGGATGATTCTGGTGCTGAAGCACAGTCCCAGATGAGTCTCCTCAGTGCCAGGTACCTTGGCAGGTGTGACTGCCCTTCCACGGGCCTTTCCAGCCAAAACAAAACCTCACATTACAGCCAGGTGCTCAGGGCCCAAGGCTCTGAACAGCAGGAAACCTGTTTTCTCTCTCGCACCACACAGAGCCATTCATCCCTGCAAATTGTATCCACAAAAATGCTCCTAAAATACAACCAAGTGTTTTCTCTGCTTTTCTGTGACCAGTGTAGATGAACAACTGGCTGCAGCACTTAAAACTTCAGCATCACCTTCAGTACCTACAGCTGTACTCCAAAACACCAAACACACCTCAGTGATTCAACTCACACAGCCACAGCACCCTGTAAAAGTTACATTTAACAAGATGAAACATCAGATTTACACAAATTTAGACACGAACTCTTATAACAACTGTCACTACAATGCACTGGTACTCACAAGCACCTCTCAGAGTCCGATACCTGTACCTGCACTGCATGAAAAACCACCTCGTGTCATTTGAAGGTGTGTTTTGGGAGGGTTAACTTGGCATTTGTTGTCTTCCCCTGACATCTCCTAGTCCTTGTAGTGGATTAAATGCTAAGTTATAAAACTCTATTCAGTTTCTTCTACAGAAGCTGAAGTACATTTATTGGTAACATTTTTTTGTAACAACTGTGTGACTTTATTGCTATTTATTTTTCTATACAAAGATAAGAATGATGTACTAGAACGTGGTGTCTCTTCTGGTTTAGGACCATCAACAAAAAACCTGTTTTCTACTGCAGGACCACAGCCTGCCTTCAGAAACACGTTCACTTCACAGAGAGAAAGAAGGTCAAAATTCTGGTCTGTCATGTTTTTATTACTGTTGATGATGCACAAGCCAGAAATAAAACAGCTTAACTTTCAGATCTTGAATACAGTTCACAGGGGTGCCTGCCAGAAAGGATAAACCATACATCCTTCTGAACTCCACCACTGCAGCCAGCAGGGAACTAGAATTTGTATTCCAGTGATGATAATCACCAATAACCTCACTCACCACAATTTACAATTTTCTGCCTTTTTAAAAATTACTTAATATTTTCCCCTATTTAACAAGTTACTGAAAGAACCACTGAGACACCTGTACTGTGTATTTTTACCATGACTGTAACTAGGCAGATTGTTTAGTTTGATTCTGAAGGGCTTTGAGAATGTCTTGACATCCAGGGCAAACAGGTAACTGTACAAAATCAGGTTATTCAAGTTTCAACAATTCATCATTTACTATTTCTTTGAAATAATTATTAAGAACAGTTCAAGTTACAGATGGCAATCTGCTGAGTTAATCTGCAGTGACATAAATGGATCATGTATTTATAATCTTTTCAAGATCTCCTAATACTAAAAGAACTCTATATAATACAAAGTATGGCTTGAAAGAATTAAATAAAATCTGTGGCCTTAATACACACCTGGACAGTCTTCCAAACCTCCAGTATCTGCACCAAATTCAGTGGAGATTTTACCAGAGAATGAGAGGCTGCCCAGTGATGCCTTCTATTTTTATAATAGAAGAAGGTCTCTGGTGAGATTTAGTGCCACAGTCCCCGTTCCCACAAAGGATCAGTGAGTGCAGCCCCTGGCACAGTTCCACCAAGGTGTGGCAGGATGGGCAGCTCAGGCAAGGTTCACGTTCATTCTGAAGGTGCTCTGGTTTTCACATCTGACAGTTGATCCCTTGCACTAAATGCTACTGACTTCCAAAAAATCCAGAGTGCTGCCAAAAGCAGGAGAGCTCGTGAGTAAACCCAATTCACATGAAAGGTCAGCAGGGACTTCTAATGTGTTTCACTGAATGCCAGCCTAAAAATAACACAAAACCCCCTGGAACTACTTTAGCAGCCAACTTTGTACTTCCTTTCACAACCACTTTCATTTGTGCTCACAGCAATATCTGAATAGATTCCTACCACAGCACTTGGACATCCCACACATTCAATAAATTTTTGCTTTTCAGAACGTTTTTCTCATTCAGCAAGCCTAGCCACTGGGTATTCCCATCACCTGTGGTACAATTCTCCTCCAGGAATACCAGAGGGAGTTTCGCATTAGCTTCTCTAAGGAGCAGGATCAAACCCTAGAACTGACCAACAACGTCAGATAAACCATTCCAAGAAAATACATCCTAAATTTGTTATTGTGTAAAGGATACTCGATGTCTTCAAGCCAGTATTTCTTTCTGAGCTATACAAAACAATAAATTACAACTACTATCAGAACAAAGATTATTAAAATGCTGATATTAATACCAGATAAAGTGAAATTATTTCTTAAGATGAGAAAGTGAGAGGCTTCTGCAACAAAACAGTGCCAAGCTGAGCTTAACTAAGCTTGAGGTTTTGGACAGGATTCATTTCTGCTTGTGGTATAAGTATGCACCACCTTGATTATCATTTAAAAAAATATTGACAGCTTGCCTTCTCATACCAATGCCTGGTAACAAATTCCAAATGTTTTGTCACATTTCTTGTGAGCAATGCCATCTGCCAGAGGTGGCATTTCATGGCTGTTTACCCTGACTCCCTCCAAGAATTCATCTGCCACTATCTAATGCTGCCTGAATAAAGGGGATTAAGACTCTGATGCAACAGAGACTATTGATAATTTGGTATAATTGGGAAGAAATGAAGATAAATGAGGTTGAGGATGGAGAGGCAATTAGTTGAGCTGCCTGTACAGCTGTGTTCTCGGCCTGGCTCCCCTGGCCCTTTCTTTGGTGAGGTATGTGCAAATTAAACATAATGACAAATACACTCTTCCCAAAGCTCTTTAGTTTGCGAAGCCTGAAGATCTGTTTTTCACTTCTGAGATTCACTTTTCTGCTTAAAAAGGACAGAGGATCACACTCTCTGCTGAGGTTTTAAAGAGATGCACTTGGTTCCAGCACTCCTATGGCACAGTACCTGTGGTTCCAGCTCAGCATTCCCAGTGGTCCAGAGCCCAGGGTTTTGACCAAAACGTGAAGGATTCTGCTCCCTCAGTGCCACAGACGGCCTTGGTCATCCAAAACTCCACATGCCTACTCTACAAATACCCTCCATCCGTGTAACTGGTCAAGCAACAACCCCAAACCATGATCCCCCTTCATGCCAAGCCCCACAGTTCGCAGCTGAACCTCCACTTTATAAATTAAACCAGTTTTTAAAAATACTGGTCAAAAAAAACCTTTGAAACTTCTGCAACACACATTTTACTCTACCAAAACGCCTTGAAAGTGGTAAGATTTTTTAGTCATAATACAAAGACAGCTACCCAGATAAAAGCCTTCGTTCTAAGCTACATTATTCAGGTGAGGCCAAGTAATCAAGCTTGAATATCTCGAAAGAGATTTAAATCTCAAGTGAACATGGCCAGACTACAAACCTCCAAATTAGAGGACACAAATCTGCAGTCTGATTTGCAGTTCTCATTTCAAATATACTGAGACACGTTCATACATATACATGCAGAAATGCACCCATATGGGGTTTAACATAAATGTAAAATAACATACATTTGCCACAAGAAATGCCACTACATGCTTCACATAAAACACTACCAGTTTTTCATAAATGTCAAATAATGCAAAATCCCTTTTAGAAAGAAAAGCAATGCTTGCAGAGGAAACTTTGGCTTACAGACATATTTGCCCAACTACTCAGTACATGTTAATTTTCTGATTTCATGTACAGGTGATTCTATCTGAATTAGGTCCTAGATGGAAGACTGCATAAAACTGCACTTTTTTCTGCATCCATACTGTCTTCAGTTATTTTAAAAAGTATTTTATGGATTACTCAAAAAATGCTCCTCAGATAAAGACAAAAGCCCAGTTTCAATGCACAAAAGAGGTTTTAGAAGCCAAATGTTCCATATCTTAAAAGAATAATAATTCAGTAGATTTATTTTGTAATGAATTTTCAACATAGCTGCTTTTTATTATAGAATACAAAGAATACAAGGATTTTTGGAAATTCTCAAAGCTAAAATCACTTGAAATTATCTCTTTTCAAACTCACAGAACTCCTGCAAAAGACAGTGATTTTTTGCAGATGAGAAACCTTGCTCAACCTCAACACCACGCTCTTGCCCGCTACCTGGAGGTCAACCAACATTTCAATTTTACTCTACCTAATGTACTTCTTCATTTTGGATTACATTTCTACAAAAGCCAAAAAATAAAAAAAAAAAAATAGCTCACTTTTCATAAGACAAACATGCCAGGAGGGGAAAAAAAAATTATACTTAGGTTTATTTAAATCGACCTTGTTTTGCCTTAGTGAGGCTGAAACTTTGGCTGAGGGGAAAGGGAAGGGGCAGGGGGAAGGGAAGGAGGAAGAGGAAGAGGAAGAGGAAGAGGAAGAGGAAGAGGAAGAGGAAGAGGAAGAGGAAGAGGAAGAGGAAGAGGAAGAGGAAGAGGACACATGAAAAAATTGACACTGGGATGGACAGGACAAAACGCTGACAACAAAAGATTCTGTTTTCCATGTTCATCTTGCTTCGTTCTCCCACTTCCACATTAAGACACTGCTGTAAACTCTCTTCTTGCCCTGTTTCACACAGCCCTTCCTCAGAGGTGGGTGCTCGTTCTCTCCACATCCAAACCCTGTCCTCAAATCATAAAAAGTGACAGACTCACAATGACTGAAAGGGATTAGGGGAAGCTGTTCCTAAGAAAATACCCTGTATTTTTATAGAATCCCTTCTCACTGCTGTTCAGATGCCTCTGTGATTAACAATGGGGTTAAACATGAGTTCTGCTCTGCCTCTTCTCAATCCTGAAAATCAAAATCACCCAGTCTGAGACATCAAATCAGACAACACCAATTTGGACTCCATGATCTTTTTCAACACTGACAATTTTTGGATTCTATAAGAGAAAATATACAATAAACAGCAGCCTTTTGACTGGTGGAGTTTCCTCTTGATTTCTTTGTACCCTACTTTTAAGTGATTGCTCATTTTCCTATTTTATAATGGTACCTGCACCAATAGTAAATAATATTTATAAGCTAAACCAAGAACTTTATTACAAAGGTAACTGTAATTTCTCAAACGCGAAGCCAGAATGGAAAAAGAAGTAACTGAAGAAGTATTTCTGCAATTTGCAGATGATTAAATTTTGAAGGTGAGATGTTGTATAACTGCACCATCCATTTATTAAGTTGACTTGAAGAGCTGTAATTTGTGGTGTTTGCCCAGAAGAGCCACCACAGAGCCGTAACTGATGATCAGGGATAATGGCCACGGATTTCAGCACATTTCCACAGCTCCCTGCTATATGCTGAGAACAACAATACCAAAAGGTTCCTCTCTCCAGCACTGCTGGTGTCAAGGTTAATGAGCTAAAACTTGTTAAATTGATATTACCAAACTAATGACTTTTTTATAGGATACTGCATGGATTTTGACACACAGGCTAATGTGGAATATTGCTGGTCTTAATTGAATTAGAAGTTATTGCATGTATACAATTAAGATAACTAAAAACGGGGGAGCTGTGACCACGCTATCATCACATAGCTCATGTGCTTCAAATAACAATATAGAAATACAGAATCCCAGACTGGTTTGTGTTGGAAGGGACCTTAAAACCCCTCCAGTTCCACCCCTCCCAAGGGCAGGGACACCTTCAATTATGTCAGGTTGTTCTCAGCCCCATCCAGCCTGGCCTGGGACACTTCCAGGGGTGGGGAGTTCACAACTTCTCTGGGCAACCTCAAACTTTTAAATATGAAATTATTTAAATAATACGAATGTTATTTTAAGAATATTTTTACATCAACCATACCAAGCATTAAGGAAGAGGAAAAACAAATGCGTGGAGTCTCCATTCAAAACAGATGAACAAACACCATGAAAAAAAAAATTAATGAATCATATTAAAAGGGCTTAAATAAAATAAATTGCATTTGTAGATGATTAAATTTTGAAGGTGAGGCGTTGCATAACTGCACCAACCATTTATTTCATGCAGTAACTGCAACTAATAAATAAAATACTTTTCTTTCATCCAAACTGAAGATACACTACTATCCTGATGACTTGGATTTTCCATTTACATAGTACAGGGGCAAGGTTTGGGCTGCAATTATTCAAGGCAGAAAGAAGAGCTGTTAGTTGGAGAGAAAAATCAGTATCAGCTGTGAGCAATAGGACAATGCAAATTCTGTCTTCTACAGACAGAATCACTGAGTTTAAATTCAGAGAGGCTCATTAGAGATTATCCCCCTAAATATAAGATATCTGCAAGTTTCATGCAAATTTCCTTTTGTTTCAGTTGTATTTTTGCATTGGAGTTCAATCTCTCGCTGACACAGAAATGCCATTTAACATACAGGATATACCCAGATACGCTTGGTGTTTAAAAAGTGAAATTAAAGATCTTACTCACGCTATTCTGCTTTTTTCTAAATTACTTTTCCTCCTGGATCTAAGATTTTACAGAGAAAGGGAACAAAGTTGGACTCAGCATCCAAAAAATATCTACTCTGTCAAAATCCAGTAAAACAGAAGAGGTGCTGTGAATGAGGGGGAATATTTCTCAAGGATGAAATGCCAAAATCCCCCTCACATCAAATTCTTAAAGACAGTCAATCAACAAACAGATCCATAGGAACTTGCAAGACACTTCTTCCTACTGCCTTTCCAACTTCCATCTGAAATATGAGAAAATGAATCACAATTTAACTAATATTATAAGCTTTACAGGAAAAAGGGTTAAAATAGCAGCTTCTGATGGCCCATGACATCAGTAATTAATATACAGCTCTTACAGAGTTTCACTCGTCCGAAAGTTTCATTGTCTCCATCCTTAAAAGAGCCTGAGCATCTTCTTAAAAAGAATCTATTCTAATTTTTATATTGTACAAATGCAGAACAGTCACAATCCCCCCCAATTTTCAATGTTTTAAATATCAATGCCTGTCTGATCTTAAAGGGAAGCTCAACATTTATGTCTTGTCTTGGTGATAAAGTTCATGAATATATAATGAGAGTGGAACAACTCTGCTACTGATTAAATGTCAAAAAAGGTTTTATTGTCAAATGTATTGTAAATACAGAAGATATACAACAAAGAGCATTAATTGCAGATGGCTGTGTACAGCTTAAAAAATGCACGGCATCGAGACAGGAAATGCTGGCTTTCAGTTTCAACTATCAATTTTAATTTACCTTCAGAATGTGCCTTCAGTCAACGTGCACAGAGAGAATGAACCATAAAATGGCCAAACTCAACTGAACTAAATGCTGCACATTCAAGGGCAGGTGTTAGTCTATATCCTAGGCATGCACAGCAGAATTACTCAAAATTCTGAATCTTTATTAGAATTCATCTAAACTTTTGTGAAGGTTTAAGAGAAATACAACGTGAGAATTCGGTGAGGACAGAGGGACAGCTGGAATAGCCATCCTCAACTCAGAATGGGGTTTGACTGCCTGTGTAAATTTAAAAAATAAAAATTAAAAAAATATCTGGAATCTGCAGTAGACTGCAGGTGAACGCAGGTCAGCAGAATCCTGCTTCCAGGAAATGCCAGGAGAATGAGTTCCCCACGTTTCTAGGAGATCCCTGTCCGTACAATGGGAGGAATTCTCTGTCTTTATCCCATCCCACATTCCTGCCTGGAGCACGGCCTTGACCAAGGCACTGCCCTGGGCTGGGGACCAGGAGGATCTGAATCAGCTGGAGAGAGGCCAGGGGAGTGCAGGGAGAGCTGAGCAGGGATAAGGAAATCCTCGGGGTGAGGCGCTCAGCAGAGCAGGTTGTTTAATGGAGGGAAGGGACAACAGGCAGGAGGCTCACTAATTGTCTTCACTAGATAAAGAACATGTTCAGTCATAAAGAGGAATAAATTGTTCTCTGCACCCACAGTGTACAGGACAAGATGCAGCAAGGGAAGACTTTTAACAAGGAAGACTTAGGGAAAACATTATGAAAAACCGCCATGGTCAGCAAGCCTATGAAATTTCTAAAATTAAGCTGGACAACTGCCAGTCAGACATGAGGCTGGCAGAGTTGGAGTATGGTAAGGAAACAAGTCTGAAAGTGCTGGGTTTGATGATCCTGAACGCCACAAAGTGCACAGAGAGGGCAGATCCAGAGGCAGAGCCATCCTGGAGGGGGGAAAAGCCCGTCCTGAACTCACCCTTCCGTCTGAGCCAGGTGTGAGCAAGGTGTCCCCCACTCCCTGCAGGTCCAGCCTGCAGAGCCCACCCACCACAGGAGCACTGCCCTGACTGGGGAACCTTCCTGAGCCCCAGGGATGGCTTGGGTGCAGCCCTGCCTGCTTTTCTCTTGAGGAAACACCACACTTTGAGGATTTACCGCCATTCTGAACCCAGCGCGTTTCTGCGCCTCCCAAAACGCAACGTGTACCTCCAAAAACCAACACACAGCTGGCCAACCTGAAATGCACATTAGTTAGTTAGCAGGCAACACAATACTGGTTGAATTTCCAAAATAATAAAGCACTTGAAACTTGTATTAAAAATCCATGCGTTTTTCCTTTAGATTATGGACAAATTAGTAGCTTCAATTACTCGGTGCCAAGAACATTTTCTTCTCCATGACTAAACGGACCAGGTTTTAATACTCTTCAGTGATCTTATTAATTTAAATTAACCTTCCAGCAAATTAAGAATAAGAATTTCATTTGAGGAAAAGATGTCGCAGCCATGGAAATTAAAGCCTCTGGTGGATAAAGGTAAATTTACTCTTGGTCCGAGACAACATTGCTGGTCTTTCCTAATTGTAACTATAATTATCTGATAAACTGCTGCTCTTGTATACAGTCAGGGGTTGGGTTTTTTTAAAGGAGCTAAAAACACAGACTACCCACCTGTATCTATTTTTAATTTGGTAATGACTGTACTTGCTAAAATTCTACCAAAATGTCACTCACAGCTTTGGATTCCAGCTTTTTTTAAACAGAATATGGAGCAGAAAGCATAACCTATTATGCAAAACTGTCAGATGCTTACTTTAAAATCACAGAAATAAATGCATAATCCTGATCTTCTCATGGATCAAAACTTCATCAAAGGAAAACAAAATTTGAGTCTAACTGCTCAAGAGAGCCAAGGTATTCTATAAAAAGTAGTAGGGTTCTGATCTGTGCATGTCCTGCTTACCCACACAGCCCCTGCTCCACAACTAAGGGATGCCTCGTACTCTGTGGGTGCAAGGAAAGGCAGAATTACTGGAGACCACGGTGACTTCTGTCTCATCAAATTCACAGATCAGCCAGACACTTCAACAGCACCAACTGTTGCAAGGAAAACTGCTATCGAATCTCAGCTGCAGAAATGTCAGCTCAGGGCACGCCGCACAAATCTAGTGCTGAATCCTTAACTAAAAACCCACGTTATTAAAATTTTTGGGGGGATTAATGCTACTCCTTTAAGTGAGAAAATATTCCAAATGATCACACCGCAAACATTTCTTGCCTCAAACATAAATTAACTGTACGTTAGGGGACTTTTTTTAAAAATCTGATTAAAATTGTAATTCATGAGACTCCTGCTGTTGGCAGCTGTATCACTATCAGTGACATCCTTTGGGGGACTCTCAGCATGTGGCCCACATCAAAGGTAACATGCCAGTTTTCATCCTAACTTATATGTGCCTTAACAAGAACAAGAATGTTCCAGACTTTACATTGTAATTAAAATACTGAAGTACTTTCTATTGTTAAAATATCATTGCTGTGAGACTGAAATGGACTCACTACTGTTAACAAAGGCAACTCCCACTAATACTCACTTTTACTGGAATTCTTTACAGGATTCCTCACATCCTTACACCCTGCAATGGGAAATTAAACCAACAGAGTCTGAACGTGTTAATTTGCGCAAAAATGATCAGCAGAGGAGATTTTGTGGAAACAAGAGTACATACAATGACCTGGGAGAAAAAAAAAAAGAGTTGTATCAGACATTTGGTACTTGCCTGTTCTTGTTCTTTGGTAGCACTGTGGAAAGCCTGCAAATCCCTGAGCACTCCTGGCACCCCACACTGCCAGAGCTCTGCTGCTCACCAGTGGATGCTGCCTGCTCCTGGGTCTGCTCTTGCTGTTTCCAAGGATTTTTAACATAAAATTCAAGATGCATTTCAGAGGGGTAGACCTGGATCACTCTTTTTCCCTTCATTGCCTTTCTAAGCCCCACCAGGAAGGCAGAGGCGCCTCCTCATCCTGCCATGGACAGCAGGACACCCTCTCCACACCGGGTCCTTCAGCAGCCACAGGATCCCACTAAAACATCTAAACTGAAATAGTTTTCCTTTTACAGTGTGGGGCATCTAATCTGCCTTGGTCTTGATAAAAATTTATACAGAAAGTGCTAAATTTGGTGCGTTTCTGGTAAGTATCACTGCCCACAGTGCTGGGGAGTTCCTGTGCCT
The DNA here is from genome assembly GCA_013397795.1 of Orthonyx spaldingii. NCBI lineage: Eukaryota > Metazoa > Chordata > Aves > Passeriformes > Orthonychidae > Orthonyx > Orthonyx spaldingii. Next base: position 1,172,728 of record VZTJ01000523.1, read on the forward strand.
TGCAGATGAACACGAGACCTTGTCTTAATGGGGACACTTCAGAGCCACCTGCCTGCCCTCAGCACGTTGGTACGGGCCACGGATTTCAGCTACCACCAACAAAAATGAGAATTATAACCAAGGAAAAAATGTAGCCTTGGCTCTACAGAGGCCAAAATGATTTATGACATCAAGACCTAGTAAAGAGAGTAATACTCTGAAGGGACTGTGGGAGCTCAGCCCTCACTCACATCTTCTGTGCCCACTCCTAATTACTTCATTTACGACTGGAAAAGTGTTTTAACAGACAAAATTAATTATTTTGAATAATCCTTCTGAAATATGATATGCATTTTAATTGTATGCACCCCCTCATTAATTAAAGTTCTCTACCTTTTGGTGCATTCATTCAAAGATTGTATCAGTGACAAAGCAACAATTATAAGAAGATTATCTAGTAAAATTAAAAATACAGCTGAAGGGTTAATATACTCATGTGATACACTTAAAAGTAATGCTAAAATGTTTTCATTCGAGTTTTTACTAGACATTATTTTTGTACTCTTTAAAATCAATCTCTTTGTTCCAGGAACACATTTCCTGTCAATAAAATGAAAAATGATATAGATTTAGGAGGATAGTGGTCTCAGCGTAGCATCTCTCATATTATTATTCCAGTATCATCTGTTACAAAGTAAGACCAATTCCCACATCTAATTACAAACAGGATTTCAGAGTCATTAAACAAAATACATTTCCATTAGTGCTGCTGTAAGAAGATAGGGGAAAAAATGAAGATTAGTTCATGCTGCACCTCTGTTTTTCAGGCTTTGAAGATTTAGACCTCTGCACTCTGAGACTATAAATTTGTGAAGGATCTGAAAGGTGATAGACATGTGAAAGCTCTCAATTCTCCCCCGTTTAGCCATACCATTTGCATTTTGTCATTAGTTTATCTTTTGCTGCACTTAGTTCTGATAGCAGATATGGCAAGAATCTGGAGAGGTTGTTTACGATCACGCCGTGTGCACCCTGAGGTATTTGATTTGGCGTTAGGCAGGGCTTTTTAATAGGTATGAATCTTGATTTTCTATATTACATTTGTTCCTGCAAAAGTCAGAAATCATTGTCAGGAATTCTGTCTTTATTTAAGAACAAAATTTTAAAAAAAGTACTTTATGCGCTGGAAAAAAAAGGAACAACAGTTCTTTGACTTCAAATAAGATAACAACCTAAACATACTGAGGAAACAGATTGGGTGAGATGTTTAACTGCTGAAATATAAACTTACAAGTCTATATATTCTCCATTAGTAAACATTTAGCAGTATCTAATATCTAATTGTCATGAATCCATTTAAAATATACCCTTGAGAATCACCCACTCAAAAAGCATTCACACAACCCAGAGTTTCAAGAGTTAATAACAACTTTCCTAAAAAGAGGCCAATATAAGATAAAACCTAAATTTGCTTGATCTTTAAACGAGTTTACATTAGCTCGTGATGTTATATAAACAGAGTTAATTTCATCATGTGTAAGATAAGAATCAAAAACCTGAAAGAGAATTCTTCTCATAGAAAAAGATGTCTCAGAGTTACGGAGAAGAGCACAGAGAATTTAATTTTCAAAACTTGTCTGGAGTTATATTTTCTTTATTAGTTTTAAAACTAAAGCCAGAGCTACCTCACATTTCTCAGAACTGGTGTCAGTCAATCCAAATATGTAAATATTAGTTGATGAATAGACATTTATGTGTGAATCACCATCTACATTTACTATATTTGTTCATATTTAAATGAATACTTCAAAAAATACAGTTAAGTCATTCACATGCATTCAATAGACAACTGCTTAAAAACATAACTAAAATGGGATCTTAAAATAAGTTTGCAGATAAAAAATTCACTTTTGCACACCACTGAAACTGGGGCTCACTAAAGCCTCCTAAAAATCTTGGTACTTAAACCCCACCCAGTGCTGGGGTAATGCAGCACAAAGTATCTACTGACACTCACTCTCCACAAAAACCACAAATTGCCAAAGAAATAGATATCTGCATTTTATTTCCAAGCTTCCCACACAGAGACTGGCTTCTTGGGATAACTGAGAGGGCCCATGGAAGTATCACATTAGGAAGGAACACGAGAGAAAACAGCACAATGCAAACGAGGTACAAGTGACCCAAACAAACAGCATTTCAATTCCTGGCTAATGCTTGTGGAGTTGTGTCGTAAAAATAAAACAGCAAATCAGCCTCTTCCTGCAGGATTGTCAGTGCCTGGCCCCCGGGAGGCCTCACTTACATCATCCATAGGGAATTCTCTGCTCCTGCCATTCTCCAGCCTCAGAGGTTTTCTGACAAGCAGCAGTGGGGAAAACTTTTCAAAGCCCCCGTGTCAGGAGATTGTCTGAGATTCTTCACTTTCACTGAAAAAGCTTAAATAAACTTCTTCACTATCACTTCCACGTGGATTCAACAAAGTTCCACAAAACCACACATCCACGGCTACGTATGGAAGCACATCCTGAAATCCTCAGAGTGTCACCACTCCCTGAATCTCCTTTGGGTGTGATGTCCCTGGGTGAAACTCCCCTGTGCAGATCCTGTCCCCACAACAGGGGCCAAACACCCCCTCTGTGCCCAGAGGGCTCCTCTCACCTTCCCACCTTCACCCTCATCAGCACCAACACAGCTACTGCCTACAAAAATAGCACTGAGGTCCCAGTTTTTAGGATAAAATGTTTTAATGTGTCTGGTCAGGCTGGAGTCAAGTCTAGTTTTTGGATGAGACAGCACAAAACTCGAAACGTTAAATTCTCTCTTGCTTCGAGATTGCATTTTCCCTCCTGGCCAAAGGACAATTTAAGAAAATTCATAGCTATTTAAGAAAATTCGTAACTCTCTGCTCAAGTAACACAAAAATACTTGCCTTAACAACAGGGAAAATGACTTCAAGAAATCTACATGGTACTCAAGGACTAAAAAAACCTGTTCTCTGGTCCTGTCATTTTTACATTCTTACAATAAAATAACAGCCTTGGCATCCTGCTTTTTAGAAGAAAAGACCTACCTCTTTTGACTTTTCAAGCACTTGAAAATTTTAAAAGAGAAAAACCAGAAAATGCTGACCGTGTAATAGCTGGGTATTCATGGTGGGTGGAGAACATGAAAGGTTACAATATGGATCTGTGCCTACGCGTTTCTTTTCAACTTGAGCAGCATCCTCCTGCTTCTGCTAACTCGGCAATCATACAGCTGACAGATTTCTGGGTTTTCTAAATAATGCATGGGATTTTCTTTTAACATGTCAGTGCAAAAGTATCAATTCTGCCCCTGTGTCGTTTGTGATGCTGATTTTCCTTGACAGCATTCCATTAAACCAATGAGTTTTTTTCCCTCCTGATGGTTCCTTAAATATTCCTCCGAGTGATGTATTTGTGGTTTTTTAAACAGATTGTGAAGGATGTTTGCATTTGTGAGAAAACTGCATGGCAGGTACTGTAGGGAAAGAAGGATAAAAAGATAACACTTTTTTTTTCTATGAAGAGCTTTTCCTCTGATCCTCATATGCCAAAAGCTCGGGTGTTTTTCCTTTCTTTTCTGCCTAACTTAGCTCCTTGTCTGGAAATTAAGCAACAAGACTCTACACACAGAATAACATTTTGACTTCCTAAGGAAATACCACTGAAACACTTAGTACTGTTTGATATCTCTCCTGGGAAAGCAAAACACATTTATTAAATCATGCATGCTAACTCCAAAAGCCACCAGAAGGAAATACCTGCTTTATTCTTTGCTCTGAGGCTCTGCACACACAGCTCCTGTCACGACTGCCACGATCCCTCCCTGCTCAGGCAGCTTGAAGGACATCCAGGTGACATCACCCACTCTCTATTTTACAATCCATCCTACCTCACACTTGTACAAATTGCCTGCTGCCATGCCATTAACAACACAGGCTCTGATCTCAAATAAGTCCCACATCTCCCTAAGCAATGACAGGCTAATTTCCAGAGCACACTTCACCTGATTTTAGCGTTGCACAAAGATGAAGGGGCTCATCTTTGTAAACACTTCTGTGCAACCAGAGAGCTTTTGTTCTATTTATCTTATTTCTACAGAACAACAAATCTGGCTACGTGGCTGGGCTGTGAGTGAGCTGGAGTCAGCTGCCAGCTGCTCACTCCAGACTTTCCTCACTTCTCAAGCAGAATAAGAAAATCCACAATCACTCCTGATAACTCTCGGGTGCCACCAGCAAAAAGTCTCCTCTCCAAGGACTCCCTTTGGAGGAGCCAAAAAAGGAGGAACAGGATCACAAAAGACTTATGGCCACTGGGAATTTGAGATTCCAGAGGGATGGATTTCTCCCACATCCAGACACCTTTGTCCCAAACTACCTGGTTCCCCAAATTCAAACTTCCTGCCCAGATCCTACAAGAAGATGGAGAGGGACACTAAGGCACAAGGAAGAGCCAGCACAGGTCGGCTGGACTGTGGGGCCAGGGAGCCTCCAGGGCCAGATTAAAGAGGAGACTTTCAACTGCTAGAGAAGCTTTGCTTCAACACTTCATATGATGAGTAGGAAGGTGCAAAAAAATCTCTTTCTCTTCTGCAGAGAGAGTGGAAGGAGGACACCAATGTTCAAATGTATAACAACATTCTTTGCAGCACTGTGAACTAAAGCATTACTTCAATTAAAAAATATCTGCAAATTAAACTTTTTGGGGGATTTTTTTCCTATATTGTCAGTATTAACCCCTGTAGCAATTGTTTTTAATAAGTTATTTAGAATATTCCAGTACCACATTCCACCACTACTGAGATTATTTTAACATCATGAAAAGGAGGTAGGAAGGACCTGATGGCAAAAGCACACCAGCTGGGCTGGAAGCAGGAAAAGAAAGGGCACATTTATTCCCCACTTCCTTAGACACACTTGTAAGATTCAATTCCACGCCTGAAATTTGCTAGAGGACAATATAATATCTGAGGAATTAGTCAGTGATTGTGCTAAATTGAGTTAGAGTTCAAATTTTAAACTGCAAGGACAAATTCTGGCTTCAGACAGAGAATTCTTAAAAACTTCCATCATCATAATGATGCACAGAGGAAGAAACTACAGAAGTGACAGGCTAGGCATCAATAAGGAGCAAACCCAAAATTATTTCATACTTCAACAGATACAGATGGGGATTGAAATGAATATGCCAAGACATCCTCAACACTTTTTTTATTATACTAATGGCCTGTATATAATGACACACTTGCAAAAAAAAATCTGGCAATAAAGCTTCAGGACTTAATAGTGCTCAATTACATTTTTAATTTAAAATAAACAACAGCAAAAAGAGAGTATTCCACTCATCTATCAGACTGTGGGATGAGCAGGAAGGCACATATCCAGAAGTGGAATATTTAGTGGCATTGTAGGAAGTCAGTGTGTAACACTGAGGTAAAAACTCAACTTAATTGTTTTAGGTAGAACTGCAATCCTTTGAGTCTTTGTTACAGTAAAAAGAAAAAAAAAGCAAAGGAAGCAAAAGGTCCTCGGCTCTGTACAACCATATTTCTGATTTGACAGCTACAGTTATAATCATTCAGACATCTATTTCCCACAAACTCTCCACAGCCATAACCTTTAGTGATTAATTATAAAGTTCCAGGAGCAATAGTACACAGACTAATTTCCTAAAACAATAAAACACAGAATTTCTCATTTGGAGCTCAATGAAACACGAACAGGTTGTTATTCATGCTAAAATCTAGATGCAGAGTCATGTTGCAGCCATTACAGAAGCTATTAAACACAACCTCAAATCAAAGAAACTGTAGGTCTCTCTCCTAAAATAAAATGTTTTTCTCACTTACGAGGCTTCCGACTCCTTTGCTCTGTTCCTTTCTACCTCTTCTTAGTGAAAAAAATTTCAAAATTCAATTTTCTTCCTCATTTCACATCCCCATTTTATTTTTAATAGTCATTTAAACTGTAAGTCTGGGGCAAAGCAAACAGTTGGTGAAGGTTTCATGCACATGGAATTATCCTGGTGTTCCCTTCACAGCAGATCAAAGTTACAACGTTGTGTATTAACTTCTAAACAAAATTCCCACTCTCTTCGTGCCACACCAAGGAGTTTTCTGCAGTGAGTGTTTGATAATTCTCCAGTTGTTTTATTTGATGAAATGGACAGCCAACTTTTACACTCCCTTCATGGGGGTTTTCCTTTTTGACACATCCTGCTCAATGTAAATCTTTATAATGGGACCTGCTAATCAAGGAGGAACCCACACGTTACGAAAATTATCCTAATGCTCACACTGCACGTACTAGAAAGAGGGGAAATTGTGATTTTTAGAAGGATTAGTATCAGTTCTTTCTGATAAGGGCCCTACTCTGTCTGCAAGCAACACTGGCACTTGAGCCAGAAAATTTGCTCTTGGCAATTTTAATGCATCAGGCAATGAAAAGGGGAAAAAACTGAAAAAAGATCTTTATGGAACGGCCACCATACCCTTATTTTATTCTTGGGCCCCACTGTAGCTTCAGCTAAAGTCAGTGGGGATTTTTCCAAATATTTAAATTGAGTTGGTTGTAGAACTCATTGAATTGCCAAACCACAGAGAACTCCCTTGTAAAGGGCACACTCTTGATGCACTGTCTGAAGGCTGGTGTGACAATCCCCTAAAAATCTTCTTGTTTCATGAGGCACCTAAAATAATCAGTTTAATGTAGATTCTCCCCACACGAAGTACACGGATTTTGCCCTATCAGGTAACACACGAGCATTGAAATTAAACTTTTGTACAGCAGCTTTTAAAACCCCCATACCAACCCTGCATCTTTTCTGTATGAAGCTTCCTTGCTCTTCTGTAGTAATTCTATCTTCAGTCCTTTTTCTTAGCATTCAGTGAACTTTCAGAATTCATTCTGAACTATACAGACTATTTGAGTTACAACCACTAAAAAGGCTTTTTCAGTGCTTTTTTTCCTGAATTCAATGTGCACTAATTGATTAGGGTCTGAGAGGTGAATAAGAAATACATATCCTACAGAACAGGAAGCTGGGAAACATTTAATGCATGAGTTAGAAGCCAGATTTCTTCAAATACAGATGAGTACACAAAATTAGCAAAAGGCAATACCACTTTTGGAAAGACTGCTTTGTGCGTAATTTGTCATGAATTCAGAGTTATTCCTTTAGAAAATGAGTCTAAGACCTCCCAGCTGCTGCTTTATTGGTCTAATAAATTACCATTTTGATGGTAGGATGCATGTGCAGCACGCAGCAGCCAGGCTTTGCCTTCGGAGCCGCGGGAATGCCGATGGGAGAGCGGGATGCCACGGGGATCACACTGTGCCTCTCTTCTTGAATTGGTAATGGAAACAAACAAAATGCGCTTCCAAAGTGGGGAAAGTGTGTCGTGGGATGCAGGAAAAAGTGAGACCAAGGGAAACTGCCCTTGTTTTAACAGGTAACAGAAACAAAATGGATCTGTCTTGTTCCAGGTTCTCTACACGCTCCAAGTAAAAACCACTTCTATTCACCCAGAAGGACATCAGAATAAACCAAGATTTCCTCCCCAAAGGATCCATTTTGACTTCACCGTTGAAGCCTATTTTTGGGGATCTGGGACTTGGGGAGCTTAGTTCAAATTTGTGTTAATGCTTGTACAGCACAGACTGAAGGTGTTCAGAGCCAGGGCCTCCCGTCTGAGGTGACTCCAGCCACAGCCAAGGATTATCACAACTCCCCTTCACAGCTGTGCTTTGCAAATATCCATTCAAGGAAAAAATAAAATGCTGAAAAGCCACAAACTTGGTGATGGAGCATTCCCTACCTTACTTTTCTCCAGTGACCTGTGGAACTCAGGCATTCCAGCAACCTGACCTTGTGGAAACTTTCCATCATTTACTGGAAAACTCTAGACTGTGTTATTGCCAATGGAGAAATGTTTTGTTACTCCACATGTATTTAGGGGACACTTTAAAAGGTCTGTATCCAATCCTACTGAAGATGATCCTTCACCAGTATTTTTCAGACAATTAGTGAAGGGAGAGGAGGAGAACTGGAGGAAAATGGAGGAGTGAGCACTAATTTTGATTTATCACTGCAGAGCAAAGCTCACAAATACAAGATCCCAAGAATTTGAGATGCAGGTGTTGAGAGCTCCAGGGCAGCTCAGGGGCACAGCATCCCTTACCTGCATTAGAATTGAGCTCTTCATTTTCTGACTCGGTTCCATTTTGACTCCCACTTCCATGAAGGCTGTTCATGGCCATAAGTTTCATTTTCTGTAGCTTCATAGCTTCTGCCATGGCAGCTGCTGTCAGACCTGGGAAAATATAAATAAATAATATGCAGTGTCACATTATACAATGTGGCACTGCAAAGTATGAACAGAGCATTCCCTTTCAGTAAGAAAAAGTCACATAAAATCAATGCCCATTCTTAATCCAGTTAAGTAATGTTATCCCTGAACACCATCTTTGTTTAAAAGTCAAGTTACTTCAATGCACCATTCTAAGAATTCAAAAAAAGAAAAAACCTTTCATGTTTATTTTTCTTTTTAACATGTATAGCATAAAGTAATATTTATTTAATGGTATCCCTTTTGATTATACTTTTAAATATCATTTCCCATCACTTTGATCACCTTGTCACTTTGATCACTTTCTGCTTGACTTATTTAGCTGCAATAAAATTTCCACACACAGAGTAAGATACAGTATTTCTTAATTTCAACAGTTCAAAGCCAATTAATATGTAACAGCATTCATTGTTCTATTATGCATCCAAATATTGTTTTGTCTTTTTGGGAATCTGTTGGTTTGGATTAATATTATCGTTACTGAAAATATTACATTGGAAATGTGTAGAAAAACACAATATGGATAATTACAGAACCAATACAACTTTCAAGAGACCACTAAGATCAGCAGAAATTCACAGAATTAAGGGGGGTATTGGTAGAAGATTTTCAAATTACTAAAACCCAATTAATTTCCAGTAGTAAAAGAGAAGAAGCAGAGTAACATCAGGCTACAGGTTACCATAATTATCACGATTTTGTTACTATTTAGATTCCCAGTATCCTTTTTTCATAAGTGCAAAGTTTTTATCATTTTGACTTGGTCAGTAAGTCAAGCATCAGATTTTCTTCCAGACAGCACCAAATTAACTCTGGGCAAGATGTGACTGAAAATAATCTGAAGCTCTTGCAGGAAAATCCAAGAGATACGGCCACATAACCAAAATGATCTCTACAGGTACAATTGTTTATTCACTCAGTTATGGATTAAATGGCTTTATTCTTCCCCCCAGTACAGCAGGACTTGCTTTTACTACTTGCTGTGTAATTCCACTGAAAAATCACTGAATTGCATTTATTAAAATCCACGATCTTTTAGTGGTGGTGCATGTTCTGTCAACCCACTAAGGCACCATACATCAAACCAGAATTAAATAATCTGCTTCTGGAAAGTATTGCTTACTGAGAGATTTAGATACTGATTAAAGGGAACTAATAATTTTCCCAGCCTATCCATAAATTACAACACCCTTGTAAAAGCTGCTACGAATTTGACATTCAGATTAGCTCTGCTGCTCCTCTAATGGGCTTCACAAAGTTCTCATTACTTTAATAAGACTTAAGAAAGGAAGCAATCCAGTCTGCAGCTGCGTGGAGAGGACACCCATTATCACATATGGATCCAGCAAAGTTCAGCGAAGATTTTCTGATGGATATCAGTGAACTGGAGATGAGACTGGGCTGTCTCCTCCACCACCCTGCCCAACACCCCCAAACCCAGCTGCAGTTACACACTGCACACTCCCAAAGCCCACACCTAACAAATACCACCCACACTAATTAGGCACCTTTTTTACTGTTTTATCATTGATACGTGAAAATTTGTATTGATTTCATTATTAATACACACTGAGTACAAACATACAAAAATAAGTCCTGAAAACATCAATAATTTTGTCTTTCAGGTTATTTAATGCAGCCTTAATTTCATACGAAAGATCACTACGCCGTAATTTTTTTTCAACACCCTTTAAAGTTCTCTTACAAATGCTACAAGATTTTTTATCAAGCAGATATCTCCTGATGTTTAAACTCCTGTTTTTATCTCACACACACTCACTTAATCCATCACAGAACACATCTTCAATGATAAAACTCTCCACACACTTTCTGGAGAAGATGAAATAGTCTGCAAACTTTTTCACTTTTATTTCTTAGGGAAAGGAAGTGGGATTGCTCTTTGAATTTTACATTATTTTCAGGAAGTTAAATAAAACTAAACATCATCACCCTTCTGAGGAATTGACTGTTTTCAAGGTTTCCAGGCACCTTTTAACTTTATATTTTTAATCAATTTGCAAAGAATTCACATTCATTTTAATGGCTACAAAAATACAGTGCCTGAACATGGAGCTTTTTTATTCTAACATTTTATCATTTGTATGTACCCAGGGATGTACAGATAAACCAATATTCCATTTTGTTCATCAGGGTCAGTATTTATGCAGGTTCTTGATATAGACTGGAAGTCATGAAATTTAATTAAATATGCAAAATAGTAAAGAAACTATTTATAAGGAGGTAAATAGGGAATAGAAAATAAATTCAAATATTTAGCAAAACGTTCAGAGAAAAGACAAGAGAAGAAAATATCCAGGGCACTGTATTTTAAAAAAAAATTTTAAAAAAAAGAAAAGAAAAATCCCCCAAAATCTTCTACTGAACAGTTGTACCAGAAGTGTAATGAAGGCAGAAAGGTACCAAGGAACAAACAGAAAATAATAAACACAGCCCCCAAATCACCACGATGCCGCCTGCAGAAATTAAAGGTAATTATTGTCAGGCGTTTCTGAGCTCCCTAACCAGACACAGCTGCCATAAGGACACCAGCCAAGAAACAGTGATGTATCAGAAAACTGTGCCGTGCCATCTGCCACACCAAAGTCACTCCACTTCAGCAGCAAAAGTTTCAGGAGTAAAACACAGTGCAGAAAGCACCACGGTCCTGCACAGCCAGGCACAAGCCTGAAGAAACAGCCAAGATTATCCCTAAGCTCAGTGTCAGCTAAGTCTTCATTCTCTCAATCACTCCCCAGTCTCTATAATTCCTTACTTGAACTCTGGTAGCAGTGAAAGCCACAGAATCTGACTGTCTGAGGCACTTTAAAAACAATGTAATTCTTCAGCATTTCTGAGATAATAATATTGAGGCCAAAGCAAACAGGTTCAGCAGTAAGGGGGTGCTGCTGATTGAAATGATGGCAGAAAACAGGCAGCATTGGCATAATCTTCAATTAAGGTACCACCATGGTTAACATCAGGGGAGCTATTATTGAATTTAACTATTAATAAAACTCCTTTCTATAACTGACTCAGCTCAGGCAGGCCGTGGAGAAGAGGGCTATTCCTCAACTGACTTATCTAAGGATCTACAAAGAACTGAAGAATCATTTCCATCCTCTTGGATGAATCATTATCAGCAGCAGAATCTCACTTAGAGCACCTCACTTTGAAAAATGTCCTGGAAAACTGCTGTAACATATACATCTATCCCTCTACTTGCCCCTAAAAAAAAAAAAAAAAAAGGATCACTAGGGAACCCCACATGCTGGGTTACACACTTCAAAGCTTCTGGTTTTTCCTGTCCATTTACACTTTAAATTTTCCTTCCTTCAGTATCTTCTGCCAGCTGCAATCAGTCAGGGAACACCCAGGAAATAAACTGTGGGCATTTGTTGTCAAACACGGGCATCCTTCACAACACCACAGCACCTCAGGAGGAGTCTCAGCACGGTCAGGGTGGTTTATGGTAAGGCTGGGGTTTCCTGGTCACTGGGGCTGCTGCTGCTCCCAGTATCCCCAGTTACCCGGGCTCCTGGTGGGATCTCTGCGACACACAGAACCTGGGAGCCGTGTTCTGTGCGCAGGAATCCGACCCCAGCCGCTCAGGTGCTCCTGCAGCACCGTGTGCGTGGCAGAACAACCACCTGACATCTGCAGTCTGCTTTCGGTGAGCCCAGCTTTGTCAGGACACTCTGCACCCTCCCCCTGACGAGTGTGCAGAACTCCGCTGCACAGCACAGGGACTGAGCCCTGAAATAACCAAAGCAACCCTTCAAGGACACACAAACCACGCACTTCATGCACAGGTTGCACTGAAGGAAAATGCTGCACTTGTATTCTGGACAGACAGACCAAGCCTAAGAACCAAACCGTCTTCAAATGAAGTCTGGATCCAAATTAGGGCTGTTCTCAGCTGACCCAACCCGGCACTGCACTGCTCTGGGGAGAACCCAGTGCTTGGGGGTGCTGGAGATGGAACAGAGCCCCACATTCTGGGAGCCTTGGCTGCTCCTGCACCCCTGAGCTCATCCTCTGCTCCTACAGCCGAGGTACCTGTGCTATCTCAGAGTCTGTGAGCATCACAGAGGCATCTCCATCCCTGTCTGCATCCCATTAGGTCAGCAGTTAATTGTTTACTCCAATATCCCCTACACAGACAAAAAGACTACTGAAGATCATTCCTCTGTGAAGTCTTGGGAATTATTTCAATGAAAGCTGCATTTTTACTGCATGGCCCAAAGATCACAGCCCCAGTTTGTTTGCAGTTTCCCATCACGGGGCAGTGCTGAACCACCCCAAGCACCAGGGGACAGGGGACAGTGTCCCTTGCCTCCAGCAACATCACAATTTACTCCTCAGCAAATACCTGCTGGGAGACGTAAAAAACCCAAACTCAACTGAATTCCTGCACTGAGTTACCTCCGGTGTCTTGGCTGCAAGTGAATCCTGCATGTTTAACCAGTGTCCAGTCACTGAAAACTGGATTTTGATGGTGAATACAAGGGCTCTGAGCTTTTCAGGTAGCCCTGAGTATCTGCTAATCTCGTACTCCAGCCACAGCTACTTTTTTCCAGTTTCCTGATTAGTCAGACTGTGTCCCTCCTTCATATTAGTTTGAAAGCTTTTCTGTCAAAACTGTGAACAAGTAAATTAACTAAAGGAGAACTATGAGTAATCAAATCCTGAGGTTTGCAATTAATTAAATGAAATGGTGAGTCAGTGAACTGAAAAATGGTTTTGTATTAAAACAAAACATTTAATTAAATTAACAGTCAACACATTGCAATTAATAATATTCAAAAGGACAAATGAAACCCAGTTTAACTGTGCCATATTATTTCAGTGTAACAGTCAAGCATTGTGCACTGGCTTGTTTATTATTTGCATTCAAAGCTGCTATGGGTCAAGCACGCTGTGCTAAAACAGCAACGATGAAATATCTGGTACTATGAAATGTTAGTACGAGACACCATATTGCAAACAGTGAAAACAATCCTGAAACCTCCAGCAAATTAGGCTAAGTCTGAAAAGGATGTGCTCGCTTTAATTAAAATTAATAAGTAAATACATATGACATACATTTTCAGAACGCCTGCAAAATTTTACTAATTCATTTAAAAATCACATTAGAAAGTGAGGGCTTCTCTGTCGCTGAAATGAATCATCCCTGCTTAGTGATGAACAGGGAGGTGAAACCCAGCTACCACACAAAGGACAGTGAAACCAAATTCTTGGATAAGAACAGTAAAATGTCCAAAGTCTTAAAGTAGTTTGGAGACGGGTCCAGACTCGTAAATCTTATTACTGCAGAGTTTTTTGTGAACTGACTCAACCAGAAATGTAGGAAGGTTTAGCTCTAGTGCATGCCATGTTTTCAATGGCTCTGTGAAGATACCCTGGCTACCTTGGGAATGGTCACAATAATCCATCCATGTGAGTCATCTGAGCAACCTAAGGATGGAACTCAGTGAGTAGCTGGTGAGTAACCGGTGAGTAACTGGGAACTGCAGGCAGGGGATGGATTTTGGGGAGAGCTCTGGCGTGGGCTGGGCTGTGGGAGCATCACCCCACACCTGGAAGGGCACTTGGAGCCCAGGCTGAAATCCAGGACATCCACCTGACACTGCCCAGCTGTTGTTCTGCTATTACAACCGTATTTCAAAAACACGTTTTTTCCGTTTTGCAAAAGGAAAACACCCCAAACGACAACAAGAATTGATTTGTAGAGTAGAAAATTTGAAATTCATTATTGATCATGCTGCATGATCAAGGCAAAAGAGAAAATAAAGATTCCTTGCTTTATCTGAACATGGCTTGGAGCAACCTGGTCTAGTGGAAAATGTCCCTGCCCATAGCAGGGGGTGGAATGAGATGACTTTTTCCAATCCAAACCAATCTGGGATTCTTGGATTCTCTAACCACATTCAGTTAATGAAAGTAGAGACTACTGCAGATGAACCTTACCAAAACATTTCAGACAATACTTGAAAATTTTGAGTGGCCTAACATTTTTAAATACCACCACTTCAAAATGTCAAAAAAATTACACTATGGCAAAAGAATCCTACTGAGGGGGGGAAAAAATCCAAACAAGTATTACTCATATTTGTCAGGAATTGTGAAAAATTAATCTTTCACGGAGAAGCTCCAGTCAGCTTGAAAATGTCACAGTCTTTTCTTGAGGGACTTAATTCCCTGCTTTTGTGCAGTCCCTAAATATTCCCCCTGTGACTTCCCCTTCTGCAGCTGCTGGATAGGGACAGACCCACAGAAGGTCTCTTCATCCCACAGCCCTGGTTCCCACACAGGTCAAGGGATGCTCTACCATCACCCAGGCAGTGATGCTGGGGAAATCACTGATAATGTCATTCAAAGACTTTGCCAAATGCTCAAGGGATCGGAATTAGCGTTGCACAAAAGTTTCTGAGTTTCTGACAGCTTGATTTTGCAATCCCAGTAATTTCTGTTTAACATGGTGTGCTTGCTCACCTTCCTTTAAAATACAATTTCATGCAAAAGTTCACATGAGCATAAACAAGATTAAAACCTCCAAACATCAAAACATCCCTGCCACTCTGCGGAACGATTCACAGGAGCAACAGGCTGTCACTGTCTAATTTCACACATATTTAGACAGAAGCAAAAGTCCTGATTCTCACACATCTGGGTGTTCACTTTAAACATGGGGAGAGTTCCAGATGCTCTCATCCCACGTCTGTCTCTATTATTTAAGATTCTCACCCCACTCATAACCTCTGTCCTGATCTGATCCTCCCTGACATCCATCTGAAAGACTGGAAACATTTTTAATGTGAACATTTTCCATCAAGTACCTGGGATATTTCATATCCTCCATCCACATGAGGAGATGATGGCTCAAGAGCTGTCAGATTTCCTGTCTAGACCCAAGGTTCTCAGTTCAAAGTACATGGAAATTTTAATCCCAAATTTGTGCCTAGATCTGTAAGATGAGCACTCCTGTTCAAGCTGATGCACAGCAAAACCCAGCTGTGTATTTTACAGTTGACTTCCTTCCCAAAAAGGCCACCTGCATCTCACTTCAAACTAAACTGCAGCTTCCCCTGTTGGAGGGAAACGGGAAAATCAGAACTTCAAAAAGTACTGAGAGGGTTACATTACTTTTTTCCTTCATTCTTACAGTGGGTCTCATGAGAATTGATTAATTTTGTGACATTTTCTGTCCTTTTTTACCATCTATGTCATGAGAATGATTTGTCAAGGCTGTAATGCGTAATACTTTTAGTATTCTGCACTACTGTGACCTTTATCTTCTTCTGTACATTTGATTGACTGACCACCCCACTCTGGATGTCCGGGATTCAGAAGATGGAAGCACACGCCAGACACAGCAGCCATTGAATTATCGCTGAAAAAAATCACAATCCCTTGACAACTTTTACGTTCTTCGGTGCAGATCTGATGCAGTTTTAGTCACGTAATTGAAACTTTTCGACATAAAATGGGAACTTACAATATGGGGTGTATTTAAACAGTGTTTTCAAACATCAAGAAGTGACAAATTCATGCATAAGGACTCTGATTTCACTGAGGATAAGACAAGATAAACTAATGCTCATAAACACCCAAACTCTCAAACTATCTGCTTATGCTTTCATAATGCTGTCACAGACTAAGGAGTGCAATTCTATGAGACAGGGACTTGAAAAATGAAAAACTAAACCAGGAACATGTTAAACTACCTCCCTGAGAGCAACACAAAATAAATGCCATTCACAAGGAAAAAAAATACTAACTCCAAAGTGCTGAACATTCAGAAGCCACGGGAAAGAAGAGGTGGCTGCCATCAGCATTTGCTTCTGACTGCAGGACTTTGTTATCCATTTTAGAATATTCTTGGGTTCCTGAGAACCTAAAATTATATTATCAATACATGAAACCTCACAGTCCTCACCCCACATATTCACCATGCTCGTTCTGTTACTTCACTATAATCACAGAAGCCTGCCATGGTGCACATGCTGCCATCTGAAATCAGAACATGCTGTCTTTTCTCCACATTTATTCCTTTCCCATTACATCAGTTTCTGTGGGTTTCAAGCACTTGTCCATAAGCAGTAATGACAGGGAAATTGCAGAAGGTTTTGGAAGTCCTTTCAGCTAAGTACCAAAAAGTCTGAAAGCTTATCTGGAGTTGGCACAAATCTCTCGAGTTTGTAAAATTAATTGGGTTGGAAGGTCTTCTGAGAATAAGGATATCTTTGTGAGTGATTTCAAGCTACTTCCTAGTTGTGACTGGAAAATACCATACAAATATTTCTTTTGTATCAGATGACATATGGCAGCTACATCCCAGCTGTCTCAATCCACTATTTTAAAATGGTGCATTTCAAGGATTTTAAGTGAGTAGTGGGTTCCATAAATTCATCATGCTACAGTATTTCACGAAAAATTTCACCATAGTGCCAGGATCAGCACTGCTGGTAGAGACTGGATTGTTAAAGAATAGTTTGAGTGTTTGTAGAATCATCCCCTACACACTGCTGCTTCCACAAAAGCCATTTTCAATACTCTGCCAGAATACAAACTGAATGCTCTGATCACACACAGCTCTTAGTTACTTAAGGCTGAGAAATCTGTGGCCAGTTCATAAAACCCACAAAAATATTATACTTATTTGAAGCACAACAATCTAAGCAATGAAAAGAGAGAGCCCAGACACTCCTCTCCAAATGGCATTTAATTAACACAACCTCAAAAGACTCAAGTTTGAAAGCAGCATCACTTAGGAACAGAAATTCCTGGAATATTCTTCTGAGACCTACAACCACTCTGCACTTCTGGCTGTTGAACTAAAGGAAAATATTAGTACTTTAAGATCATTTGAAAACCCACAACTCATTCACAGTGAAAAATATCTGGAAGGTGGCATTAGGGGATCTCCAGCTTCAAGCAGAACCTACCACATTTACAATTACTAGCAATGGGACAAAAGATGTAGAATATAGAGCAGAAACGTACTTTTCTTGGAATAGCCAATTCCCAAATGACTATCCCATTAATAGTTCAATGAAAAATAAAGTAACCCTCGGGGGAGCAGGGACCTCGACCTCTTCAAATGAGGACTCCACCTACTGCCATATCATGATCTCTTCTTACACTTTTGCCTAACAAAACCTGTTGGGTTTCTGTTTTGTTTTCCATTTCAGGGAGTGGAAAACCACACTCCCCCAAAGCAGTCACAGCCTGGTCTTCACACGGTGCTCAGGAATGCAGCTTTTGCCACCAAGTCCCTTCCACCAGCGCTGGTTGAGGTGAGAAGGACCCCGTGGTGCAATGGCACTCAGGGTGTGAACCACACGGCTCTCCTCTGGAAGATGGAAATCAGATATTCCAGATGAGTTCCTTTCAGTTCCAGCAGGGTCTGGACAATCCAAAGGGGGTGCCTGAGGAAGGACAAGCTTCCATGCAACGCTCCAACCTGCTCAGCAAATCCCTGTGGCAGGAGCTGCCCGCCCCAGAGCTGAGCTGGCGCTCTGGGCGCCTCTGTGAGTAGGTGATGGATATGTGCAGCCCCAAAACCACCCAAGGAAAATGAGCAGGCTGCCCACAGGCTGCAGAAACCAGGTTTAACTTCAGGCAGTGTTCAGACCACAGGTAAAGAAACAAAAGAGCCCTGTTTTCCTCTGGGGCATAAATGAATGACTATTGATCCCGGAGGCAGAGCGTGAGCAATGTGATTATGGAGGAGTGGGTACCTTTCTTTCCTTAAGCATTTTTTACTTCTGGTCGTTCTGATCTCTCTGTTTTTAAAGTTACTTTCCTGCAGTTTTGTTGAAGCTTATTGATGCACATTTACTTGCACAAATAACACAGGAGACAAGTAATTTAGTCCCAATAGGTTAATATCACCTTTGTTTATGAAGTTATGCCAGAATAGCTATTTCCATTTTACGCTGTGCAAGGTAAAGAACATTTTTCAAAGCTGAGACACTGACTGGAAGCTTATTTTCTTGTTCCAGGTGGTGAATAAAAATAACACGTTGAAGATGAACTACACCATTTTAAAAATCTTAAAGGATGTGTCTCTACTCATTGGTCAAGCTGAATTAACTTGCAGCCTCCAAGCCAAATGCAGGTTTGAGGAGGAGAGGAATAATTTAGTTACTGAATTGAAACACTGAGTAATCTAAAATTATGCAAATATTCTCTTTGCCCTTGCAAATCTGTACATAAAAACTCTACTGGTCTTTACTCCTGAGTTTGCACCAGTATAGCAGTTTCATTTCTTCTAGAACTATGGCAACAAACATTTTTAGCTCAGGTTTTGTGCAATTATTTCAGTAGTCAAAGTATGTTCAGATTTTTAAATAGATTCCTAAGGTTTTTAAAATTGAAATTAAATAAATTTACTTTAAAAATAAAACTGCATTTAATATAAATGATGTCTAAGATGTACTGAGGTATTTTAATCCAATTCAGGAAAATACTGCAGGTATCTATTCATCCTGCTTTTCCAGAATTCTACATTGTATAACCAACCCCTTGCAAGCATCCCTTTTACAATTATTGTACTCTACAGTCCTCAGCTGTTTCTCAATATTAACACTGTATTTTTTGCAGCTGTTTAGAGCTGAGAGGTTTAAATCTACTTTAAGGCCTTTCCCACATTGGGAAGTTCAGTATTATATATTATTATAAAGTTATAAAGTAATATTCCAATGTATTCCCAGTAAGCATTTAACTCTGGTTGCAGAAGCTTAACATCCATCAATTTTAAAGTTTATTAAAAAGACAAATTCTGCTTCTTCTATAGATATTTCTTTTAAATAAACCTTTTCAGTATTTACCTGCTATATCCTTTAATTGACCTTTCCCTTACAGTAGCACTACATTGATAAGAGTAGATTTAACAGACATTTATCAATTAGTATCTGAGCAGTTCAGTATGTTAAATAGAAATTTTAACTGCAATTTTATTCCTCTGTGTATTTTTAGGAACTGGTATGTATTTAAAAAAACCTACTCACTTCCCTTGGGCTGAGGATGGATGTGAGACAGACTCCCCTAATGAGAAGACACTTACAGATGACCAAGAAACTTATTTATATTCTCTTCAGGAAATAAATAATTTGTCCTTATTTCTTTCAAAAAGCCACCAAACTGCTCATACTTGAGAAGAAAATTAACCTCATTACTGATTAATCACTAGGCAGCTTTGACTGGTGAAGAGAAAATTGTATTACAAATGAACAGCTACCTGTTATCAAATTACAAGGCATTTTCATCAAAGGACCCAAAAATGCAGCACACTGACCAGTTAACGTGTTTCCACTGACCTGGGGGGATTTTTCCAGTTAACAGCTTCTGAAGAATGCTGCCTTTTGATTCTTGTCTCTGACACAAAAATGATTGTCCCATTTAGCCACTGCTCTATCACATACATCAGAGAATCCTATTTACTCACACGCTACTGGAACATTAAAACACAATACTGTGATTGTCTCTGGAAGAAAATTCCAACGATTGACTTTTTCCCTTTTTTTTTTTTTTAATTTTTTTTGTAAAGGGAGTAAGATCAAAAGCTAACTTTAATAGATGTTTGACTAAGGTCACACTCCTAGGAAATGGAACACTGAAGATGAAAGAGAACAAATAGATTTGGTTTTTGATCTCAGCCAAATGCATTTGGCATTGTTTAGCTTTTATAAAATACTTCAACTTTAGGCTGTATCATGACTAAAATGAATTGGCTGAAGGTTTTAATAGTTTGGTGAGACTTTAACATGTACCAACATTTGGAAAAGCATCTCAAGTATTTGGCCAGACTTTTTTTCTTACTGGCATGACGTCAGGTCAAGTCTAAATACTGATGTTAAGGTTAGATGTATAGAAACAATTTTAAGAAGACATTTTCCTAACCTTAGGCAGATTTAAGAGTTACTATCCACTAGTTGCTGTAAAATCAGGACCACTGGTACTTCCAGAAAGAAATTCCAGGGCAAAGTACAGAGCACTGAGA
The DNA here is from genome assembly GCA_013397795.1 of Orthonyx spaldingii. Taxonomy (NCBI): domain Eukaryota; kingdom Metazoa; phylum Chordata; class Aves; order Passeriformes; family Orthonychidae; genus Orthonyx; species Orthonyx spaldingii. The sequence goes on from VZTJ01000523.1 coordinate 1,193,084, forward strand.
AAAGGTACTGGAATTATTCAAATAAAACAAGCAACTGTGCCTCTAACCAAGAGTGCAGATCAGATCCTTTTCCCAAATTATTTCACAGTTCTTGGGGACAACCACATTTGTAATCTAAATAGAAGTTATGAGAGGAATGGATTACAATCTACAAACTATTACTTTCAAATTTGTCAGCAATAATGGTGTTTGCTAACTGAAGACAACTTGCTTAATTAAGGAAAAAGATGAGATAACACTCATTAAAGCAATATGCTTAATTCATTACTATTGTTAGAAAAAATTAATTACCATTAGCCACCAGAAGAACTGCAGAAACCTCTAAACCACTCAGTAGGCTACACAGTCAAACTTTCCAAAGGAGTTCCATGAGCCCTGATAAAAATCAGTGATGCCAGGAAATGCCCCAACCCCAGGGTTCAAAACTGCCTTTTTAGAGTTTTGATGAAAATTAATGATTTACACCACAACCTACATTACAATAAAAATTACTGTATCTGAGTTATGCAAACATTTGGCCTCAGAAACTCTACAGAAATTATATAAAGGGAAGAACTTCCTGCTCTTACTTTCAAATTATTCTCTCACTGTATTACAGCAGTGATAAAGAGCTGAGATATTTCCCAAGACACGAAGTCAGGTATTTATCATCACTAAAGGAGACACACCTGACCACAAGCCCTAAAAGTAAAGTAGGGAAGGAAGAGGTGATTCCCCACACACTTCTCTCAACACCTTTCTCCAGGGCCACTTAAAACCCAGCACAGAGGCACCTCTGCCATTTGCTCTCCAACCTCCAGCCACAAATTTAACCACACCAGGCAATTGGTTCTTTCCTTCTTTATACCGTTTATTTCTTAAAAAGAGAAAATGCCTCACACTTTCCCCTCTTTTGTTTTAGAAGGACATGGCCTTTTACACCTTTTTCTGTTATTTATTACTTTCTGTACCACATTTCTGCTGCTGAGGCAATAAGTGATTTGCTGAGCCCACCTGGACACTGAGAAGCTCTGCAGGCCAGAAACCCCACTCAGCTGAGCTCTGACCCTCCCAGGCACAAACACCTGCACCCAGCACTATTTAAGCTGTGTCACTCTCAAATATTACAAAATCTGCACCTCCCTTTCTTCACTAAACCTCGCCACGCATCACAAATAAACCCAGGTTGTTCCTCAGCGCCTCAGGTCACTGCCACCAAAAAAATAACACCCTCAGCCTCAACCCTCAGATCCCACCCAGCTTCAAATGCCAGTCAGCATTGCCCCACACTGCAAACCTGATGCTTAAAAATCCCTGCCTTAAACCAGAAGGATTAGTAATTGATAGAAAAACAACAAAAATCTAAGAAGTCACCTCGACTTCACACCACACAGAAAAGCTGTTCAGAAGAGTATTAAAATACCTCGTTTTCAAGGATAGAAAACAAACATGGAAGCCATGGAAGCAAGCTGGATATTAGATTAGCTGTAAACTTAATTTGAGAGAGGCTGCTTATCCACCCTACACAGAGAGGGTTGTTTGATATAGATATAGATAGACAGATGTAAAGGAAATATATATGCTTTCATTCTCAACAGTCTATTGAACAACAAACACCCAATGTGGAATTCCTACTTCTCCTCACTTATATTTCTCCAGGCATTGAAAATTCTTGATTCTTCAAGCCAGGAATATTTTCACTTCTCTACCCTTAAGACGTTAAGCCCACAGAAGTTCAATTTTAACTTCCTTTGTTTTAGCAGCTGAACGTTTGCTATTCTGCATATTCCTTGAAGGACACAAAAACTTGCAATATTAATTATACAGCACAATTAGGCATCACCAAAACAGGCTTAGGTCTCATCTCTTGTCCAGCAGCACCAATTTGCATCTTGCTTTTTACATATTTCCCAAAGAAGGTGTAAGTTCATCTATCTACAGATTAAACTATGGAATTTGTGGTTACTGGTATTTCCAAAGAAAAAAGCTCAAGAATCAGAATGCTTTTTTATATGGTATATTAGAAATGTTCTAAGTGACAGAAAAAAATTATAATTAAACCAATTAGTAGAACACTATGCAAGTAACTCAGATGTATGGTAAATGAAATTCTATCTTCAGTCTTCCAACTGTTCTGCTGGTAGGCTCAAGTTTCTAAATATTGTGCTTCTTAAACAATGAAATAAATAAATTCTTCATAATCTTTCGTGTTTGATTCAGTGCAAGAAAAGGCATTTATTATAAAACAAGAGTGTATTTATGGATTCTACCAAATAAAAAAACAGAAGACTATAAAGCAAAAATTAGAGCAAAATAGTGCTTGATTAATTTGGTCCTTAGTAGGAATATAAAAGGACCAGCCTGTGGAGGATATCATAAGACTGATTTATATTACCAACACTGAACTATTGAGGTATATGCTTATATATCACATTTTATAAGAGGCATCATGGGATCACACCATCTGGTACAGAGACATCAATAACTGCACCTTTTAAAAAATAACAGCCAGAGACCAGAAATGATCACGGTGAGGTTTTCTTTTGTTTTCTTTTTAACTATGGAAATTTCCCAGTGAAAAACAGGAGCACAGGAAGGTGCAGCAGGACCAAAGCCCAGCCCTGGAGGGGCACAGGAGTCTCAGTGCTCCCATTCCAGTCCGGCTGCTGGTGCCCAGACCCTGCAGACACATTTACTGACTACATCACTGCTCTGCTTTTGTCCAGGAGATTAAATATTTTTGTCCTTCAGCAAAAATATTTAGTCTCCAGTTGTAAGTGCAGAAAACAAACTCCCTGCAGGAAATGAGTTATTTTTCCCTTCCTGAAAGAACTCGTAATATGATGAGCATAACACCACCAGTGATGGGATGAAATGGTGTTTTAAACTGCAAAATAACAAATCTATTATGAATAATTCCCACCAGAAATCCTGGAAACTGGACAATCTACCGCCAGTTCTTGTTTTATGCAGTGAAAACAGAAAATTAAGAGGGAGATCTGTACAACTGGATTCCAACCGGATTTACTCACAACTTCCAGTTGCACTCACTCACAGGTGACTTCTTGTTTTATATTCTTTTCTTTTCTATTTGGCCAAACCGATGAGGAGGCAAAGATGCAAAGATGGGCTGTCCCCTGACACATTAGGATTAATTATGGGGAAAAGTAAATGAGAACTATTTCATCTTCAAAGTGCTTTCCTAAGACATTAACATCTAATAACAGTATTAAAGTCACATTATAGGTCTTTAATCTGTGGCAGTAATAATGCTGTCTAGTTTAATAAAAATACCCATTAAAATAAATATTTTGGCTATCCACTTTCAGGAGTTTGCAAAGCTGTATTATTACCAAGTTGAAGACACTTTGGGATGGTTCAAGCTAAATTCTGAGTGCAGCACTGCTGCAGTTACAGCAACCTGGTTCCTTTTCCTGGCTTACCTATGCTCTCCTAGAGAGAAATGAAACCTACCTTATCAGGACCATGTCAATACTTTTAAAAAAGAAACAAGCAATAAAAGTTGTGGTGGATCTTCAAACCAGTAACTAAGTAATCATAATGAGGCAGAGCTCGGGAATTCTGCACATCTCCTGCAAACCTGATCTGCACAGACAACGCAGTACCCAGCTCACTCCTGAGATATTCCTTACCAAATTCTATTGGAATTCTAGCAAGGAGACCAACTCTATTTCCAAACTGTAATAACATAATTGCTGTTTCACCAGGAATGTACAGGAGCTCTTCATGTCAACGATTCCTGGCCCAACCAGAGTGGCACAAGTCCTTGGGTACCACCTCACCTGGCACTGCTGGAGGGACTCTGGACACACTGACACGTTTCATGAAACAATTCACTGCTGAGGGTATTTAAAAGTTAGTAAATAATGTTTACTGCTGTAAGAACTGCCCTTTTAATTTGCTAAGGAGTTTCAAAAGGTATCATAACTTCTTGCTGGGTTACATTTACAAAATTGAGTGTCAGCTTCCAAGTTTTGGGAGCTCTGACAGTCGAACGCGAACACATTCATCTGCAAGGCTGCAGGCACAGCATTATCCAATGAGAGATTAATTAATTAAGTTGTTTACCAAAAGTAAGAAATAAAACAAGCATATTTTTGCTGCTGGCTTCACAGAAAGTGCAATCAGCATTTTCAGAGTGCAAGGTAGTCTCTCTTTGTGTTTGCTTTTGGCTGGCTGACATTCTCTCGCCAACAATGTGTTATTGCTTGCTCTTTTTTTCAACAATTACTAAATTGAAATAGCTGAAAGGTTTCTAAATAATATTCCAGCACTGTCTTAACTCAGGACATGGAATTCCCCTAATTCTGTTTTATAAACTCTATGGCTCCTATTTACCCCTTTTTCCCCACACAGCACCTTGGTACACGGGCAGATGAGAAGCTGGATAATCTCAATTACAGGTGATGGCAGATGAGGTGAACTGGTACAAAGAACAATGTCTTTCATTTGGGATTTCTGCTCTTTATCTTTCTTGGAGAGATCATTCCTGTTGGCCTGGACTGGTGCATTTGATGAATGAGTCAGCAGCGAGGATCTGTGTGAGCAAATGAGTAAGATGCACATCCCATCCCTCAAACCATAATGAAAATCTTTATGAGATTGGATTCATGCCTTGAGATGCTAAGAATATGTTCCTGCTTTTTTACATATTATACTTTAGTTATCCAGTAACAGCATGAAGTACCAGCACCAACCATTCCTGAAAGTTGGGAAAGTAACTCACACATGGGTGGTGCTACTTTAGGCAGGTATTTAATATTAAATTAATTTTTAAAACCCGATAAAACAGCAGTAAGGCACACTTTTCTAATTGTAAGTGCTCCAATAGTTTTTGAAGCAAGAGAGCTGCAGCCAAAAAAGCTAAAGATGGAGTTTCATGGGCAGAAAAACTATTTAAATTAGCAGAAGTCGGTCAGTCCTATTTTTTTTTTAATTAGCATGTAATGAGACCATAGAACTAATTACAAGAAGTATCTGTCTACATCTGAGAGCAAAGGACGATATTATTTCTGCTCAATTACCTGCACACATACCCACACCTCTGTGTGCCAGCACTGACCATATTTACCATAGGTGGGACCTTCCTTCTCTAAACCTCACTCCTGCAAACTTGCTATTAATGGCAAATTGCAGGAAAAGCTGCAAAGTTCCCCTTCACATCTTGTGAGAAAGATCAAGGTGGGTCTCAAAAGCTTCTCTTGTTAGAGCTGCTACAGAAGTTCCCCCCAAAACAGTTTGTTATCCCAAAAAGAAGTATTTCAGAAGTTCTTGGTGAGTTTTTCATAGAAATTTAGTACCTCTAAAAGCTGTCAGTTGATGATTTAGTGACATGAACTGAAAATTATTCAGGAAAACCACTCTCTTTCTTTGCTGAACCTTTGTTGAGTTTGTTCAAGCTTTTGTTTCCTCAGAAAGGCCATTTACTGTATAAATGATATTTAGCAGGTAGAGATTCATTCCTTCATTGTCTCTTTTTCATGATGGAAAACGACTGAATTTTCTTTCAATTATTGAAAGCCAAGATTAATGATACCCAAAAGAAGGTGAAAAAGTACAACAAAAATATGGTTCAACTGTTATGGTCTGGACAATGAAATACAAGAATATGATGAAGAATATACACAATCAGCACATAATTTATTGATTGCCCCTTCTCCAATGAAGTGCCATCAGCTAGTTTAAAAGTAAAATTACATACTGAAATAACAGCAGAGAGAGACAAAAATTATGAGGGTCATGCAAGGGGAAAAAGATGTATCTTCAGCAAAGATTTTTAAATGAGATGGAGACTCAATGAGGCAGAGAAATACAGGAAAGCCCTTCCATGCCAGAGAGAATTGCAGAAAAGCAGGTTCTTTTAGCATTAGTGGTGAAATGTGGAGTGGCAGCATGGGAAAGAAAACGAAAAAAGCAAAGCAGACACTCCTGAAATAAACTGCCCTAATCCTGCTTTTTAGAATGTCAATTAATTACATTAGCATAATGGACGTTGTCTGAAAGGCCAGACAAAACCAGGAGAAGAAAATAAATTATTTGTGCTAACAAATGTGCTCACAAGTTACACGACTGCAAACATGAGCTTAAATTGTACGTAAGTCATGGACTGCATCACCCGGTTCTCCCTGAGCTTTGCAATTCTTCCTCAATCCCCATCCCTGCCCTGCTGCCTGCAGAGCAACTCCACAGCAAGTTTTGCCACCACCATCACTGATGTCCCTTCTGTTCCTGCGTCAGGGACCTGCACGTTCCCGGTCACCGGGTCCAGCTGCTCCCAGCTCGGTGCACTCAGGGTCGAGGGGGAAAAAAAGGCAACAGGTGGAAGAAAAATGGCAAGTGCTTGACCACAGAATTAAGAGTTCAAAGGATTTGCAGCACTAGGCAGAAAGTTTAACATAAACGGGAAAACAAAAAGGTCCTTTTTTAACAGCGCAAATAAATAAACGCTAGGACAGTTTACTGGGCGTGGGATGAGTTCCCCATCAGCTGAATCTTTGAGCTGGGCCTGGATGGGCTCCTCGGACACTGATGGAGCTCAGCTGGAAGTGCAGGCTTCTTCCAGGTGGAATTTCACAGCGCTGATGACACAGGAGGGTTTTCCACACGGTCAGTACAGTCCTCTAACACATTTCAGTCTGTTCAAATGTGCAGCCCACGAGCAGTCCAGGTCCACAGGCTGCCCCTTGCACTGCAAATTTACCCCACAGAGTGTAAAATTCCTTGTGGGAGAGTTAGAATCACTCCTTAGAATACGGCATAATTTGCGTACCGTGGATGTAAACAAACTGTTCGCCTCAATAATTATGTACACAGACAGTTATTTTGGGTTTTTAATATTTTAGTGAAATATAAAATCTTTAAGAAAAATTATTCTAATGGTCTGTCCATTTAGTTGCACATGGTCCCTCCAGACATATTTGTTGTCTAGAAAAACACACTTAGAACAGGCAAGAAGGTTTAAAGCTGTGCCCCAATGGCTGGTTTATATAAAATACATTAACAAATTTAACTGTGCCTCGTGTGGAAATCAAGTTGTGTCATTGAGGTTATTTTAATGTACCTTGAGACTGCCTCTGATGCTGCTGGTGAATAACCAACCAAGGAGGTGATGTCCCACATACAGAGCAGATACCCAGGGATGTGCCCACGGCAGGATCCCTCTGACCCCGCGGCCGCTGCCCCTCACTGCCCTGACAGGGCACCTCAGGAGGGGATTGGAGTTGTTAAACACAGCACAATTCCATAGACACTGTCACCCCTCCCGTCCCAGCGGGATCATCCCTTCCAAGGAATAAGCAACCACGGCTGCTCTTTGGTGCCGCCTCACTGGTGCCACCTCACTGGTGCCACCTCACTGGTGCCAGCGCTTTGCACTCCAGCAGTCTGTGACCTCTGGCACTGCTGAGGACACAGAACTGTCCAGGTCATCTCCACACGGAGTGGGAGAAGCCTCCTCACCCTCTCCGTCCTCAGACACACAAGGCAGGACCCCCTGACTCCTGCAGGTCTCAGCCCCTCCCCATTACACCCCATACACTCCAGGTGAAATGCTCAATACCAAACAAGAATGAATTCTGCTTCTGGAGAACTACCAAAGCAGTGCAGAATGCTGTACTGATTTTTATGCCACTTTTCATAACAATAACCTTGAAGATGCATTTGAAGAACAGGCAATGACAATACCAAACGGAGCTGTTTTCAAATATTGCTTGAATGTTTTTCCTTCAATTGTCAAATGCAACAAAATAAAAAATACAAATTATTCAACTGTGAAATCCCATTTAAATCTAAGATTTTCTCTGGCTGTTAGAACACCTCAGCCCAAGCTTCACTGCAGAGCAGTTCCCCAACCTGCATAACTCTGATGCAAATTCAGCTGAAGCTGCTGTGCCAGAGCTGCTCTGAGCCTGCCCCAGCCCTGCTGTGGCTCCAAGAGCGTGGCCACAGGGATGGCAGTGGAGGCCCAGGACTGCATTAGCCAGGCTGTGAGCAGCTGATGAGCTGTGCTGATTCATTTCCAGGGAAATCTACTTGGAGATGATTGGGTTTCAATCCTTGACCTACAGAATTTTAAGCATCACTTCACTCATATTAGAGATTTTGTATATAGACAAAATATAGATTATGGATGATTTCTAAGTCAGCAGGAAAGAAAGTCCTTTATAGTCAAGATTATTTATTTTACTGAAGATTTGTTTAACAACAAAAATAAAAGAAAACCTTCCCAACTCAACTGTAAATTATGTTTAAAGTTGGTAGAACTGATTGTTGTTAAGTACATAAAAAGGGCTGATTACTCAAAGTAAAAATCAGCATTGGAAGTAGGCAAAAATGGTAATATTGTAAATAAGGAAGAGCCACATTTCTGTAGAAAAAAGTGCATAGGTTTAGCTAATGAGCACTAACAGAAAAACAAGAGTATGGAAAGTATTCTACCAGATCTCACCTGTGCTAGAAGCACTAATTCAGTCCTGAATGTCTGTCTGTCTCTGCACTACACCAAGAAAAGGCAGATTTCTTGTAGAAATGTGGGAAAGAACACAATCCCTGTAACTGAGCCATCACTGCAGTCACTGTCTCCATCTCTGTCACCGGCTCTGACACCTTTACAATGACACGAAAGCACAATCCCAAAACCTGTGCTTTGTCTTCTCAAAGTCAACTTTTAAAGTTAATCTTTCCTCTGCTTAGAACAATTTAAAAAGCCCTACAATTATAACTTCAGATGTATTTGTTAGCAGTTGTTATCCTGTGAGCATGTCCCAGGCATTTATTTTCCTTTCCCAGAAGGAAGTTCCTCAAGTACATCAATATTGTAAACAAATGTTTTAGGTGACAGCAGAAAATCAAACTCCCCCTTTGTTAATAACCACTGGGTTAAAATAACACCACATATTTTTTTATTTCAAGTATGAGCATTCACATGATGAAACTGGTCATTGAATTTCATGTACTTAAGTTGAATTGTGATTAGAATGTACTAACTTGGCCTTATCCTTACTATGACATCCCTAAATCAGTGACAATGAAAAAGCACTACGGACACATCATGCAAACAAACCAGGGAGGCTGCCCCACAGTCAGAAACCAAACTAAAAGAACCTGGCAATACTTAAATATCAAGTTTGAGTTTGCTGATAGACTGCCATGATTGCTACAGAAGAAATCGAAGTAACTATCAGAAAATTCTACACTAGGATCAAACAAGAATATTTGTAATAAAACTTATTTCTCATTTATTTGTACAACTTAATGTTTGCATGTATGTTTGTGTGTGCATATATATATATATGTATATATATACACATATGAAGGTATAAAATCTGATCTTTGGTTTTAACCCCACAAAATGAGAAATGGAAGGAGAACAGATTTCATTGTAACTAAGGTCAAAAGAGCCACCCTGCATTTATGATCTCCGTGTGGTATTTCAGGTCAAGAGCTCCAAACTTTGTGTTTCACTTGGAAATGACACGAGTCCTGCTTGCTCCCTGCACCTCAGAGCATTTATGAGCCAGAACTTCAGGCAGGAAAACAACCTGGGCTAGGAAAGGCACACCTGAGGAAGAGGAGGAGAAACAGCAACTGGAGATTGTCAAAACTGTACCTCCAGTCCCTTCAGTTTTGCACATGATTGTTGCAGCTTCAAGATTCCATGTTACATCTTTAATTGTGGGCATTTAGCAGACTGCCTCTTATTATTAAGATACTGCTGAATTTTATTGTCAATGTGGCCACAGGACAAGGCTAATAATTACCAGCACCAGAAGCAGCTTGTGGTTTTATATTACATTGAGGTAAATTACACTGGAATTAGAGTGGATTACTTTTATCAAATGGGGAATAAGCTGTTAATTAACTCCCTGCTGTAGCAATCTTTTTCTGAGCTTGCAACTGTTATTAGCTGTAGATTAAACTGTTGAATTAATTTCCCACTTACTTACTATTTCAAGAGTTTTTAATTTACCTGGCAGCAGTTTTAATGGGAAATTGTATTAGTGAGCATAAATTGTTTTTGGGAAGGGTAAACAGTTTGTGATAATGTTTATTAAGTCGTTTTGTTTGAGCAAAAATATAATTGCAGTTTTAATTAGTGCATGGTTGTTGGAGTATTAGGTTTGAGATTACATTATGGCATTCTGAGAAACAATCGCCCAGGTAATCCCAGCATTTATGAGGATAGCAAAGGGAAGAGCTGTGTCAACACTGCCCCGAGCCTGGGGGTGCACACAAACACAAATACACACTCAAACTCACACGAACACACACTTAAATTCATAAAAACACACACTCAAACTCACACGAACACACACTCAAACTCACACGAACACAAATAGACTCAAACTCACACGAACACACACTCAAATTCATACAAACACACACTCAAACTCACACAAACACACACTCAAATTCATACAAACACACACTCAAACTCACACGAACACACACTCAAACTCACACGAACACACACTCAAACTCACACGAACACAAATACACTCAAACTCACACGAACACACACTCGAATTCATACAAACACACACTCAAATTCACATACACACAATCACAATCACAAGGGCCAAAAACGTTCACAAAAGGGCCAGGTGGTCTCTGAGCTCTCTGTTCCCCTGCTCCTGTCTCACCGCTGCTGTCCTCACTCAGCAGGTCCCCAGTATTGTCCTCACTGTTATAAATTCCCTCCTCCTGAAGGATTTGTAGGAATTGTGGAAGACACAGTTCAGCTCAGAAGTGATCTGGAAATGGGAAGTTACCTGGGTCAACCCACAGCCCCATCTCCAGGTGCTGAACTGTGCAACCCACTGGTTGCCAGGCTGGAAAGAGCTTTTTCTGATAATGCTTGTGGCTGGAAAACCATGATCAAGCAACAAATATTGGTGTAAGCAGCTCTATCACTGCCTAAACTCAGCCATAAACACACAACCCAATTAACATTTGTTCTTGGGGTTTGTTTCCCTCCATCAGCACTTTTTTCCTGTACTGCGTTCGAGGTGTGGTCAATGTCGGAAACCATTAAATGTTCTTCAAAAAGTCTGTGATATTGCCTTTTTTTAATCCAAGCATTAACATAAAAATGTTCAACTGAAGTTTATTCAATTAATTTTGGTTCTCAATTTATAAAGATTTTACTATTCATGCAAAGGAAAATGAGAATTAAGATGCAATGTGCTGACATGGAGTGGAGTTTTACAGCCTTTTTAATACAGATGTAATTTTAAAAATAATAGGTTTAAAATAGTAAAAAACCAAAAACTAATAGTTTTGCTAAATTACCTTTTTATTACATGGTTTCAATTAGCATTCCCTCATCCTCCCACCCAACATGCAGATTGTTCTCTCTTTGCTCTGAAGGAAATTATGAGATGATAGAAGTACAGAAGATACTTCAACCAAATGTTAGAGCCTCAATTGAAAACACAAGTACACAGCATTCCCAGAATGATTTGTTGCAGCAAATTCTATAAAAGTTAACAGTTCTTAAAGATGTATATAACTTATGGAGCATGGTTCTTGCATATGGTAATAGATTATCCTACTAAACTCATCGGTTATTACATTTAATATGCACTATGCTAAAAATTACAAACAATAAAATGCTTTCATCCTGACCGTGGTTTTTCATGTCTTTGAAGCCACCAGAAAGCTGAGGTGGTTTTAGTTAAGGTATTACTCTACAGCATGAGGAAAATGTTATACTGCAGGTGCAGGGAAGATTTAATCCACATGTTGTGAGGTTACGTATGGATATAAACAGTGGATTAATCCTTGGGTCCCTTGACTTCTGACTCTTCCAGTCAGAAGAAAAATGGCCTAATTCTGAAATTGTATGGTTCCCTGTGTTGTCAACACCTTTTATTTCATCTGCAGAAGGTTCTGTGAGACAGAGCCCAACTGGTCATCATTTCATCATCATTTTTAACACTAAAGATCACAAAATAGGTAGGAATATCCATCCTGAGAGAAAGAACAGAGGTCACTGCTGCAGACAGAAAGAGCCCAGCCCCACAAAACCCACTCAGCCTTTTCTGCAGGACTGTCACAGCGGTGACCAACCACAAGATTGAACTCAGGCAGCTCAGGTAATTCAAGTGAACAGTGTCACAGAGAAGAGACTCCAACCCTGTTCAAGAATGCTTTAAACATCTGAAATCAAATTCCAAGGTGTTCTAAGAAGACCAAATTTAATACCTACTTGAGTACATAAAGTATTAATTCTCTGCCCTGACTTAATGAGCACAGCTCTCAACGCTCAAGGTTCTGTAGCTGAAGTTCACGTTTGGAAACTCCAAATACCTTCTCAATACCTTTTTTAATTATCCTCCTCTTAAGGCATAAATAATTTACACTAACAAAATCAGTTTTATTTCCAGAAAGACTGTAACATAAGCACACTGATATATCAAATTATAGGGCCTAAGATTTCCACAAAGAAATTTGTTTGTCACTTCCTGTTCTATATTCTCAAACAGGGAAGAACACTTATGGTAAAGAATGCTCAGAAAAAGGAAGCCTGTGACCACAACAGTGCAGAACTAGAACCCATTTCCAAATACAGCTTACTAAGGGATTCAATCCATGTAACTTTGAAACATCTCTTTTGTGGATTTTTTTAAGAAAACAGAGTAACCTAATAAGAGTAAATACCTGAAAGATTTCTTTGGAGAATTTCCTATTTATCTATCAGCAATACGGACCATTTGCAGTATCTTCAAATATTTTACTCCATGATGGCATTCCCTAAAAAGGATATTTGTCAAATATAAACCTGTCAGGCTACAGAAGATCTGTGTTAAGATTAGGTCTCTATTCCACACCAGATTCATCGACCTGAATCTGCTTGACATAACTATTACAGGACAGAAGTTAAGAACACGAGCAGGTTCAATCACTCTGTCCAGAATACAAAACCAGAGCTGTTAGATAAAAAAGTTTTCATTTCTTTTTTTAGAAACCTCACAGAATAGAAATCAATATTGTGAGATACGGAAATCTATAGAGCTCAATTTCATATTATGCTTTTTAGGTACGTACAAACACACACAAATCAATGGAAATCAGCACAGACCTTCCTACTAAGTCAGTAAGCAAATTTATAGTTGGGATTGTTATGTCTAAAAGCAGCAAATTTTAGACAGATGCACGAAACAACAGCAAAACACAGCTTAGAACCAGAGCTAAAACCAGCCATTCATTCACATGACATATAAATAGCAGTAAACACCTTGGATTTGAGGAGTCCTGAGCTTTGCAAACTTAATCTGTGTTCCATCAGGAAAAAACTCAAAGTTCTTAAATCTGGAAAAAAAGAACTCCATAAAAAGCACATATACGCTACTAAAACTGAATTTAACAACACTGAGAAGTTGGGAATAAAGGGCCCACTAACAATATAAAAATCTTTAAAGAAGGTCACAAGAAACAAAGGTTCAAACGTTCTCAGCACGTTCATCCCCGTACACAAGTCCTGTGTGTGCCACACGCTCTCCCCGTGTATCAGGACTGTCTCCAGGTGGAGTTTCGGGCACAGGGAGAGGATGCAGGGAAGGACAGGTTCTCTGAGGAGCTGTAGGAGAGTTTTCCCTTCCCCAGGACAGCTGGGGATCAGCAGAGCCAGGCAGGGCTCCCGTGACAGGCGGTGACAGCGCGGAGGCAGCGCCGCGGCCCCGGCTCGGCGCGAGCCCTGTTGTGTCTGAGGCAGGTACGCTGTAAAATTTCAATGATGCCTTTAAATTCTAATGGTTTCAAGCTGCTGTAAACTTCTGCAGCCATCAAAAATAATCTGTCATGGGACTAAGGGGTATGAACATCATGTCAGAGCCACTCTGCTGTTAGATTTATTGGAGGGTAAAGCATGTCATTTATGCATCAACTCACAGGAGAAAAAAGCAATCCCTATGAAGTCAATCTAATAATAGACTGGAAAGCAATGATTACTGTTTCATGTGCAGCAGCTATTTGTAGCAGAAGTTGGCCTAATTCAGCAGGCCTTGCCTGTCAGAGCTCTGGGATTAGCAAGTGTTTAGATGCAAATCTATCAGGAAACATCAAGGAATGGTTTAATGAAGAACAAAAGTCTTCATTGTTATATTTAATATTTGCTGAAACTTTTCCATTTGCACCACTACATTTCTAAAAAGCTTACTGGAAGTGACATCCCAAATAGAATACAAATGTTGAGGGACTGCAACTTCAATTAATCTGCCACAGTTCTCTGCAATTTCACTGCAAAATTCTGCTCTCACTCTTCTTCTGTAGGCGGAATGCCCTGAAATTGAGTGCAAGATTTTTTAAAGACATGACTAATAATCATGGCCTCACTGTACTACACACATTTTCCACCATCTAAATATTTCATATCTATTGACTAATCAACCTCGTCAGTCCCCACATGGCATAATCCAAATGCAGGCATCATTTTGGAGGAGTGGAAGCAGGATGACAGACACCTGACAGAACCCAAACACACAGAAATGGCACAATGGGAATGGGGCACAAGAAGAGCCCCAGACCATCCCCATGCCAGGAGCCAGGCACCTGAAGTGCCTTAAACATTCTCACTTTTTGAAATTATTAAAAAAAAAAAAAATCTCAAATCCCTTAATTAGGTTCAAGTTCTAATGTTAACTAACCTTGCAGAAGAGGCTGCCTTTCATCTTCCTTCATGCATTAAGTAACATTAAAACTAACCCAGAGAAGATATTTCAATTCCCTTTCAATTAAAGACACTGTTCATCATAGAACACAATGAATGTCTCAAACTGAGAAAGCAAGACACTCCTATCTAAACAGAAAATCAGGAGTTAATCTGATTAATATATACATTGCAAAGTTAATTCTCACCAATGAAATACCCAACAAAGAATGAAAAAGAAATAGAGATAATAAGACACTCCAGTGTATTCTCATGTGAATGTAGGAGACATTGAGGGAACATTTTTAGCCACACAACAAGTTCACACCCTCCACCAGAAAATGGCCTAAACAGCAGTAAAGCATCAGCAGCTCTTGGTATTTCTTCTACATGTGCAGAAACTGGCAAACACAGACTACTCCACTGTAGTAAATACTGACGTGGTTACAAGCCTTGAGTGGCAAGATCAGTGTCAACCTACTCTACCTCACCAATTTAACTCATGAATCTTCAGTCACAATTAAACCAACACCAACCAACACGGTATATATTCTGCACTTTAGAAGAAGCTTCATTTTTAATCTGAGATTTAATGTAAAAACTAAGAGGAAGTTAGTTATATTTTATTCCAACTGCTTGATGAAATTCATCTTGGTAACTCATTTTAGACATACAAACCAAATTTCTTTTATTTTATTTTGTAAAATAAACATGCATAAAATTGAAAAAAGAATTAAAGATGATGCTGAAACAGCTCAAAGTTTCTTAAGCACATTTTAAAAGGGATGGTTATGGATTCTTTGTATTTGTGAAAAATCATTTCACCACAATATTTAACTGCTGCCCCAATCGCAGCTGAATGGCATCCCAGAAAATCCATTACAAAATTTCCATTTATAACTTCACAGATGTGTAAGACCAAAACTTGATGATGCAGATGATGCAAGTACTGCAGTTGCATTACTGGCTATCACCTAGCAAAAATACGTGAGGGATAACATTAAATGTCACAGTTCACCCATTATCTGGAGACCAATATGATTTTCTTGAGGTGTAGAACAGGAAAACAGAAAAGTAGCTCACTACCAAGGCCAGCAAGTTCCTCAATTAACACAGTTAATCCTAATCATTTCAGCCTTGAAAAATGCAGGTAGCAAATCCCAAAACGAAGCCATATTTTACTGTCTACTGAACTATTCTGATCTCAATGTCATTTCCACTGTATCAGCACAGAGGTTCTACAGGGATATCACACAAATACAGTGCTGCTCCAAAGTTCAGAACCTGAACACCTGCCTGACCATTCCTCCTCAAATTCCTGATCCTGACCCCTGGCAGACAACCTCTGAATCTCCAGAGCCTTGTTGAACTTTCAGGGATGAGATTTCTCTCTCATCCCAACCTTTCCCAATCCTCCTCTTTTTCCAGGTGGCACAGACAGGGCTGGCTTGAGCATAGGAAACCCACCCAAAGCAACCCCAGGATTTATTGCTTCCTATTTCTATCTCTTTTGTATCAGTCTTTCTCTTTATTGCCTGGAAATAAACACGAACTTGAAAAGAAAAATGGTCATGGAGCAGTTTCTAGGATGGCTCTGCTTTTCCAATCAGGAGTTGGGTGCAGAGGATTTTGGCGTGGGCCATGGTTTGGGAATGGCTCAGCTAATTGAGGGCAACCTCAAGGTCAACACAAATTGTGGTGCAGACATAAAAGTCAAGGGCAAAAAAATAAAAAAGAAAGGCAGAGTATGATGCAAGGAAAAATGGAGATCAGGAGAGACACAACAGAAAGGGAAGGATGTGTCCATATCAATGGGCAAAAAAACTCTTCCCAGGATATTTGCCTGAGCGCAATCTACAGTGAAAACTTCCCATCAATGAACACAAATTCTCAACAGGATTAGAACTCATGCTTAGCTAATGTAGACTGATAAGCTACTCTGAAGAAATATTATCTGTAATTAAAATTTGTAATGAACCAGATCCAAAACAGGAAAGCCAAAACAATTCATGGTGCATTTCCTTGATGTTTAATAGGTTTGAAAAAGAGATTCTGCTGACAAGTTTTCAGCAATCCAACCCAGCTACAAACACAAAACAGCCTTCTGAAGCTTTACACTGACTAATCTACTGAATTTCAGGAGAAAAACCTGAGATCAATATATCCATATATTACACTGGACTCCACAGGACAAGGGAGTACTAAACCCACCAGGGCAGAGCCCTCCGAATTGCCACTGCAAGATGGCAAAGCTTTCTGGGTCAGCTGAATTTGAATAATAGGGTGTTCTTAGCCCAAATAACCTATTGACTTCCATACCTAACGAAATGGAGAGACTCTTTCAAGTGCCTCCTAGATTTAGCAGCTGTTGCTCTGACACTGTCAGCAACGCATCCATCTCAATCACAGTAGGAGCCTTTCAACTTTCCTTTCTTTTTCCTTCCTTGCACCCATCAGCTCGAAGTTCTGTGAGACCAGGAGTTAAAGCAATCTCTCTGGTCTCTCCTGCACGATGCCTTTTTGT
The DNA here is from genome assembly GCA_013397795.1 of Orthonyx spaldingii. Classification (NCBI taxonomy): domain Eukaryota; kingdom Metazoa; phylum Chordata; class Aves; order Passeriformes; family Orthonychidae; genus Orthonyx; species Orthonyx spaldingii. Next base: position 1,210,255 of record VZTJ01000523.1, read on the forward strand.
TTTAGCATCTGATACATGTGCATCTTCAAATTTCTGTCCTGCACATACAGGAATCTTATACTTGGATGCCTATGGGAGGTGCCTTCAGGCTGTTTTTGCTTTGCTGTTCTAAAGCACTCTGCTGCAGCAACTCCCCTGTAACTTCCCTCGCCCATCACCACAGGCACTTTTAATTTTTATCCTCATTATTCTTTTTGATTTTTCTTTGCTTGAAATAAAAGACTCCATATGTTTTGCCCTTCTTTTATTGGACGATGTTAATGCTGTGTACCAGAGGGCACAGTCAGATGAGGGATTGCCATTTGGACAGAATTATACACCCAATTACTGCCTAGGGTATGTCACCTGTATGAGTGCTTCGAGCAGATCTCAGCTCTGTTTCTGCCAGAACTGAAGGCAATATTTTACTGCTGGAAAACAACATTCAGTGCTTTCCAAAGGAGTACTTTTTTCTGTCAAAGTCATTCAAATTAACTAGTACTTAATGGCCTACAATTCACTGCAGATATATTTCTAGTTCTTAAAAATGTGACCCATCTGAATTGTAAGTGCTTTTAAAACAAGAGCTCAGCCATATGCACTTTTAATTAATTTTAAACCATATTCAAACTCTTCTCCTCATTTGAGTTCTCATCTGAAAAAGTGAAATATTACTTTAAGTGTATGGATCATGACAGAGTCAGGAGCACCTTAAAAAGAGACCAGTCCTGTTTCACCAGCAAGGCATGAGAAGGCTGCACATCTGAAACAGCTTTGGTGTACTGGGTAATTCACATTCACCGGGTGGATTAGCTGAAATAAGCATAATAAATGAAAGAGAATAAAATAAAAAACAATTTCACACTAAAGGAAGGCTTGACTTATAGGAAGTGGCAGCTCTGATGGCCCAAGGCACAGAATTAGTTTTGCCACTCGATAATTTGACTGATTCACTCGAGTGGCCAGAAAAGGACATTTTCTGCCTGATTTCAGTGTAATCAAGTCACCTGCTCTGTGACTGCCAGGGCCAAGCCAAGAGCACCCGCAGCACCCGGACGGGGCTTCCTGCACGTGTCACATCCAGCTACAGCTGCACATTTGCCTATTTTCATCTGAAACCACACCAGCACCATGAAAACAACCTGTTCCATTCACTCCCTCATTTACAGAAAGCTCGGGGCTACTGCTGGGATGTTCTCTCAGTTGTGCTGCACATCCCAGCAAAGAGCCTGTGCTTTGCTCCTTTTCTAACAAAGGAGGTGACAGAGGCAAAGACTGGAAACAAAGTCATTCCAAGAGCCTAGGAATACATACGACATTTTTTTCTTAATTAGGGATGATTATGAAATTCTTTATAAACAATTACATCCGATTTTACATTAAAATTATCAAACATCCGTTAAATATAATTTTCCCCCTCACACGTCTTATATAAAAAGACTGTAATATACAGGCAGAGATTTGGGAGCACATCTAAACAACCTGCATGACATGATGTCAGTTTTATTCCTGCTTTGCTGAACTGGGGTGAGACTGGTAAATGTAATATATGTGCTCATCTTTAAGCATATGCCCAGTTTCACTGGTTATTATTTACAGCTAACCTTTCAGGGTAATGACTGTATACTGCATGTCAAAGGAACAAAATTTTATACTGCTACTGAAGAGAATATTTTCTTCCTTTCATGCAAATATTAAATTGAGACTGCCCCAGTCAGGAGAGATAATCCACTTAGAAATATTATTATTATTAAGGCACATCCAATCAATATGCAAATGCCAAAAAAACCCAGCAATTATGCATTTTAGTTTTTACAATTGTTCAACAGTAAAAACAAAGATGTAATGTGCATCAAAATGATTTAACATTTTACATCCAATTTTCTACTTGACATATGTTAGTGCATGATTCATCTACGTTTTTCAGAATCAAAGTCCATGATCTGGCAAACTAATTCTGTTAATAAAAGGAAAAGGTGACCTTGCTTAATTTAATAAGTCTGTGTAGAAATACTCTTTCAACATGTTAAAGAATTACAAAAAGGTTATCATAGCTTGCTTTCATGGGAGAGTACTCTGCCTTTTCCAGCTCATTTCTCAGGCTTTTACTGTAATTCATTAGATTACATAAAAACAATGTAGATCATTACATTTTAATAAAGGCTTTCCTTTCCTAATAAAATATCTGTCATTTATATTCAGACATGTATTATATAAAATGCTTCACTTTCTGAAGTAAAGCTTTTCATATTCAAGTCACAGGAGGTTGGTAGCTGGAGGAATTTCTCTTTTTTTTGCAAAGGATTTTCAGGATGAATTTGGTTTCTAGACTGAATCCTGCAGAAGTAGAGCCCTACATTTATCATTCAAACAGGAACAACCCAGGATCAGCAACACCAGCAAACCAAGAGGCCTCTCCATTCAGCAGAGGATGGTGAACAATACTACACTCATTAAGTCTTCTTCTTCTGCTTTACACCAATTAATGTTCACTGTGATAAAACAGTTTGCACAACACAAATGCATTTCCAGTGAAACCCTGCTACTGTCCCAGCCACTTAATGAGAGCCATCAGGCAGTGAATCTATTTTAGTTATTCTTGCTTCCAAAGAAAAATGTGCTCCTCTTCAGGCTGCTCAGGAAGAGATGTTTCCCGTTCATCACAAATCATAATTTGTTGCCAGCCCTTGGCATCACGTTTTACTGCTTGGGAAGGGCTGAGAGAAGAGCACAAGCTTCTTGTGCAGGAGGAGACACCACCCTGCCAAGGTGTGAGCCTGGGATCAGGCACTGACTGCATTTGCAATTTTGCAAAGAATCCTTACAGAACCTGTTCTCCAAAACTCTGTGGGGAGTAGGAAAACACTTCTGTTACAGACATCAAGGAATCCAAGCCAAATCAATGGGATTATTTGTTTGGGTTCTCTTAAATCACACTGAAGCATCTCCCTCATGTAGGACTCCAGGACTGAAGACAAGAACCAGACCACAAAAGCATTTAAATCACAATGAAAGTACTCAATATCTGACCAGAACTGTGGAACTACCTGGATTTAAGTACACTACAAGCTTATTTTTTAATCCAGTGAGATCTGTTCCCTTGTTTTTCCTCCACAACTTCACAGTGTTGTTATACCAAGAACTTTGCCAAAATACAGCTTTATAAAGCTTTCCTGTAAGAAACCACACTACTCTGAATCTGCATTTCAACAGAATATTATTAATGTAAATGTAGCAGCCTTTAGCATTGCAAGTAGGTGATGGATCAATATTTTTCTGCAGAGGTGTATTATCCTTCCAGATAAAATTGTACCTATTTAGTTTTTGGTCACAGAAATAAGAATTTAAGTGTGTGTAGATAACTTGAGTTTAACAAATCTTTGAAATAAATAATGCTGGATACACAAAATGCAGTCAGTGTGGGAATCTTACACAAACACTCTTGAGGCATTTCATTACACTTGTTTGTGATACTGGTAACTCTGTTCAACTTTATCAAAGTTATTGTAAAGAAAAATAAAACCTAACAAAACCTACTCAGTTACCATAGTGTTATTGCCACACAGTCCTCCAGAAAACAGGGAGTGCAGAAGGTAAATCTTTCACACCTCTTCATGCTATTTATGACTTTAAGGCACTTCTTAATAAGTTAAAGCAGCTAAAAACGTTTCAAAGTCAGTTGAAGACAAGAGAGAGAGAAGCAGACGGGTCTTATGACCACCACAGACCTCAGTGCCATCAGACAGGAGACTCACAGAAATGCTGGTAGAAAAGAATGTCATGGATCATAAAAACAGAGATGAAAACTGATTGGTTTTGCTAACTCTGTGACACTTCAGCCAGCTTTTTCAAATGGTTCCCTTCCATCTGCAAATCAAGGCAAACTCAGTGCAGCCCCACCCCGAGTGTCAAGATGATACACTCTTAATTCTCTTACTGTGACCACTCTGGTTGAACTTTGTTATCTCTAAAGATGGAGAAATTCAGTAGGATCAAATTTTAAAAAAAACTGTACAAATGCATGAAAATCAAAGTATATTGCTGAGTTTCACGCTTCTCGGACAGCAATTAGTAGCTGAGGCTAAGTGTAAATTAAATTTACAACAAGGTGAAGCATTCAGCAAAATCTCAACAGCTTTAGCTATTCATTTGTCAAAAACGTAATGTCCCACCCGAGAGAGCAGACACTGAAAATGGATCCTTAAAGAAAGATAATATTAAAAGAGAAAAGGAAAGAGAGGAACTGAGTGACTCACAGGCACCAAGCATAGTTCTCAGATTATCAGAACTCTACTGAATGGCTGTATTAAAAGAGTAATGATATGATCCTGCATTCCTCATTCACTCCAATTCAGGCTCCCTTCAGCACGGAAATCTGCTGCCATGAGATGGGTGGTACTCAATCATGCTGCACACATGGTCTTTAATTTTAAAATCCAGTTAAATAGATGTTCTAACATCATTTCTTATCTAAGAACATTGCATGATAAAATGAAAGAGCGCACATGTAACTTATTTGTCAGCTTTACTGTGTAGTGGGTAACTTTCCTATGTTACTCACACGAGCTTTCATTTCCCAAATCTATCTGCATTCATTATGACAGTAAAAATGAAGAGTTGCTAAAGAGATGTATGCATTTTTATTATTGCTTGAAAAAATAGATCTTTCTACAGTCCTTTGAGCTTCTGAGTGTGTGATTTGTATAAAATATTTCTCATTTTGGGGACACAGCAGATGGAGTGCAGGGCACTGTGGGATATGCCATTTATCACAATGACAGTGCGTAGGTAGCACTGATCCTCTCACCACAGGGGGAAGCTCGAGCTGCAAATGTGGAGCAGCATTAAAAGCCCGACGAGTGGAGTTTGGCAACACTTGTACTACTCATTAACTTAATCATATTAATTTATTAGCCATATATATCAAAGTAATTCACTACTGAATTGTCACCAAGAACAATTTATAAACTGTTAACGTTCCCCATAGGCAGAGGAGTGTTGTGGCATCCTTAATCAGTGTGTTTGCCTTTGATTAAAAATAATAATTTCTACCAAGCCAGGTAATGCCAACAATGACAAAGTCCTGCATATGTTTCTCATTATAAATGGAACTTTCAAACGTCACCTATGACAACTGGAAAAAAAAAAAAAAGGGGGGGGTAATTGTAAACAGCGAAATGAGCCACAGAATTAGGATGTAAACACACAGAAATGTTCAGTTAAATGCTGGAAGTGAGGAGAGGGTCCGTGGGATCGCTGGCAGCAGGAGCTGCCACAGGCTGTGCTGGCTGATGTGTGCCCACCTCGATAAACACAACTGGACACCGGAGACCCCAGAAGCCTCCAGTCTCCTTCATTCCTCAAACACAGAGATACCACATCAAAATGTCTAAAGACTGCAGCAAATCCTGTTTTAAACTCCCTTTTCTATATAAAGACTGAAGTGGCTGCTGCTGTGACTGCTGAATTGAAGGAACACATGAAGTTACCATATCCTGTGAGCTGCTCTATTTGAGCCCCACAATGATGTGACTTGGTGCAGCTATTAAAATATTAACTCCACTGAATTATTAATTACCTGAAACTATTAAGTTCACAACAGATTCTTTTAACTATTAATAAGACAAAACTGTTCTGAAAAAAGTATTTGTATCTGTACAAATGAGTCAATATTTTAAACACTGCATTCTTAAAAACTCTGAACAAACGACGAGACTGTCTATTTCAACTGCTTATGAAATAAAAGCAGAATCATTTCAAGAGGGCTGAAACTAATGTAGCTGATAATGAAAACAGCAGTTTATCTTACACATTGGCAATGCAGGTGGCTTGCTTCTGTCTGAGTATCCACGTGAAAATGCCTTATTTTCCTCTTCTCACGCGTTTCCCCACCAGCCAGGCTTCCTCCCATCCCAGTGCTGAGCCCTCAGCAGCTCCCAGCCCTAAATCCTCACTGTGATGCCTCTGCTGACCTCCCAGCTGTCCCCTGCCAGGCTGCCACGGCTCTGGGCAGCACAGCCTAGAAAATGCCACCAGGAATGTTTTAAACAGTGCCAATCATCTCCCTGACACCCACCCTCCCCAGGCTGCCAGCTCCAGCTGCAGGACCCAGCCCATGTGAAGTCACAGAAATCCCATCCCACTGGGATCCTGAAAAAGCTGCCCCACACAGCAGCTGTGTGCCCTGCCCCACAGTTTGACAAAGCTCTAGGCACAGGATGAGTTTCTTCATGAGCCACCCTCTCCAATACCTTGAAGACAAAATGAGGCAGCTCCCAAAATGTTTTCATTGAAATAATAGCAGCCATTCTACAGCTGAGTAGAGAAAAATTGCAATGAAGGCAGAGTGGTTTTTGAACCTTTTTTGAGGACAACCTAAACGAGGGGTAGGAGGACTGAAGTTGCACAGATAACTATCAAAAGATCCAACTACTCTTTCAGCTTCATTCCGTATGAACAGTTTGCTGAACCATTGGCTTAAATCACATAACAGATTTCAGCTTCTCTCCACACAGCAAACTAACTAGTGCTTCAGACCCCAAAACTTCCTTGAGAATCTATTCCACAGATAAATCCCAGCTGTCTTGTCAAGATACACTGATGATAAAGACTTGTACGTTAATAGGAGATAAAGCCTTTTTTTTGTTAATGTCACTTCATCACACGGCAGTGTTTGAAGGACTGAGCCTTTGATGACCACCCCTCTGCGACACGCAGGTTTTTGGCTCTGCCCTCACAGCAGGCAGGGGCACCACGCTGATTCCCACATTTCCTACACCAATACAAAAAGAAAACTACTTTCTCCCATGTTAACATAAAACGGGCAGTACTTAAACATCAGCTCCTGAAGGATTCAGTCAGGGCACGGCTCCTGTGCTGCCTCCACAGCCCTTCCCAGTAGCGTGCATCCCACACACACCACCTCATCTTTACCAGGCACAGCAGTAACCCAGATGTAACCCAGATATTCCCATTCCCCCAAGGTGGAAAGTACCTACAAACATTTAAAAAGGTCAAGGCTTCACTTGCAGCTCCTTCACACATTACTTAGGTATAAGAGTAGATGGAGCTTGCTTGGCAAACAGGTCAAAAAATACCCTCCACACTGGGAAATGCAGTGTGCCTGATTTAACTACCTGTTTATTATGTGAAAATGACCACGTAAACTGAGCTGACACAAACCAAATGGGTGATGAAAATAACAGCACATTTCAAGGAGTGGAAACACAGATGGCTCGTCTGAGTCTGCAGGAAGTTACTAATCATCACTCTGTAATACCCCCTCCAGACAGAGCTGCGAGCTCTGCAGCCACAACTGCGACTTCTCCAGACCCATCCGTCTCACCAAGAGCCAGCCTGGATGCCAGTGCCGCCACTTTAACCTGACAGCAGGCTGGAGAGGAGGGAAAAATGAAAAAATGCAATGGTGGATGAATCATGCTGCATTTGCTGATGTGGAGCCTGTTACTAAAATCTGAAGGAAATTCAGATGCTAAACTGGACACAGCAAACGATGGAGCCACATAAGCACAGTGAGATTTTTTGGTAATTAGAATAATGTAGGCAGACTAACATAAACATCTGCATATCTGTGCTGCAGGAAGAATGGGCAAGATCAGACACAAGGATTATCAAGGACAAGAAGACATCCAGAAGAAATGCTTCAGGCAATTACACTGCGGTTAGAGGGAGCAGACAACCAAAGTAGTCCACAAGATGCAAAAACTCCTTCTTGCCTCCCTCTCAGCCTCTGCTCTTCTGGAAGGGATGGGTCAGCCCTGCCGTGCTGCAAACTCCCCTCAGTCCTGGTCCTGCTCCTCTCCCACAGCCATCCAAACATCCACATGGGAGCTGGGAGCAGCTTTTATTCCAGTCTATTGTCCACCATTTGGAAATCTGGAAGAAAAGCCTCTGTGACAAGCGGTAAAACTCACTTTGTTTGTATTTCAGCCAAAGGAAAGAATCCAATCCCCAAGTATTGAAGGCACCCAGAGCAAAGCAATCAGTAATTAAGTGTAAAGAGGCATAAATGAAGCTAATGGGGGTTTCGTATCTGGGGTGCTCCATCAAGAGCCACAACAGCTCAAATCCCCACGGAGTTTACAAGAGGCTCTTTTGGCACCTTCCGTTGCTCAGCAACTCCAATTCTTACCCCAACCTTTCCTTAGGAACAAGAGAGTCCCTGAGGAACCCTGGGGAGCTGTGGCCCTGAGTGAGGGGATCAGGAGCTGTCCTGCCACGGGCTGGCACTGGGGTCACCTCAGCCAGGGGTCCCTCCTCGTCTGCAGCCCCGGTGACACCGCCAGGCTCTGGAAATGGGCACTTCCCCGCCTCCAAGCTGCTCCCAAAGCCCGTCAGCTGCTCCAGGCACACTGTCTGGGACTCTGGAGCTTGGTTACGCCGAGGTTTTCCCAAGGTCAGGGAGGCGGCTGCCCTGAGAGACACCCCCGAGACTCCCCTCCCTCCACGCTAAAAACGGGGGGACGGAGCCCACTCGCACTTCAGGCTCCAGACTGCTCCCAACAGCCTAGAAATTCAACTTAAATCATCTTCTACCCAAACTGTGTGGCACTCAAAATATCTGTGAGACACAGAATGTGTCTGTGATACTTTGCTGTGCATCCCCAGTGTGTTGCGTCCTAAAATATTTCCCCATTTAAAGCAACATGGCAGTCTCTGCAATTTGGTGTCCTATTTGCAAACACACACACGCTGAGTGGAAAATAATATGGAATATTCTGGATTTCAGAGAAGAACTTATCAATGCAAGAGGCTCTTGTGTTTTCCTGTCTATCAGTAATAACATAAACACCAAACCCGTGAAATTCCTGCACTGAGAACACGACAGAGATACTAAAACCCCCTCATTTATAAACTACAGGAGTGAAATCACAGTTCTGGATCCCTGTCACAAACATGAGCAGTGTATGAAGCTCAGTAGCCCAACTCTGGCAAAATGCTTTCATACTTTAACTGCTCCAGTGAAGGCTGCTGTAAATATTGCTTAGGAATGTTCTTTTCCCCCCTTTCCACAGGGAAGGTACTGGTTCCCTGTGGGATCCTTGGGACACCTGGAGCTGCAGGGAAATTAAAGCTCTCGCTGTGTCACTGGGTTGCAGTGCACAGGTTCTGCAAGCAGAGTGATCTGTGGGATCAGGAGAGATGGCACTCTACTCCCAGCAAGGATCTTTTTTAATTCTGCTTTTCCTGTAACATATTCTACGACTTTATATTCTCCTAAACACTTCACTAGGTTTGGTTATTATGGAGTTACAATTTATTTAGACTGGACTTTGACTGCAGTCCTAAAATTGCTAAGCCTGTTGAATATTTAAGCAATTACTTTTATGAATACAGCCTGTGAATATAGCTTTATTATGAAAATCAACTTACCTTTAGCATACAGCAATTAATAAAAAATTAAAACACTCATCAGGATAGCACAAGATTTAATTTAAACTCTATTAATAAATTAATGAAGTGAAATTAAATACTATGCATTAAATTATGTTTATAAGTCCACATATTTCCATGCTAGTTTTTTCACTTTATGATATTGAAAGCAGATTATTAAAGCACAATGCACTGTGGCAATGTGGACTTATCTGCTTTTCAAATGTTTCTTCTGTAATTCCTACAAGCATCTCTGCCTCTCCCCAGCCCACATTAATGGGGTTACAATACACCAGGCATTAGCCACGCTGCTCAGATCCCACGAGAACTAAAACACACACACATTTCAAAGGAAGAAATGCCTCTTACAGGCCTCCCAGACAATAGTTCAGCTTCTCAGGTTTTGTTTTTTTTCTTGCCTTTACTAAAATAACACATTTAACGGAATTTCCTGTAAGGAAATTACAATTAATAAAGAACTAAATTACAAATCCATTAGATTTCAGTCAGTGCAGCAACAAAACAGAGTTTTCATGAACGCTCAAAAAAATCCAATAATGTAACCTCTGGTAAAGCCTGCAAAAGCCCTGAAGGACAAGGCAGTTAGATCAATATTAGTTTATTTTAACTGCTGTGCAGTATGGAGAGATGAGCCTGATCATCTGATGGATTTTATTACCTGTCGGAGAGATAAGCCCTGGTGATAAGAGGCCTGGAACTCCGTGGGGCAGCAGACGAGCATTTTCCTGGATCGCCACTCCCAGGGAACGCTTGGGGGGTCTTCCCGGGCGGGAGCTGATGGGACAAGAGCAGAAATGAAAACAACATTTTCTTTGTGAAATATTTCCTCCCTACACACGGCATCGATTTGTATAAAATACATGAACCATCAGTGATACGCAAAAATAAATATTAGAAATTCTTGCCTGGGAAAAAAAAAAATCGTTTGATTAAACACTAAAGAACTGCATAAGTTTCACCTGAGCCAACAGTAAGGTTTTCCATTATCCAAGGCTGCCATGACCTCACAGGTGGCTGGTGGAGAGGGGTCAGAGCAGTGACTGCTCCAAAGTCTGTGCCATGCACCTGAGCCACAGAAAATTACAAGCTGTGATGCGTGAAGATGAGGAGTTGAAACCCTGAATGCAACATCACCTCAAACCTTGCCTTTGGACCATGGCAGGTACCTGCCTCCTTCTGAAGGGCAGCAATAACTTAACCCTGGGCTTTGCAAAGCTCACCAGTTACCTTCACAGACTGACTGGTGGGTTTAACTGTTACAGATCTAACCAAGTGCTAGCCCAACCTGCCAAAAAACTCACCAGTTTATGAATTATGGCTGCAGATTTTAATCCAAAATGTCAAAGGTCCATTTACAGACTGGCTCCACTGAACTCTTGTTTTCAGACATCACCTTTACCCCTCACATCAGTGTGTGCACATGTCCCCATCCTGCACTGCCATCATAACACAGATTTACAGGCCAAAAAACCCATTTGAATTGACTCTTCCCCAAGCCATCTAATAAAAACGCAACCTCCTCGTGTTTGGAAAAGTATTGCTGCTTCTCTTTGGTCAAAACAGATTTTACTCGGTTGAATAATAGAGTTTTTGACAACATAGAGTGAAACACTGTATAAAATAACTAAGCTGCAACAATGAATGAGGTTTGAATAGAAAGCATTTCCAAAATGACTTCTACTTCACAAAGAAATTTAAGTTAAACTTCACTCCATCAAGTTACCGTGGCAAAGCCCTCCATCAATGTACGACAAACTCTGCATTTAAATGAAGACAACTTCCAGCAGCACTACACAGAGGTACCATTAACCTGTTCATTTTTCACACCGTGCTAGTGTTATTTTGTTTTACTGTACATCAAAGTAGCACAAAATCATTTTTTTGGTTTATTATTTTATCTCTATAAAACCGTTCCCCCCTCTTTTTAGCTTCGGGTTTGTCCATTTTGTATTTCATGTTATTCAGTATTTTTTCCGTTTTTCTTTTTGATGCTTTCAGTTGTTTATCATACTATGATGGCTGTGCAGTAAAGCCTGCTACAAGAACCATCGGGCTATAATAAAGTAAACCTAAAATAAGAGCATTTGATTTCCACAGGAAGTTTGATGCACACATGCATTCTCTATTAAAATCACCTGCTGAAATCATCCCCTGCACAGCAAAATTGTCTAACAGACAGTGTTAAGTTGATACGTGGGGGTTTTGAACAAACAGGAATCGTTGTTCTTTTGAATTACAGGAGCCTGTAATCCACAGGCATGTGTAAGTGCTTAGCTGGCACTTACTGTCTCTGAAAAAAACCCTACAAACCAGCTAAAATTAGCAGCTTTCTTCAGTGGAAGAGCTCGATCAACAAAACAACAAAACATTTTCTTCTCGAGCTCAAATACTAACAAATCTTTTGCAGAAAACTCCATATGTTGGTATTAATCCAAGAAAAACATTTTCAAAATGCAACAAAGAGCTTTAAAAGATATTATGAGGAGACTTTTTATTTATGATTTGTGTTTTCAGAGGACGAGGAAGGATGGCTGGGGAGTTTCAGTCCTGGTTCTGCAGTTTTTGCCCTGGCAGCAGCTCATGTTGATGGCTCTGAGCACAACCCAGGGCCCACAGGTTCAGCAGAGCTCAGCTTGAGGTGTTTCCCAGCAGGTACCACAAGCAGAGGTGACACCTGCCTGAGCACTGACCCACAGGGAAAGCCCCAGAGATGAAGAAAGAGAAGTTCACATCAAACACTGACTCCATTCCCTGACTGTGTTTATGTCCTCCCTTACATAGGCAAGGGAAGTTCCACTGGGAAAACACAAGCACTTGGGTGTCTCTGGGACCTTTTGGGGAAGGGATGTGATGGACTGAAGAAAAAAAAGTGTATTTCTACCCTACTGAGAGCCCTTTTAGTGAGTATTCCTATAAAGCAGGAACTCCTAGGGCCTGACTTACACAGCTGTAGCCATGATAACTTGAATGGAATTGTTCCCAGCTGAATCTGTTCAAATAAAATCTAAGTCCTTTGTCTCTAATTTAATCTTAGCTTTTAAATGAAAAGCTGCAGGCTGGATGCTGCTCACAGCTGACTGTGACACACCTGCAAGGACCTGTTTGGGTGTTTAACACCGAGTTGTGCAGTTTTCAGTGCCCTGTGTCTGGTTCCCAGCCAAGGACAGGAACCCCAGAGCCCCCAGCAGTGCAGCAGACACCTCACACTTCCAGCTGCAGTCCCTGGACATTCCCAGGGATGTGTCATCCACCAGGAATCGGCACCTTCACCTTGGGAGGACACCAGAACTCACAGAAAGTGCCATATCCGAGTCCGGACACTTCCAGTTTGGGCCAGAAACAAATTTTCTGGCATTTCTGCTTAAACACGAGACCAGGAATTTCACAGAGACAGGACACGAAATGTCTGCTCAAAATCTTGGGTTTTTTAGTAAGATATGCACAAAGGATGAGTAGATTTAAGGTTTTGATGGGAATTACTTCGTGTTGTGAACGTGCTGCTGCCAGGGCTCGGGCTGGCACCACCAGGCCATGAAGTGTCACTGCTCTGTGTCCCAACACACCCACAATATCCCCTCTTACCACCCCACAAGGTCTAGAATCCCACCAAATTTCACTATTTACTATTTAAAACGTATGCAACCTCCACAATTCAGCCAAAATTGAATACAAGCACTGAGCAGTAAACCCAAGGCAAGCAGAATTATCATTTGGGGAGAGTAAGACATAATTTGTGATTATGTAAGTATTAGCATATAAATGCTAATAGCATTAGCATATAAATATTAACTTTATTTAATATTATTTCTCATCTTTTGTCACCCTGCTCTTTTGCTGCATTTTCTTTTTCACATTTTCCTTTATCTCATTCAAGGAAGTTGCATATTCAAGAAGTGCAGGAAAATCTTTTCCTTGTTGGTAACAAAGGAGGCATAAACAGGAACAATCACCTTCAAACAATTTTAAATGCGCTTCTCTGAGAGTCTAAAATCTCTACACAAATTTTGTGCTTGCCATCAATAGATCTTTGTAAATGAAAAACTACTCAAATCCAAATTAGATGTTAATTCAGTTACAAACTGCTCATTTATAGGTATCTTTTAAAAACTTTTTAAAAAACAAAACTTATGGTTCCAAGTGAAGACCATGGAGGCTAAAACAGAATTACAATATTGTTTCTCATTTATACCTTCAGGAATTTTACTCCTTTTACTAAATCAAGTCTCTACTGATGAACATTCTATTAGCATTTCTCAAACCCAAAAACTCCTCAGGTCGTCAATTACTTGAAAGTGAGGATGACTGGAGGTTTTGGGTTTTTACCTGCATTTACACCATGGTTACACAGTCATTCTTGTCATCCTCTCCACCCCACCCCCACAAAATCACTAACTCTTGAAAGAGAAAAATGAACTAATCTGAATGTTGTTCATTTTTTTAAATTTTGGTTTAAATTAAATTTGTCAGAAAATAAATTCCATTTTGAGCAGTATATTTGACAGTTGAAACTTACACAGTAAAATGCTGAGAAATTGTTCATTAATGTCTCTTTTCTTCTTTATTTTCCACTCCTGTTGAGAGCTAATTTTATTATTTTTTTCTCTCAAAGTTTTATATATTCCCTTGATATCCCAAAGATTTTTTAATCTGAATCAGTGCATGAAATAAGGTTATTTTCTGTGATTTCTTAAAATTACTGATCAGCTCCATCTTTTGTAACTCTATTTTATGCTCATTATAGACAACCGTATTTCACAAAATTCCGCAAATTCATCAATGCTTTGTGAAATGTAATTAATCAGTGGAAACATGCAGCACATCGCTGCTGATGTATGATAGTGCTCCACTTCTGTGCTTTTAAATATAGGAGATTTACTAGAATCAGAAGAGAATTTGCATATTAATCAAGACAAATAAACATGTGGTGATTTAACTAGGAAACTGTTATTTGGATGACAATTTAATCAGCACAGGTTGAAAGGTCCATCACTGCAGCATCCTGTTTCTGCTAAAATATTGATTGCGCTACTGATTTCAGTAATGCTTTATTTTACAGGGCACAAATAACCATGTAATTACTCTTTAATTGAATGGTAATTGCTTGCTGGCAATTATTTGTTAAGTTTTGGAGTGTAATTACTAGGTTATTTGTGTTTTGTGAAATAAAATGTTATGTATTAGTAGCCCAAAATATTTTCTGTATGAATGGTCTGCCAAAACTGGAAAAGTTAGTTATGATGGCATGAGTTTGACAAATAACACTACAGCACTAAAACTATTATTAAAAGGATCAGATGAACCTTTGAATGCTTTCCCTTTACAAAATTAACATTAGATGTAACATTTGTAAGATAAATGGAGGAATACTGTACCACAGAAGCATGATTTCCTCTGGGGTCTAGTCCACCATTTAGCATAATTTATCCTGATGTTTTGCTTTTCATACTCTGAGCTTCTTTAGAGGAACTGAAATAGCATCCTACCCTCTGGAGAGCAAAGAATAAACCAAGTAGAAATATATTTCAACAGTACTTCATATTTCTGCAAGTGAAGTGGATTACCACCAGCACATTATCTTAGCAGCCTATAAACTCTGTAGCCTTGGCAGCTCGCTAGATAACAAGGGAGAGCATTATGTTTTGCAGTGTCAATGAGATATGACACTTTCTGTGATATGTTTATTCCAAGTTGTGATAGATGAGGTACCCGATACTTTGATCGTTAAGATTTGAATTTTACTTCTACACTTTTCATTTTTGTCATCAACTATTTATGAATTGGCAGGAGGCAGCCTCGCCAGGACTGCTGATTTTGGTTTTTTTTCAAGAGAGATCCAGTTAATAAATTAATTATTGATTTCATGAGGCTGGAGCTATTTGGTACAAAAATATGCTAGACCTGTGATTTAGGAAGCTCTCATATGTATTACAGATTTCTTCAATAGCAACATATTTTATTAGGCTTAAAGGAGAAATACTGAAGTACTATATGACATGCTGTATATATTGTCCTGGTAATAGGTGCAGTAAGTGGTGCAAGTGCTCAGAAGTAAACAAAAAACCAAAAAAAAACCCAACAAAAATAACACTTTAAAAAGCTAAATAAAACACACACACCCTCAATCTTAGTTGCTTTCCTGAAACTGGAACAGGAACCAGAAATTGAAATTTTTCCTCTCTTCAAAGATCATGAAATACCCCCTAGTGATTGTGCAAAGTACTTTTTTGAAGTCTTTACCAATAAATGTAACATCCTGATGCGTTAAAATTCTTCCCTGTTACCTTCAGATTTTTAGCTGCAGCACGGACTTAAAATAATCTCCTTGCTTTGGCATTTATTACACCATTTCAAAGATGCCAGTGGTAGTTAAACTCTACTTGACCTTTCAGTGTTTAAGAAGAGAAGCCAACCCTGACCCCGCAGCAACCTGATTCTGTCTCCTCTGGGCGCTGGCAAACTGATCACTTGTCTGGCCATGGCAGGACATTGGATCACCAGCCACATCAAAGGCAACAGGAGCCAATTCAGCAGCAGGAAAAAAGTCATCCATGCAAAATGGGCAATTAACATTAATCATAGATGAAGCTGCTGGAGCCGGTAACGAGAACCTGGTCCCTGTGGCAACGCTCGGGGCAGTGCCCACGCACAGCTCACCTGCCAGGCGACACAGCACGTGTGGACAGAGGCTCTGACACTGCAAAACACAATTCCCCACCCAGTTCTCCAGGGATTTTCAGCCACGAAGGTCCTCAGAGAAAACGCCAGTGGAAGTTTGTTCTAAAGCATCACAGATATGAACTTTTTCTGTCGTTATGATTGGTATCACTGTTAGAAAAAAATACTCCTTAATAGCATGGCATTGCTCAGAGCTGGGACTCCAGCACAGTATTACACCTTTATAACTTTACCATAAAGAATGGAACGTAGCACATTATCACTGTGATCATCTTGGAGATCTCAATTAGTGAAAATCCAGCAGAGATCTGACTAATTACCACACACGGTTCCCTTACCACGAGCTTGGCTGGGTCAGAATTCCCCCAGAATTCCCCCATCCATAACCCCCCTACATGACACTCCCCAGCTATCCCAGCTCACAGCCCCTGGATGGTTTCTCAGGCACACACACCTGAATTACACCACATAAATACAAAAGGTATTTCTGTTCTGGATGCCAGCTCTGTGTTGTATGTCCTGGCAGCACAGGAAAGCTACCTGGGCAGAGGACATGCTTTATTATTCTTCATTATCATAAGAATAAATGACATTTGCATGTTTTTAAAGTTCCACTTTGCACATTTTTATTTGGCTTTTAATTTTGAAATATTTAGAATGTCTAAAAATCACACTTCCCAGCTTTCCTTCTCTAGAAAAGGCCACAGGAGACTGAAGACACTGGTGTTGGTTATTTTCCCCAAAGTTTCAAAATTGAAAGCTGAGATTCTCCAATTAGTTGATATGCAAATTTAGAAACTTCTAAAGCAAATAATAAATGTGAACAGGCACTAAGAATTATGGGAAGTACAAAAGTAGAAGTCCCTCATGCAATAATTGTGATTGAGTCATCTCTAGGAGGTTTCTGTGTCTGATGCTCTCACTGCTGTATGAGACAGGGTGGGTATTTTTCTGCCTGCTACCTAAAAAGGTCTTCAGGTACTACAAAAAAATTGCAGAAAATGCTTCTGTTTTAATTTAAAATATAAATGTGGGTCTGATTCATGAAAACAACCTCAATAAAACTATCTGGAAAAATACTGAAGCCATATAGAGAAGTTTAACAATATCTAATTTGTACTAAAATCTTTTTTTGCAAAACATCATTGTCTCAATCTGTCTCCATGCAGTCTACTATGTACTATTTCATTTTTAAAAAGATCACTAATGCAGGACTACTTATAACTGTGCAAAAAGATAATACAGAATTTAAATGAGCTTTCTGTAAATTTCTAAAATGTCTTAAAAAGCCCCACTAGAGGAAAAATTTGTAGAACTATTCCATCCATATACAGATGTTTTACAGATTTATCTAACAGATTTATCCCCACGATGGTCTTCGGGACTTTTTGGTTATTCACTGATTAAGTTACTTATTTAAAACTTAACTTGGGGTCTACAGTCAGAAAAATCACCTGAATTCCTTGTATTCAATTGTCACTATAGTCTAGCTGCAATAGAGAATAAGTGATTGGTTCTTACTTAACAAAGTTTAATTGCTTATTTCTGAAACCAGGCATTACAAAGTAAGTTTAAAACCAAAAAAAGGCTTTTTGGTTCATTGAGATTTAAAACTTTAAATAACTCTTTAATTACTTATGAGTGTGCCTGCAGATACAACAGTACCTCAACATTCCTGTTTTTACTTTTTTTTCCTGTCAAGTAAGACCACAGGAAGAAGGGGGATAAATCACCAAATTTCAGAATGGTGGTGATTCATGGCTGCAGACAAGCTGGGAGGCTGATCCATGTTCCAGACTGCCTCAGCTCAATTTAAGGGTATGGCAGGAAGGAAATTGGAAGTGTGACTCCAGCAGATGTAGGGATACACACAGAAATTTAATAGAACTGCATGAAGTTAGTGACTGTGGCAGTGAAGGTGCAGTGGCACAGATAAAATATAGTGCATTTCTGATCACAGCCAGTGGGACAAAGTTCCTGCTGCTTTGTCTTCGTTCCCATTGTTCCCCCTCTGCTGAGACCAAACCTTGCAGGAGGGGGCCTGTCCAGGATGGAACCATGCCACCAACGACACACCCAGAGCACAAATTCAAATTACAGATCTGCTGTCGAAACAATGCTCCCCCACCATGTCCAGCTACACCAAATGTGAAAGTGCCAGAGATGTGGCCAGGTTTGTAATGAGCCTTTTAAACCTCAGCTCAGCTACTTGGATAATTCTGTTGGATTCTGGATCCAGTCAGAGCAGGGAACCACAGCAGACTACAGCCAATACAATCATGCAATTTGCATTCTGACTGGTTTTTTTTTTTAATCTCCTAAAGTATCTGACTATTCCGCAGGTAGAATCAAACCACTGGACATGTTTTCAGGATTTTTCCACCTGCTTGTGAAAGCTCAGCACTGATGTGAGCAGATGACAAGGCAGGCACTGGGATCAGCACGGGAACAACTCAGCTCCATCCCAACAGCTGATGTTGGCCAAGGCACAGACAGAACTGCAGTGCACAGTCCAACCAAGTGCAAAGATATGCCATAACAATGAGGAGCTGTAAATCTCCTTTCATTTAAGTCAATTTAGCCCCAATTTTTTGAAGAATTTTTTTATTTTTACACCTACCTGCTTCTACAAATATTTGCATGGAAACTTTCCAAGCACGGAATCACCATCTATTACAAACACCCACGTCATGTGTCTGAATTGTATCAGACCCTTCAAGCTTTACTTTTAACCTGTATCTGAATTCAATGCCAATTCAGAGGAATGTATTACAATAAAAGGTTTTTTGAAATACTGCTGGTTTCCACTAATCTGTCTCTCAGTAAGTCTCAATTCAATGAAAGTTGTAAAAAATGTGACTTTTTAAGCCTATTATCTATGGACAGAAACCTAAGAGCAAGACTTGATGTATTTACAGCCCCAAGTATCAGGTAACCCAGGGGAGCTGATATTAATTCCCTGACAGGGGTGCATTGTGCTGTGGTGGTACAATGCTGTCAGAGCAATTTGCAGGCTGATGCAATGGGAAACTGCTCTTGCCTTAACTGTTTTTAATCTCTGCATTACAAGTTTCAGAGTTTTCACAATCTTGGCAAAGACTCTTCAGAGGCAGAAAACAGAAATTCAGCTTTCAAAGAATAATAAATGAAGGAACATAGAAGCAGTCCTCTGCACCTACATCCGTGCTGAAAGGAGGAATTGTTCCCAGCAATCCAAAGGAGCCTCTATGATTAGGTGATTGTATCCGGGAGTGAACATCTGAGGACTGAACTTCACTACACAGAAAATACCCTTCAGTTTGCTGGTGGTCCTGGACCAATATGAAATTAAACAGGCAGTCATGGAAGGAAGTAGCTCCACTGCCTCACCTTTACCTTTCTAGATTTTGTGACTGTTGATATTTCATTTGTTAGCTCCAGAGACAGACAAGGTTATTATTTCTACTGCAAATGCACAGTAGGAGAAGGATTTTTCAAAAACCAAAACACAAACCTTTAGGACCAGAGAAAATAAAAGGGCAGAAGGAAATTTTTTGCAAAATTAACATTAAATTTTGTCTTTGAAACCTTCCTGTTTTGAAAAGATGCTAATATGAATATATAAAATCACAGAAGTATTATCAGTTATGTTAAGTGAGCTTTAACCTACAGGAATGTAGAAACTTCCCCTATTTTGTGCACACATATGCACACACACAGAAACTCTACCTGACTGAACTCCATAATAGCAGATAATTGAAATGACTGTGAAAGGCAAACCCCACTGCATTGATTCTGCATGTGGCCAACCCCTGGGCTGACTGTGAGACAAGAGCGTGCTTCAACAAGGATCTGTAATCTCAGCTGGGCACCAAAACCACGGGATCATAAAGATACCAGCTTATGGTCCCTCACTCCTCTCCCCACTGGGTTTCATTCCCTCCCTGAGGAGATTTCAGCATCTCTCTTTCCCTTCTTGGTAATATTCCCTCTGCTCCACCAGTCAGGGTTACCCTTTCCCCCCCAAGGTGGGGTAACAGATACAAGGAGTAATTATTCTCAGCTCATAATAAGCCTCAAATACTACTTGGGTTTTTTATACATGATTTGAGGTACTTTTCTGACCAAAGGTTTGTCTGCTTTTCCGTCGACAGCTCCACCAGGGAACCCTTCTCACCACAGCCTGAGCCCGTTTCCCACTGAGAATCAAGATGCCATTTTATAAATGTCTCTCTCATATACAATTAGGAAAACTTGGAAGGAGCCAACTACAGAAAAAGCAGCTCAGACTGCTGAGAAGCAGCAGGAGTTATTCCCAAGTCCAGGGGTTTCCTGAACTCAAGTGTGTCCTGGAGTAGACACAACAGCTGAGCAGACAAGTCGTACCTGCTGATGATGTCTTTAAAAGACCTCCCTTCAGACCCCAGGGTTTGACTCTCCCAAAAATTCCGTGGTGTAACTTCCTAGCACCATCCACGTCTGGCCAAACACAGCCCTGCCATGGGCTGCCACAGAACCCCACTCATGTCACACACACAACTCCTGCTCCTTACCAAAGAGGTTGTTTCAAAAGCTGCTGAAAAAGCCTGAAAGAATTCAAGTAAAAGAGTGTTTGTAACTAGATTTCCTGGAGATAAATGAAAGACATACGTTTCCATGGCTGCCAGCCTACTAAATTTTGCAAGCATAAATATTTACCTAGGACT
The DNA here is from genome assembly GCA_013397795.1 of Orthonyx spaldingii. NCBI lineage: Eukaryota > Metazoa > Chordata > Aves > Passeriformes > Orthonychidae > Orthonyx > Orthonyx spaldingii. The sequence goes on from VZTJ01000523.1 coordinate 1,231,008, forward strand.
GGGGGGTGGGGAAATCAGGAAGAAAACCACCATCTAGACCCTTCAAAGTTTAAATACTGTAACACAGAGGTCATTATTTATAACTAGAAATAGAGAACATGTCTTTTTCATGTATATTTCTATCATGTTATTCATCCCCTCCATATGCATTCTATTATTACCATGCTTACACCAGAAAATAATTTCTTTGTCACTTGCTCACCCTGTATGCATTCATTTTCTTTAGGCTTTCTTGTGGTTATTGATTTCCTGCTTTGTTGAAGTGGCTTTGTTTCTTTCGCAGCAGGCTATCCATTTTAAAACAACAGTTGTTCAACAAATAAAAAAATTATGTTCTAAAATTAAATTAGTTTTATCTTCCTTTATTTTTATCTGAGTTAAATGCAAGTGACACACTTCCCCTAAAGAAAAAAGGAAATACTTAATGCCTCCCAGCACTCAAACAAGTAAATAAGTAAAATTTTTCTTTTCTAATAAGACATATTTATGATTGGAAACATGAAAGAGAAAGTGTAGTATAAATAAAGCCTTTTTTGTACTCTTATGTTGTAATCGCTGCTGTGGCCAGTGGTTTAACATCAACAAAAGAGGATTATCTGGTCCAGAGCCAAATTCATTTAAGCCCTATCTTGCTACCCTGAAAGTTGTTAAAAGAATCTTTTTTCTTTCAGGGCGAGTGGGCTCATGCTCTAACACGACAAAGCTTTCTGTCCTCCCACCAGACCAGCCCAAGATACTCCGATTTTATACAACAAGGAATACAACTACTATTTAACCAAGTGCAAAACCAAGGGAAACAGAGTTCCTGCAGAAGGTGACACTTGGGACACGTGCAGCGTCTTGTCTGGATGCTGTTTGTTCGACAAGGGCCAGTTCCAGAGTTCTTTGCTCCCTCAATTCTCCAACATCTTTATTAACTAACTTGAATGAACTACAGAGAAAGAAAGTAGGGAAGCAGACAGACACTCTGTATTATATTATGTTGTATATTAAGGCAGAATTTTTGTCGTATTTCTTGTAAAATTAAATTACTAAGTGCCAATTATCAAGGTACCAGAAGCCCCTCTGCATCTTCCTTCTCCATGCACTGTAACAGACCCTTCTTGAATGGCAAGAATTTGCTGTTCTCCATCATCTTCCTCACCATCATGTCTTTAATGAAAAACCTTACACATTACTACTCAGGCAAGGGAATTCTTTCCAAAAGCACTGGGCTTCATCTTCTTGATCAAGGTATTGAAGTAAAAATTATAAAACACCTCCCATATTGAATGTATTATTCTGTCTAAGGAGGGATGTTTTCGTGAAGGAAAATGTATCCAATCAGCAGATCCAGAATTCTGTGATGCATTTAAATCAGGCAGACAAGAGATGTGGGAGCTCGTATTTCACAGCCAAACTGGCAGAAGAACAAGTACCAGGACAGCAGAAAATCCGGGTGCACCTCTGGGAGGGGACAGGCATCATCTCAAACTGATTTTGTGACAAATCAAAACCACTCAGAACTTTCTTTTTAGGCTACAACCACGTGAGGAGGGGAGAGAAACAAAGATAAACACTGGAAAGGCCGTGTAAAGCAATGACCTGCACCTGCCCCACAGCTGGGAAGGCTGCACACCTCCCTCACCTCTGTGTGCATCCAGCACTCGCTGCCAGCTCCGCAGGTAACTGGGGAGTGCAGGAAACAAGCACCCACTCTGGAAACTCAATACACAGCAGTGCAACACCAGAAGTGGCTGCAGATCTGTTACCTAGGAAAAAGCAGCTCACACTGGGACCCAATCGTGCCCCCAGGGCCAGGGAGGCAGGGCAGGGCCGTGACCAAGAGGAAGGGTCAGGACTGGGAATCCTGCACTGTCAGTGCCTGCCCTTGGCAGCGACATGATCCGAGTGACGGACCTGACTTCAAACTCACTGTGCTGCACGAGGCTGAACTGACCAGGGACAAAATGATGCTATTTTGACATGGGGACATCTGATAATGAAACCAGTCAGTTCATTGAGATGGGGAATTTTCTGTTGAGCACAGAGACACAAAAACCCAAATTCCTTCACTGAAGGAAGAGCTTCCTATCACCACATGCTCTGGATCCCTGAAACACGAGGGGTGACAGCAATTCCTGTTGGATATTTACCACCTTTTTAAACTGTCAGCAATCTTCAGACCTAACTGGTGAGCACCAGAGCTGTGTCATTTATCCTTGCAGTAAATAAAGAACAGCACTAGTAATAACAATAATAATAATAATAATAATCTAATACATAGTAATTTCATCTCCAGAGTGCAAAGTATTTTCTAGAGATCAATGTCATTACAGACAGGCAAATACAGATCTAACAAGGTGGAAATCACCCTGAGCTGTAGGGAGAAGTTGTAATCCTGAATCCTCAGCATTTGCCACTTAGTCATGAAATCAAACTGACCATAATGATGGTATTTGTACACCATCCCAGACCTTGGATCCCTCACACAGTCCAAAACCATCTGCAAGATGGTACTTTAGAAACATTTTCTGATGGATAAACTTCAGTGACCAGAGATCACCCTCTCCTAATCCTCTGCTTAGTAACTGGTGGTTAAGTTTATGATCACAGGGAAAAAAAGAGCTTTATAAGTATGCAGCCTAACTTTTAAAAGGAAATAGGCTTTGAAACAGTTTGCAGGATATAGGAAATGAAAAGAAAAAATGTTTTCATTCAGTTTCCTGTTTAGATGTATGGATAGATTTGACTTCAAATAGATGAGCCACACAGAAGTTTAGTTTATAAGGGTCAGATGGTAACAGTTTCTGTTTAATCCTCGATTTACATTAACTTACAGGAAAATTAATGATTTTAAACAGGCATCAAAGTGAGGCTGGTTTTTTCCATTTCTCTAACTTTGCTTGAGGAACAATTGTTTCCTTTATCTGTCTTCCAGAAAGTTGGTGATTGTGTTTAAGTTAAACTACTCATTTAGCCTTCAGGCACAGCATATTATGAGTTGTTTTGCAATGAACATCAGCCCCTTACGAGTGCAAACTCTCTGACAGCTCTCTTAGATTCTTGAGCTTACTCGAGCATTTCACAAAACCACTCTTCACAACTGCACACATTATAATTTACACATTAAACCAGCAGGTTTTCACCTTAGGTCTGCTGCCAAGAATAATCCTTCAAAACTCTTTTATCTTTTTGTAAGAACATAATTATAAATGTGCAATTAACAGCCAAAGAAAGGTCTTAAGAAAACTCTTAGAGCAGTATTGCCTGTTTTAATGCCTCAACCAGATGGCGGTTTAAAGAAAGCGATTTAAAGAAAATAAATAAAAAGTCACATTTTTCAGTCGGCAATGATACGTCAAGTACAAAATCTGAGATATTGAAGTCAGAGTGCTACAGGTCTGTCTAGTCACCAGAAGTGCTCCTAATTCTTTTGTTTTGCTGCTGGACAGACCAAGCAGTTGTAAACATCATTACTGATATGCATCAGTACAAAAGCACAGAGACCAGAGGCAAAAAGAATTACTTGTCACATTTTTTCCACGAACAGAGCCCATCCAGTGACTGATTTTCCCCAAGGATGAATAATATGCTCATTTTTGTCTTTTGTTACAACTTGAATTTGTACAGTCTAATCCTGGAGTCTTTTCCTCTAAAAATACAGGTGCTTCCCTTTTACTAATTAAACACGAGCACTGGGTAATTGTTGACATTCTCAAGTTGGAGTAATCACCTTGGACTAAATGCCTGACAGAAATTCCAGCTTAGCCTTACTCCAGATAACACTCAGATATTTTTTAAAGCTGTAGAGAAATGACAGAAGAAGACTCTCCCATTTGAAAACAACCCAGCTGCATTATTTTACAGCCAGGCCATAGTGCCATAAAATATCTGTTTGGAACTAATTAACTTAGGAGAATTATCAAATACATCACACAGTAGACTGACTGATTTGACAATAAATTCAACTGCTTAACTTAATTCTGCAGTGATGGACATCTGGCCTGCTCTTGTTCAGATAATTTAATGTGTCCCACTATTAACAATTTCTACCATTTTAGATATGCATTTCTTTCCTTGAAATTTAAGAGCTTTAGAGTGGTGGGGTTTGTTTTTTTTTTTTGAAAAATTCAGAAGAAAAGCATCTTTCCTCAGTGTTATTAGAAGAAGCAAACAATTTGGCATTATCAGTGATACAAAACACGAAATCAGACTTGCAGTCGTTCAAGAGATGAATAAAGACAGATAAATATGAACAAATAAAGGCAACAAAGCCTTCAACTACACCCCATATGCCAATCATATAGCAGAGCATGTTGGAATGCAGGATATTTCAGTAGGGCAGAGTCTGGAGCACAGTTACAACCTGTGGGCCCCCCACAGTTCTGGGGGGGTTGTTGTAATTTCTTTGCATAATAATCCTACAGAATTTATTGTTCAGCGTCGAGAGGTATTTTGGGTTGTCTTTAAAGGCCAAATTAGAGGCACTTAAATAACTACAACTGGAAAACTTCACCTTGCACTGCGCTGAAATGAGGGGGCAGCTTCAGTTCTGTATCAACAATACATTAAAACAGTCCCGTCACCTCAGTGCAGAACTCCCAGCTGCTGAAGGAATTGTTTCTAAGTAGTATTTTTAACTAAGAATTTTCCTTTTTATTGAAAACAAACAAAAAAGCAAAACTTGAGTTCAAGCAATGTAATTAGTTTCCAGGTCAATGACTTGTTTTCCCTTAATTTTAAAAATAGCTTTTATTGAAAAAATACTTTAAAGACGCACGGATAAAGAAGCATGAAAATCTGTTCTGTGTTCGTGTCCAGTCTAGGTAAGTCCAGTAATTACTGACCTGGAGAAATAACTTCTGCTTCTGATAAATACTTAAACAACCACAAAAAGAATTATCTCAGGCTGATGACAGCACAGGGTGGTGTTGCCATTAGGCAGAATAAAATCCTTCTGGAAAGGGAGCTGCAGAGTTAATTGATATATGGGGGGAAAAAAGAAGATGCAGTACATTTAGACCTTAATTTAATGAGAAAAATCAACTAACAGAGTGCTTTGTTCTAATAGAAGATGAGCATGGATGTGAGCACTCATGGACTGAAACAGCAATGTATGGTATGGAGAGGAGCTACCTTGAAAAATCAGCAGTGAAGTGATTTAGCCCTAACTCTAATATCTTCATAAACATTCTGAAAAGAAAGTAGGAAAGTTTAAAACAGCTCAAAGAGGAGAGTGCATCGACAGGAGAGGGGAAAGATTACAAATCCCTTCAGTGAGATCCGAGTGACTAAAAGCAGCTTAAAAATTAATTCAATTTTTTCAAAAAGCAAAATTAATGAAGTGTGAAAAACAACGAAGATTTAGCCCTCCAAAAGAGAGGCAACATCTGCAATGTGAATATGCTGAGAGACATTGAGGTGTTATAAAAGATTGCAAATGAGGCAGATGTGATAAAACAAGGAAAATATCCAACTTTTTGCTGGGCTGCAGCCTGGAAGCATCATGTCAGGAAAGGCAGAAACTGCCCAAACTCATCTGCTCCTGCATGGCTGTGCCTGGAACTGCACATGAGGATTCCTCAACCACCTGATTACGAGGAAGATATTCCCAAACTAGAGGGAATTGAAAGCACTGCAACCAAAATGACTGAGTTGTAAGAATGGGCTGATTTCCAATGAAATATTGAGATTTACATCACTGTATTCTGTGTGGTGAATAGCAGACGTGAAAGAAATGTTCAACACAAAACACGTTTAAGCAGCTCTTCGCATATACAGCAAAAACAGCACAACTTTTTCACTGAAATGCCACTGTAGAGATCAGCAACTTTTACATGTTAAATGGTAAAAAAGCACAGAATTCCTCAGCTTCCTGTGGGGCAGAGCTGGGACAGTGAAATAACCAGTTAAGATTTCCCTGCCCTGATTACATAGCTTTGAAACCCACCAGCCCTTGCAGAGATCTCCCCACTCCACACATTATTATTTCAGATTATTTCAGAACATCCAGAGAAGTATTTCAGATTTCAGGCACACGGTAGAGCTTTGTGCAGAAACATCATTTGGTGTAACACCCGTGGTTCCCTTCTGGGAACAGTGATGCTGAAGCACTCTCAGTTTTCTCCTCCAGTACTGCTCACTGCTGCTTCCCAGCTTTAATTGCACAGCTTTTTCCTTAAGCAAATATTAACGACAGAATAAATTCCTCAGCTAACTGAAAAGGTTATTTTCCAGTGATACTTAAAAGAGCCCAGTTATTCCAAAGCCTTATTCTACCATGACTAATTGACATTAGAAGAAGTGCAAAGTACATAACTTGATTCCTTTTCAAATACAACAGAAGACATTTCTTTTCAAACCACACAAAATCTGTCTGGGTTGAAATTCTGCTTAGGCTGCAGTGCTGTAATCTCAAAGGAAAACGTGCAAGAACATTTTTTCGGTAATTCCTTGTAAACCCAATCTTTTTTTCTGTGAAATCTCAAAGTTTGGTGCCTGCTAAGCATGTAGTCACTGTGTTTATTTACTCATTGATTTTTATTGCTATTAGATGTAGACATTTCCTGGGAAAAACAAAAATAAAATAACAAAGCTTTAGAATTTTTTTTTCCAATTTTCATTTCTTAAAACATGCTTTCCTAAAGAAGTGAAATGGATTTCCCTTTTAATATTGCAGTGCTAGAGCATGCTCATTTTTAACTTTCTAATAGTGATAACAGCAATTTTGCACAGTGTAAAAATGTTCTGAAATTACTCAAATTTAAATTTCTTAATGACCATGTATTTCCAAATCAGTTGAAAACAGATTGGGTGCAATCACACACTTGAGAGAGCATTTCCCTCCTGCCATGGTTAATTCCTGCCACCCTTGTGAATCCCTTCTCAGGTACAGTTGGACAGCAGGGTCGTCATTTACCTGAACAAGCCTGAGCCTGCAACATGTGTGACCCACCCATAGAAATTCTCCAGGATTATCCCTGAGTGCATTTCTTAGTGGAATTAAACTTAGCACCATCACAAATTATTCAAACAGACCTAATTACAACAAATGCAAACTGCCTTCTGAATTTCTGCTGAGCTTGAATCAGTCCAATGTATCAGAGCTCAGTTTGTGAAAGTCTCTGGAAGAGGTGAGCACTGGTGCCTACACTTGTTTTATGAGCAGCTCTATCAACACAGTGTATTATTATCAGAGAAATTTAAAAAAGAGCATCTGACAATGATTAAAACAACAAAACTGGGCATCAATTCTAACTTTCCAGCCAAAAAATACACACTCAATGACTGATGTGCACATTAAAGTCCAGAAAACCTCTGCTATCTATTATTAGCATTTGTGTTTTCAATAAAGACCTTCAGATCTGTCACACTGCCCCAGTCTAAAAGTTGTATTAATTGTCAGGATTCAACTGCAGATTTCCCAAAGCAAGTTTCCCTTACCCAAAGTGCTTCCAAACTTAAAACTGGCCAAAATTAAAAACGAGAGAATTAACATGAAGTTGTTCAGAAAAAAAAAATGCACTGGCCTGTTCTATTTTTTACATTTGAATTTTACCTTGATATTTAACATTCTATATTTATATATTTAAATTTTCCATCACCAACCTTTATGTGTTTTAGAGTTATTTTTAACTTGACTTTTTCAATCTCATGATTTAAAACTGTTCTTGATCACGAGCAACATAAAATAAAAAATGCTCAGAAATAATGGCATTCACTGCCATGCTTTTACCTGTACACCAATTTTCATTGAAATTTTAAAGTTTTAAAGGCTGCAGTTTTAAATGCAGCTATTATTACAGGAAACAATCATTTAGTAAGAATGGATCAACATAATTAAAAAAGGCAGCAATAAGATATTTAGCAAACATTAACCATCAGTGCCCAAATGAAGAAGATTTAAAGATGTACAGAAAAGACTCTGTCTTCACATACTCCCACAGATCCCTCCATGTAAGGGAGATATTGTGAAATATAAAAGGCTCACACGGGTGCAAAAAAGTGGTCATCTATAGAAGAGTTCTGCCTACCAAAAGAATAAAAGGTAAAAAAATATTTTAAAAGGTTTAGACTTAGATGTTGCCCCACTTGATGAGAATATTTCTCAAATTCTTGGTAATTCCTTCCAAGTGCACTTCTGGTTCCCCATTCAGGTGATGGGTTTTCCTCTCAATTTCTTTTTGTTTCTCTTTGACCCAGAAGTGTTTCCTTGCTGAAGCCAGAACTCTCCCACTGTTGTATCCAGCCTACAACCCTACTTCAAGAAATTTTCAGTCCTTAAGGCTCAACAATAAAAAAGCACCATATCTCGAGATTTTATTTACTTTTTGGCATTAAAAAACGCTGCCATTACAGCAACTGTAAGTTCGTTCTTTCGTGTGTTATCATGGTTTAGGCAACAGCCAATACTTGGAGACAGGGAGCTCCAAAATCCTGATAACCAACCACCCTCCCAACCGCCAGCACGGACACAGGAACCCGGCAGGAACAGCTCACCCAGGGCTGTGGTTAAGGACTTGCACCAAAAAAACTGAAAAAGGCAGCCTGTCTTGTGTGCAGTGTTCACCAGTGTGACCTATTTTGCAACTGTATTACATTAGGAGCAAACATTCAAATTAAGATAGATAAAAATGAAATGGTTTCCAACCAAAACTGTGAAATACAAGGTTCAAAATCCATTTCCTTCCACATTTAGGTTTTTAATCAACATCTACCCCAACTGCTCAATATTTCCCAATGATCTGCCTCTAGAATATCCCCCAAACTCTCTGCTCTTGGCCTCACATCCACCAAATCTACCCCACAGCCTCAAGTTTGTTCTCCCACTGCTGGGAGATTTCTCATCCTGGCTGCTTTCCCTGGACTCACAAAGTAAAGAATGACCCAGAACACAGGAGGAGGGAATGAAGCTTCTGCCCTTTCCTCTCGCTGCTTCTCCCTGGATGGAAAGGGTCAGCTCTGACATCTTGACACCATCCCAAAGGTTCTTCTAAGATGGGAGCTGATGGAAAATGGGAGATCTTTGCTCTGCCCCTGAATTAGGAGGAAGAACTGCACAGAGGGTGGGGCAGGTTGACAATTCCAACACCCAAAAGAGAGAGCTGGGACTTCACTGCAAGAGTCCAGTTTAGTGGATGTGAGCAGGAGGGAAAATACAAATGGAGATACTACAGAAATAATATAGAAAGGGCATCCTCGAATAGTTTGGGTTGGAAGGGACCTTTAAAGGCCATCCAGTCCAACACTCTGCAGTGAGCAGGGACACCTTCCACTGGATCAGCCCTGTCTAACCTGGCCTTGAATGTTCTCAGGGATATGGAATCTACCACCTCACCTCTCTGGGCACCTTGTGCCAGTGTTTCCTCACCCTCATTAACTATTTCCTTGTTTAAATAAAAGGTTATTATGAAGGGGTAACATATCATTTTCTCTTTTTCTGTATAGAATCATTTTGGTTAGAAAAGACCTTCAAGACCATGAAGTCGAAGCGTTCACCCAGCACTGCCAAGGCCACCACTAACTGATTAAGCTGGAGGAAGGATTTTGCTAAGCCTAACTGCATCTCTGTGAAAATAATTTTAAGACTATGACATTATTCAGGTTTAACTATGACTTTACATATACTTAAATTCCAAGCACAAACACCTTGTTGTCTTCTTACCTCCTCTTCCCATCACACTGGTTTTGCTTCTTCCAGACTGAGAAACTCTGTCCAGCAAATCACCAAAATCTGCATTTGACTAACGCTTCCCGTGGTTCTGCTGACCCAGCTTGTTCCCACTGCTCCTGTAACCTGCTGGGTCTGGGGCAGGATAACCTGCTCCTCCCAGGAGCCAGGGAATTAGACACCCACAGTTTATACTGTGGTACCTCAAAGTGCTCTGTGCAGATAATCTCCTGCAAGCTGCCACAGACTAGCTGAGGCAGCCAAGCTGGATTTAGCTCTCACTGCCTTAGCAGAAACAATCAATTCATCACATTTGAGGTAACAACTACAACAGTAACCATTAAAATGCAAACACTTGGTTTTAGGAGTTGAAGGTACTTCTTGAATGTGAAACATTAAGCATTTATAGTAGCTTTAACTTAGATGCTTACTCATTTTAAACATAAAGGAACAAGTGAACCAGTTGCACTAATTATTTAAGCTCAAACAAGTGTCACAGTACTTTGATTTTATTATCCTAGGATTTATCTAATAGTCCCCGAAATATATGTACCCAAGGTATATATATATATATATATCTATGACTTTTGTGCAACGACAATTTATTAGATAATACAGTAAATAATATATTTAAAATTTGGATTTTGTCCCCTCCTAAACTCCCGTAAAGACAGCAGCCAAAAATCTGAGTAAGTCAGGGTGCCTTTGAAGATATTTAATTAAAATCTAATCCCACATTCTTAAGGGCTCATATAAATTAAGCTGTCATTCAGGAGATTTATGCATTCCCATTTGCATATTGCATACAATTCATCAATTACTGGTGTTTGAAGGCAGCGCCGTTCCCGGGGAGCGCCGCTGCCCACAGGCGCTCGGCGAGGCTGCGGCGGTGCCCGCGGGCCCGGGCAGAGCCACTTCCATCTGGCTGATCCTCCTGTGCCATCACACACGGCCCCAGCCCCTCAGACACCTCCCCTCGGCGGGACGGGCTCTGCTCAGCTCAGTCTGGCAGCTGGACACCAACATTTGGGGAGTCCTGGAGCAACCACACCACAGCCGATACTCGTCGCTTCATGAAGTGTCACGGAATGCCCGTACGTCTCCTGAGCTCAAACAAATTTCCTCAAACAAAACCATAGAACCACACCACCACTTACATCCATTTAGATCCATCAACTCCAACAGCACCACCACGGCCACCAATGACCCATGTCCCCAAGTGCCACATCCACACGTCTTTTAAATCCCTCCAGCGATGGCTTCTGATGGCTGATTGCTAATAAGTAATAAATACTGCCTGAAGGCATTTCTGGCTCCTTCACTGCTCACAAGACTCCCTTTGTATCTAGAACAAAATATCTCCTTTAAGTGTTCAAAACTATTTATCTGAGTTTATATATGTTTGAATGTATTCAGACCTAGGGAATTTTCCCTGTAATTTTCTAGCACTTTTAAACACATTCTTAGAAAAGAGCAGCTCAAATACATCTGGGGAACATTTCCTTTTACGAGAATCATTACTTAAATAAGAATATATCCATAATTGCTTTATACTCCTGTATTTGTGTGAGCTGGTCCACCAGTGGAGCAGAGCCAGCACATCCAAGTGCCCAAACAAACACCTGAAATTTCCTGGCCAGTGTGAACCATGGTCCCTCATCCCTACAGCTTTCTCATGGATGTCTGTCCATCCACAGCCCAGTATCATCTTCCTCATTCCCACATCTGCAGTGGTTTGATGACAGGACAGCCACAGATTCAACAAAGAACTCAAGCAACTCCGAGAACACGACCAACATGCAAACAACAGGCTCAGAAACTACAGCGGGAAAGTATCAAAACCAGAACTGCTTCCCATATCCTGCTTCTACATCCTGCTTTATACTCTTTTTAGGGGCTTAGACAATGATCTTTAAGCATCTAACACTGGGAACACAAGGTAGCTTATGACTTGAAAATTAATCCGTGAGACAAATATATGTATCTGTAATTAGATTAATTTTTCAACAGCTTGTCACAATGATGTGGGAGTCTCAGTAAAACCTCCACTGTGCATTTTCTTTGCTCACTCAGTTTTTCTTGCTCTGCTATTTTAGACTATGGAGTCTCTGGAACACACGTCCCTGCCAGTGGTGGTGATTTCCTGCACGCCCAACAACCACAGCAGAGCTTCATGGAAGAGCAACAGCAAAATGTCATGTCCTTCTCTGGGTGTTCTTGTTTGAATATTGCCCTAACATGCTGATTACAAATGTGCCAAGGGATAGAAATACCAACAAAAGGTGGTGTTTCCCTCCCACAGCTCTTGCAACTCAGCACTGACCTGCCACACATCTGCCAGCCCAGTCCAGGACATTTTAGGGCCAACTCTGAGAACTGCACCAAGCACAGTGTGTGAAACCACTCCACTTCATTAACCACAGCCTCAAGCAAGTCTTAAATTCCAACCTCCAAAGGGGAAAGGCTAAAGCAATAACCACTTGTTACAGTCTTGTTACTAAGCTAAAGCTCATCTCTTACACTCACTGAGATTCTGCACCATTTATTGTAGGCTTTGCATTATATGATTAAAACTAGCCTATTATTTCTCTTATTCCACCAAATGTTTTTTGAAATTATTTCAAAGTTAGTCCACTTAGCAATGAGCTGCTATTAAAGCCACGGCATAAATATAAATGCACAACAATTCGTGGCTATCTTATGATTTTTGAGAAGTTTGCGTAACTTAATGGAAATTAAGTAATGGAGTTAATAAAGAACAGAGACCACCAACTTCTCAGTGACTCTCTGACTGATGAGACGTGATGCAGTTCTACCTCTGCTGAAGAGTTAAGACCTCCTGAGGCAACCACAGAGCACAACGCTCTCCATTTATTACCTTCCTTTTAATAACAGAACACTTCACTGTGCTTCCAGCATTTTCACAAGCATTAAATTCACTTTCAGAATGCAAAGATATCTCTCTTCAAAATTCCATACACCCTGTGGACTGAGAGATTTGTCTGTTTCAAAGGAGAGAAAGACATGGGTTATGTCCTTTTTCATAGATGCTCCTGTCTCTCCAAGAAATCTTTTGACATCTGAAGAACCAATGTGATTCTTCAAAATCACAAGAAAGCAACCCTGACATGACTGGTTGGGCAAGAGATTTTCAAGTTCCCACTTTTCAACAGCACTGATTTAACTTTCTGTCTTCTCTTAACTCTCTTTTAACTTGAATTTAAGAGAAACTGTTGGGTAGGAAGGAAAAGGAATTGTTTCAACATCAGTCATCACTTCAAGATTATATATCAGGAAAAAAATATCTACAGATTTCTATAGTATTAACAGTCCATGAAATATGAGATGTCAATACACAGCAACCACCAACCCATGAAATGTCCCACTTGTGACACGCCAGAGGTCTGGAACGCCATCAGCTCCCGAGTGCCTCCGCGGCTCTGGGATGTGCTCAGCTCCCCACATCGCATCCTCCCAGCCCGTTCATCCCAGAAGTTCTGTCAGCGCTGCCTGCGGTGACTGACACGTTTTCCTCGGCGCTGTTTTATAAACACGCTGTGTAATGACGGCGTTTCGCTGGGGGCTGGGCACTCCTCTGTGCTCGCTCCATGACGCCTTGTCACAACACAGGAGTGGCACAGGCACACTCCCAACCCTCCCCGGAGCTCCACCTCACACGAGAGGTTCCCCAGCAGCTCCAGGAATAGCTGCACTGTCAGAAACAGGGCATGGAATAGCTGCACTGTGCAGAAAAACTCCAGAACTTGGAATGGACAGGTAATTTTCTAACCTACTGGTAATATTTCTGTGTATAACTATTCAAGTGTAATTACATACACTGCATGTAAGAAGACAAAATATGTTCTAAAATGAATCTGTGAGATGATCAATGCACAAAGGAGACAAATACACCAGGGGCAAAACCAGGAGCTACATGACTTCATGCATTAATTGAATTATTAATATTGACCGCCCTGAAAATTTCCCTTTCTTCCTGTTGTACAGTTCATTGCAAAAACACCTCAAGAACATCTGTCCCACAGTAGATGCTAAATAATTAGTTTATTTTAATTAAAATCTGACATAGTTTCTAGAGCTGACACCCTCTGGCGTGCGTGGGAAGTTGGCAGAGAGCTCTATTCACCTTGCAGAGTGACTGGACTGCATTGTGCCTACAGCCCAACAGGAAAAAAATGAAAATCTGGGGCTCGCAAGTGATGTTCAAGATGCAAACCGTCAAGAAAGGTCACTGCCCAGCACCCTTTAGCTTTCTGGGCAGGCAGCAGCCTTTGGGAGAACGCTGAGCTCTGCAGGTTGGTCCTCGTGCCCACTGGACACAGCCAGCTCTGTCAACAGCACTCCCGAGGGCGTGGCCCACACTTTGTCCACAGATCTGACTTAAGGCACCACAAAATAGGGTTTTTTGCCATTTTTCCAAAGTGCATCTTCCGTTCTGCTAACCAAAAATAATGGGTCTGTGGGACACCCACTCCTTGTTCACTAACTCTGCTTTGGCTGCCCTGTTCAGTCACTGCAGGCAGCTCAGTTTGGTGTTTCACTACCATCTCCATCCCCCTGTTTGTTAACTCCTGTTTGTCCTAAATCCTTGCAGGAAGCTGCATGATGAGCAAATGGCACCGACAATTTCTCCTGCATCCAAAACGTCCACGTGTCGCAGGCCTCTGGGAATTGATCTTTCTTCTCATGAAGTTGTGCAGTGGTAAAAGGGGGGAGAAAGTCATTTAAACAATCATTAGACTGAAAGGTGACACCTACAAACATCTGGCTTCAAAACAGAAAATGAAAACTGTTCGAAATTAACGGCCTCCCACACGTTAATGCACCTTGGATTTTTACTGTATACACATTAAACTGAAGTTCTAAAAATTTAAATAATGTTAAACCACATCTACAATTTCCCTCTGATAGCTGGAACAGACAGATGGTTTGAGCCATAACTTCCCGTCAGAAGATGGCTCCTCTGGTTCCTCAAGTACTTCATCCTGGAGTTCTGTCAGGAAAAGCCTTGCTGAGTTTCACCTTCAATATTTCTCTCTCAGGAAAAAAATATTCAACTAATGGTCAACCCCCATGGGTACCCTTCAAAGTCTTCACCCTCGGATGTCCAAGCTGCTTGTCACTGAATTATGTGTGTCTCTTACAACAGCAGTTTGTAGAAATGTGTCATTTTGCCTCTGTAATTGTGACAAGGAAGTACATTTAAAGGTATTTCAATTTTCTCTACATTCAAACAAATTACATATTACATTTTAATTTTCATTTTTCAATTAAAGACTAAAGTCTATGCCAGCTATAGATTTCCACTGAGATTTTGGACTGGTCAGTTGCCAGTTCGAGCCATCAGTATTCCTTTCTGCTGAGGAAAAAGCCCTACACAGTCATTTTTAGAACAATTTCTACATTTTTAATGTTTAATGTACATTAAGGATGTAATGTAGAAAGTGATCAGAAGACACAGTAGAACTAAACATCACTCAGAACTGTACATTCATTTTACTCCTTTAGCTGAGAAAACTGATGAAACTAATCTTTATTATTTTTGAAAACTACTTGTTTTATATCATTACAGAAATTAAGTGCAATGAGAAGCTACTGCTCAGATGGGATTTTAGAGATGAGAGTCCCTTTTTCCTTAAAAAACGTTAGGCTTTCAGGATCAGGCACATCCACAATAAAAAGGAATTCCCACAATTTATCTGTGCTATAAGCAGCAAAAATATATGGTCAAATACCAAAAAATAACACTGTTCCAGCAGTACACAGCACACTTTTGTTCTTCCCAAATTAGCCAAGAAAGAATGAAAAATCTTCCTTAAATCTCTGAAGCAATATTACATTAAAAATGAGGAGCCATGGAAGAAGCAGAATCATCCATATGCTGAGGGCATTTGAAAACAGAAAATGTTTTTGATTTTCCCTTTCTGCTTCAATTATTCCTTTCCTGCAGACCAGCAACTCCACACAGAGGGGTTGGTTTGCCAAAGGATTTTGATTTGAACTTGTGTCAAAAGTGAATTTGTGCTAAGAGAGATTCTTAAGAGTTTCACAGAAGAACGTAAAGACACGTGCAACACATACCCAGGAACTGCAGTGCCAAGGAAGGAAGGGAAAACAAAGTATAATTTTATATTGGTCGCCTACGGGCCACAGTTTCATTCCTTTTCTATTAACAGCTCAGAATCCTCTGTGCTGCGAGAGCACTGAGAACTGTAACTGCCAATTAATGTAATGATATTTGCATATTCATTACCAAGGCTATAAGGAACACTGGTGCTCTCAAGTGGGATGCAGGGATCCAACTGGCGCAGAGGGGCGTTCGTCTGGCAGCCCGGGACTGGGAGAAAACGCAGGGGAGCCAAGGAATTACAACCAACTGTGCAACACCAAGGCTTCCTGACTGCCTGTGCACGCTTCCCAAAAAACATGCAGTCCATAATTACCTATAAATGATTTGTTATATAACCCTGTCTCCTTTGATTATTGCTTTCTTTATGCCTTTTTTGTCACCGGTGACCAGTTAAATAACACCAGCGTGAACTCACAAATTCTCTGCTTTTTAACTTCCAGCTACTTCCTGTATTTTTTATGATAACCATATGCTGGATTATTATTTAATTATGATTAAAAAATAAACTCCCAAATGTAGGTTACTTTGAAATGAAGGCAGTTTACAAATAACTCAGATCCGCAGCTTTTCCCACAGTTCACTCAGCATTTCCTGTCACACACGTGCTCACCTGCACTCAGGCAATGTGCCACTGGTATCAAAGTTTATGCAGACACACACACACCCCTTTACAAAGAACTGAATTCTGGTTCAGAACTTTTTGCTGCTTCTTTAAAAAGCAATCAAGTACCTTTCAAAATCTTTTAAGTGTACCTGAAGAAATACTTCTTAAATCTGGGCACTGTGGCTATTGAAGATACCAGAATAACCCCAGTGTTTCCTGGTACCTGAATAAGGCTGCTCCTGAGGTTCTGATGTCAGTGTTAATGTCATAAAAGCACAAAGTCCTAATTCCCATAGAAATGCCAAACACTCTCCATCATTTCCCAGACAATGTCACATCATTGAGGCGCTGTTGCACTACACTGTAAATAGCTAATACTGCATCCTCAGTAAACCCATTTTAAATACATACAGTCTGTGTGATATTACCCTGTATATCTGAAAACTTAAAGTGTCCCACAGGGAATTAAAAAAAAAAAAAAAAAGGGGGGGGGGGGGCAGGAATGGCAAAATCAGGTCCAGGGCGGTGGCTAATCCAACTACAACCTCTGTGCTACGCTCAGCTCATGCCGTCACATCTGGAAATGCATCAGCACACAGGATTTGATTGTTCTTCTCTCCTTCAGTTTTGTTTTGTGTCTCCCACTTCAGATATTAAAATTTTTCAATCATCTTCCTTTGATGTTGTCTTAGTTTAATTTAAAAGCAATACAAACATGTCTGATTTACAAGATTTTTATCACCACAGTATCTCATCACCTCATTAGAGTAATTTGCAAAGCCTTTTGTCCCAGTTGATACCAGAAAGGATTTATTTTCACCTTCAGGTTCTTTTTCCTTTCTCAGCCTGTTTCTGAGCTGCTGTACCTCATCTGTGGGCACTGGGGGAAGGTCCTGGCAAACAGGGAAGTTTTGCAATACTACAAAAACCATCGGGTTTGGGCTCAGACTCTCTTTGGCTGCAGACCAAAAATGGTTTATCTCCAGCCCTCACGAACTTCCTTTGGAGTTTTGGTCTCGAGGACTGCAGCTGCTTTGGGTGGTTATGAATGAAGAGGGGATCCTGCCTGGGCCCTGAGCTGTAACAGAGGTGCTCTGCACCGAACTGGAATGAGAAGCAAACCAGGAACCACATGCACACACATCTATGACTAATTCAAGATTTACTTTTTCTCACCCTTAAAATCTGGTAGCTGATCATACCTGCATAAAGAACACACAGGACAGGGCAGCTGCTGCAAATAACAAGCCAGAAACTTATTCTTGCAAACATCATGGACTCAGAATTGCGTCTGAACACCCACCAACACAAAGGACTATAAATTGCAGGGCGTGTGATGCTGTATGTTGCAATTTTTTGCAGGATGAAAGATGACCCATTAAGGGCTGGTGAGCCCCACATGCAATACAGCAGGACATTCCAAGGGCTCTAAAACGCCCCAAAAGTCACTGTTTTCCTTGATCTTGGCAAAGACTAAGTCAGGAATGAGATCAAAAAGGTGATCCCAAATATCAGTTTATCAGAAGGATTCCAGCAGATTCTATTTTTTTTCAGTCAGCTGCACTGAGGCCAGAAGAATGGAACTGATACGGAGTTACCAGGTCAACATCTTAAACAAGATGGTGACAAGGCACAGGTAAAAGCAGATGAGTGTTCCTAAAATTAGTATTCTTCAGAGCAGCAGTAAATTAAGGGAACCTCAACCTGTTCCCAGCTCCTCTGATGATAGGAACAGCTTGAATAAAGCTACTTTATTCAGACTCTGATCAATTTCCACTATTTTTTAATCCAAACTAATATTATTCTTCTGAGAAACTGAATTAGGATTTTTTAATAGGTGAGAAACTATTATCCACCGTAAAAGAAGCAAATAATAAAAGCACAGTATGTCAAGATAAATTTTGATCCTCCTCCCTGCTTCATGGCACGATGTCCAAGAAAAATCATTTAACGCTACTTCTATGAATTTGTAATTTAATCCCAGAAAGTAAAGAATAAGATAAACATTTTCTGTTTGTTTTTCACTTTCACAGCAACACCATCCTTACTTGCTTCTAGATGGTCACATTTTGCTGACATTTACAAACATTTCATGTTGATCTTACATGGGTCACATCAATCATCTATACAGTTTCAATGACACTTTGTTAAATAAACTGTCATGAAAGATTTATAGAGAATTTGATAAAAGTAAAGAAGATGTAGTTTAGCTTTTAAAGATGCATTACCCCTTTTCTGAGGTGTAATATCAGCTCTAAAATACCATTAAGCTTTTCTGGCAGGAGATGAAGTGAGAAAATAAAATGCACTCTTTCATCAGCACCACTTATTTGCATCTTTGTGCTTCTACAAAACACTGGGAGAAGAAAGCACCTGGAGGGAAAGGAAACCTCACCCCATTTTGTGTGTTCTGGTTATCTCTCCTAATGCTTGGCAGAAGCCAAGTCTTATCACATTATTTGAGCAAAAATTGCCTCCATGATTAAAAAAAAATAAAAAATCACAAAACTCTACTTCAGATTAAAATCTCTACTGATGGTAAACTGATATTCCCAAATTCCCTCTCAAAATAGTGGCTGCAGCACACTTTCACTCAAAGCCCTTCTTCAGATAAACATGGCCAGAGAAGCTCATTAAGATGCATTTTAAATTTTCAGAC
Source organism: Orthonyx spaldingii (assembly GCA_013397795.1). Lineage (NCBI taxonomy): Eukaryota > Metazoa > Chordata > Aves > Passeriformes > Orthonychidae > Orthonyx > Orthonyx spaldingii. Next base: position 1,250,071 of record VZTJ01000523.1, read on the forward strand.
TTTACTGTCTGATACCTATTTAATATGGGAGAGAAGGGAACAACGGTCTCACTGTTGGGGAGGGCCTTAATCACATTTTGTTCACCAAGAAGAACCAAAGTTTTTGACCAAACTTTCATGAGTTTTCCACCCCTGACTGATCCAGCTACAAAAGCAATTATTTGTTCCACCTTCCAGCTACCTGCAGAGTCAGCTCTGCTCCTCCACAGCAGCTCCACTTGTCATGGAACACCAGCCGGGAACACAACGTGCAAAGACTTCTCCACTTCACCATTTAGGCTTGAAAAACCACAAGTGATGAATTAACACTTGCAGAAAAAAGTAACAAAGCAAGGAATCTTTCACCTCTCTTAAAGACCCTTAATTTTTGCAACCAATGGGACAACACGAAACATTGCTCAAAAACTGCTGCACTTTTGTGTGTGGTGCCTCATGGCCTGGCCCTGTCACAACCTGCTCCCTTCATGTAGTCATCCCATCCCAAAAATCTCACGAGAGGTCAACAGTGGATAAACCCACTCTAAAATTGTACTAGATTCCCTACAAAATATCTGTGATCAAAAGGTTACAAGTATAAAGCACTCAAGAACAGCCCTGGCAAATCCATCCCTCATGAGTCTGTGAGAGCCCCTTCCATGAACATTACACAATTACTCTGAAGGTTTTCTTCCTCACTATTTTCCGCCACCTTTTAATTTCTGTATCAATACCATAAATACAGAATTCATGGCCTAAGCTCACATCTAGATGGACACTGAAGAGTTCACTCTCCTTGCATTATGATTATCTTACAATCTGAGACCTTTACACAGCTATCTTCAACATCTACCTCACAATAACAAAGTGAAACTGCTTTGTTCACCTGGCGTTTCAGGTGAACCTCACACAAACCAACACCTTCACCACTCCATCCCTCCATCCCAGCAATTCCTCCAATCCCCACAGCATCACCACCAGCGCCAGCAACTGGATTTTGGGTTGCACAGGTCCTTCTGGTGTCTGAAGGAAGAACCTGAGTTCTTCTCAGCCTTTAGGGGAAGAGCACCTTGATATTTGGGGTGCACCCATTCATTTTTCATAGAGAAACAAGGAAGACACACGCACTGTATCTGTTCTGTGTGACAGAGTCCCACCAGTCCGGGCTAAAACCTCTGGCAGGTTCCAAACACCCAGAGCTGCTCTCCATGCAGGGAACACCATGGATCTGCCTTCTACAGCATGTGCTGAACTGACTTTGCTCTCAGCAGTCACTTATTCAGAGGGAATCTGACTCTGTTAAAAAAAACCCACAAATGCGATCTGCAGCCAAATCACAACAGTAAGTGGGAACTCAACTACATTAATTTGTAGATATTGTAACTACTACATTACCAGCAGTGTTCCCAGATACTGTGAATTCAAATAAAAAAGGCTAGGAGTTTAAAGGCAGCAATTTACTCGGTTATTCAACACATCTGTCAAATATATTACTGAGTGGTAAATGAATAAATATTGGATTTCAATTGCTATGACTAGAAATAAATGGGAGCCATTCTCCGAGCAGCAGCACTGTGAGCTACAGGCTTTCAGTGGAGGCTTAGTTAAAGGAAAAGCAGAGTAATTAGAGTAATTCCTATATATTCTGAAAAAATACCAGTTTGTGATGTGATGGATTGGATAACTAAAACAAAATTGTCTCTCTTTTACCACACCATGCAATCTTCAGGAAAAACAGCACCCTAACCCAGGGAAACCTTCCAATGGGATATCTCAGAGAGACAGTAATGGTTCAACACTTGAGGTCCAAAGCTATATTTCATGCTGAAATGAATATTCCACATATTTTCATGTACCTTGAAAATAGCTTACATGAATTCAAACCTGCCAGAACCAGATGCATTTTAAATTTAGATCATATACTAATGATTGCTTACTGGGTGAGACACTAAATTATATAACTTTATATATAAATATATATTACTTTTATTATTATTGTGTGAAAATTACTCAAGTCACACCTGTGACTAATGAAAATTACATTGTGAAACGATCACTATTATATAAAATCATTAGCTAACATTTTAGCTAACACTTTACTGCTGGATGTGCATATGCAAAGATGACATGAGGGCCCAACATTTCTAACTGTCCTGCAACCAGTGAAAAGCTCTAACAGAAAAAGAGAAATTAGTCTCTCGCCATGACAACAGACTTGTGAGCTGTTCTGCTGAAGTTTCCTTCAGATCTGCACCAACTTTTAAACTGTCACATGCTCTGAAACAGGAAATCACACAAATCACCCACATTCTAATGAAGTTCAAAGTTGCAAGAGAAGCGGAGGAGCATCCTCAACCTCCCAGCACGGAATCAACACGTCTGTCTCCAGAACACACACACAGGATGCGCTTTACACCACCCTCATGCCAAGAGATTTAATGCAGAATATTGCTGGGAAGCAGCATTAGACCAAGACAGTGACTGGCTCCTCTTCATTATGGTAATAAAGACAATTAATAGTCATTGACTGCTTTGACTCCAAAGTCTTTGCTGCTGGGGAAAGACAAAGCTCTACTTCCCAGACAGACCTTCCACCCCAACGCACAGAAATTCTCCTTTCCTAATTCCAGATTAACTGAAGATTCATTAATTGCTTCACCACAAGCCCCAGCTTCAACAATCTGACTCTCCAGGGACACCCTGGGTTACGTCTCTTAAAACAATCCCCTGACCTACACACAACTCTGGTATTACTGGGAGGATTTAATAAAAATTTAAGAACTTCACAGCCTTCAACACCATTCCTGTAACAGCAAGGATTTGGCTAAACTGTCTGCACATTGCAGATTTCATTCCATGTGCTCTGGCAGGGCTGGGCACATCAAAAATGACGTTAAAAGGCTGAAATCCTGCCTGATGTCACCTACCTGTGTCCAAGCTGATACTCACTGACCCAGAGAATGCCACTGCCAAGGTGCACCTTTCAGCCCAAGAGAATCATTTCAGTCAAACCCTCTGCTGATGCAGAGATCCAGCTCTGGGCTCCTCCTACAGCCTCATGGTCAAGATGATCAGTGGCCTCATAGTTTGACATTTCAGATTTTCCCAGTCTTTATCAACGTGTGTTACAGGCTGCTGAGGGAACTACATAACAGGATTAACTAATGGCAATAACCCTCTTTTGTCAGAGAGGATTACTGTCACTCAGCACCGGGGGAAACTGAAAACCAGGAGTTCCTTTTGTGGTATTTATTTAATATTCTACTCTGTAATCTGTTTGCAACAGTATTAGTGCAAAATGTCATGGGAAGATGTAAACACTCACCAGATTCCTTTTCGTACCTACAAACAAACCAAATGAAAAACAAAAAACAGTTTGTTTCCTGTCGCTCAAGCCGTTCCAAGATCCTGATGCTCTATGTTATTTAACGTTTTCAGCTGACTTTGGGGACATTGTAGACTGCTCTGATGAGGCATGTTCCAGTGTCAGCCAACAGTTTATCCCTGGCACGCTTGTCAATCAAAATAAAACTAACAGACGGCTTCCTTTGTTTCAAATGAGCTTTCCCTGGTCATTAAAATTCACTTTTTATTACAAAAACTACCATTTGGAGAGAGCAAATTGAAATGTTCGTGGTTCCTACTGAATCAACTTCTAGTTGAGTTGACTGTTGCAGAAGAATCTTGAAAATATAAAAAGAAAAGCATTATTTCAGCACCTCTGTGCTACCCATTCTTGGCCTCTCTACGGCCTGGTAACTACAGAATGGCCACTTCATACTAACCCTGTAACCAACATTTTGGCACCAGGATGACATGATTTCCTTTAGTGCTTTCAACAGCGGGATATAAATGTCTAGAAAATTAAAATTTTCCTGGGACTGGGCAGCCGAAGTACATCTCTTCAGAGAACATAAAATATAACAGTTATTGACAGGCCACTTTTTAGATAACATTGGGTTTCCTATGCTAAATATTGAGGAAATCATGCTCTCTTAGATTAGATTTGTAAACTTACGGCAAAAGCATATAAGTCAATAAAATTACATTTAGAATATGTATTCCTGGCAAAAATGAAGTGCTTCCAGCAACACCAACTTAATTTTTGGGAGATAAATCAAGAGGCTATCCAAATACATCCTGACAAAAAGCCATGATTTCCAACCAGCCCTCGTGCCACAGAATGCAGCCTGATGATTTGCAATGATGTACAAATCATGTAAAGGAAGCCATGATTTTATCTGAAGTTCCCACATGAGTAAGAGTTTAGACCGCTGCAAATACCAGATTTCCTTTTCTTTTTTAATAAAAGTTTATTAAAAAGCCTGAACAAACAAGGTTTTGAAATCATTATCTTTCTTCTCTACAGGGAAATTGTGCATATAGCCTCTAATTTTGTCAATTATGAGCACGTGGGATTTCAGTTATTATAAACACACTTTCCTTCCACTGACAGTGATTCAAATCCCATCCTACAGAGTGATTTGCAGCCCTTAAAATCAGACTCTTTTTTTTTTGTTAACAAGCACCATCCTCTGCGACTGCCCTCAGAATAAAGGAAAACGAGCAGCTCTTTTTACATCTTCCACAGACCACACTTTAAACGCAGAATGTAACTACTGTAAAAAAATACCTGATATGGTCTAAGGTACTGTCCTGGGCAACGTAACATTTTAAGTTAAAAATATTTGCTGCAATGTGGAGGAAAAGGAGACAGGAAACAAATGTGCAAAACTCAGTCAAGGTGCTGAATCATAATCCTTGCGCCTTAATCCTACGCAACTGATACAATTTGCACAGGAGGAGGCAAAAGCCCAGACAAATTTCCAGTAATTGTGATATCATACCCTGCTTTTCTCAAATCGAGTTAATTAAGAACTCATTTTTGCCCTCTCTGTGCAAACAGCAATATTTGAGTACAAACCCAAACCTGTTTTGTGTCTTACAAGCCTCACCTCAACTGCATTTTCCACTCCTTGTGAGACACTACCATAAACCTTCCTCCAGTGAGGACAGGTGACACTGGAACTTCACCTCTGTTCTCCCTGGACTGCCCCTCTTTTGTAGAAGAAAACTGGATTGGTTTGACATAATTTGCCCCTGACAATTCCATGTTGTCTGTTATCTCCTGGACACTCACAAACTGTTTATTAATCACAGTATATTTCTAGTTGAGTGGTCCATAATTTCCAGGCTTTTCCTCCTGCTTTCCTCCCTCTGCTATCCTGGTCCCCCACTCATCCCTCCATGACTTTCCCAAGTTAGCCATTAATCACTCCGACACCTCATCCACCATTCCTTAACTCCAGTGCACCAGGCCCAGCTCATTTGAGAACATCTACCCTAAATAAGCTTCCTGTCACACTTGTTTTCTCACTCCAGTTTAGCTCCTGCACTTCTGTCACTGCTGTTAATTGTGTCAGACATCTCACTGCAGCTGACCTGAAGCCATGAAACTCTTCCATCTTCCCGGCACCATCTGCTGTTCCCCTTCTCACTGCAGGCACATCAACCCTCGTTTTCCGGAGATGGACACATGGAATGATTCCCTCTCGCTCTGGAAGGCTCCTCTGATTGCATCTCCCGCTGTTCTTTGCCCTTTCCCATCCTGTCCCACGTGCTCGAGCTGTTCTGCTCTATCCCAAATGCCCTCCTGAGCTCCCTCGTTGCCACACTGCGCCCGAGACTGTCAGAGGGAGATTCTGACTTATCCAATCTGACCTCTTTCCACAGTTGCTATTTTTACTGTACAAAGGAATCATTTGTATTTATGCCCACATTAATTTTTTTTAAAGGAACTGCAAGGTTTCTTGAAAATTTTACCCTTCTACTGCCATGGAGTTGTTACTTCTTCATTCTAATACATCAGCCTGCATTATTTTAAGGCACTTTATTTATTTCTTCTTTTTCTACTTGTCATATGGCTTGTTAACTCTTGTTAACCCCCTTCACCCTATCTCTATTACATTTTGACATTCTCAACTAGTTTCTTCCATGAACTTTACTTTAAAGCTTCTTTCTTTATCTTAGATATATATATATAAGTTTGGGGGTTTTATATAAAGCATTCCAGTACATGCTGGCTATGTGTGGCCTGGAAAAAAATTCACATTACCACAAAGTCCTGTGCTTTAGATGATTCCACCTGAATCCACAGGTATCCCTCCTGCTTTGGTGGCCTTTCAGAGGAGCCACCATCACATCCAGTTCCCTTCTCCCACATCATCTCCCTCCAGAGCTGGCCCTTCATGCAAGTGCACAAGCCCTGTTTTGAAGGCAACATCTCTTTCTTCTTTAGTTGTCTTTGCTTCCCAAACAAGCCACATCCTTTACAGCAACATTCCAGCTTTGTGAATTATCTGATCAACTCTCTTACGTAACAACCATAAATTATGATCACATACTCATTTTTTTGCTGCTTTTCCTGTTTATTTCCCTGTCCTACCGAGATTGCAACACAACTGTAAGGTGATCTGGAGCCAACTCACCACCCTGTTTCTTGTACCCACTCTAAACATTTTAACAATAACCTCCTATCTCTGTTTTTTGCCATCCCACTCGAATTCTAATCTAGAATCTTCGTACTTAATTAGCAAGTTCATACGTAAACACACACAGCAACTTTTTCAGATTGAGCATTCCAATGAACGCATTTATTTCCCTTTGGTATTAACACTTCCACTTGTTCAGAACAGGTTAGATGAGGAAGGAACCAGCAGAACAAACAAGGAGTTCCTAAATCACAGCATCAGCAGAGTTCCTGATCCACGGATGGAGGTATAACCACCCTGCTCCTTGCAGAAATTATTGGTAACAGCCTGTGGGAAATGCAGCAAAATCCAGTGGGTTCAAAGGTACACAAGCCTTACCCAGGGTTTGTTAAAATCTCTGAATGCAGTGATGTAACCCACACTGTAAATGCAGAGTTACCCTTCTCATCTTGCCTCTCAAAGCCTGAACCTTTGTTTCCCTGCACACTCACTCCCCTCACCCACCCCCCTCCATTTCCAAACCCCACTCCAGGCTGCTCCAGGCTGCTCCCAGCCCATTCTAGTTTCCAGTAGCACACCCAGAAGTTTCCTACAGCTCCTTCACAGCACAAAGTGACAGAATACAATATTGATCCAGGAGCAGTGCTGCTGTCATGCAGCTGACACTGTGATGGAGGAGGCAAAGTCAGCAAGGGTCCACCAAAAACGTGTGGAGCTTGTCTGCAGTGCAGCTGCCGAGGGACTGGTGCAGCACTGGGGGTGAGAGTTACCCTGATCTCAATCCAGCAGCAGAACAGCAGCAATTCTACAACACTTTTCCTCAGAAGTATTTCTTGTTCTGTTTCTGACCATTTTGTTTAGCTCTCACCTTCCTGCTGAATTCTATTTAACAGGAATTAAGAGTTTGTCTTCCCCGAGCTGTGCTTCATTACAGCCAGGGAGCTGAGCTTCTCTTCTCTAATGATTTACTTTTTTAGGCCATGCTAAACTTGTGTGCAGTTAAATTAGGAACATTACTTTTACTTAAGAACAGAAGAAAGAGACCAAATGTTATGCTGCAAGATTCTTCTCTGATACCACATGACGTCTTTAAAATTGAGTTTATGCTGCATGATCTTTTCAAAAGCATGTCAGCATATATCTACAAATTCCATCAAAAAGCAGGACTCTCTATAAAGTTAGTATTTTTTTTATCCATAGAGCTTTGACTTGAAACATAAATTATTTCATTTGTGAAGCAATAATGTTGTAACACATAATACTGTTACTCTAGCTAAACCAAACAATAAATATTTGTAAGCTCCAGTGACATACTGAGCTCGAGGCTCAGTTGCAGAGTTTCTCATGGAAATCATACAAACACAAACCGTTGGTAAGACACCATTGGATCTTTCTGGAAAAAGAGCAAGAGAAGAATACTGTCATTTGCTGTTACAATGACAGGGTTTTCTTTACATATAATCCTTTAACACTCGCGTGTTTCGTAACACTGACTTTTATGCAGCAGAAATAGACATGGATCTGGGGCACCCTCACAACATCCATTTTTTGAAAAGCTGTCAAATTTTGAAAATTCATATTTTCTCAAATTTCATGCCATAAACCTAACTGTCCTTTTATTAACATCCTTCCCCACTCCCAGGATTACACATGTGATAATTTGCACTGTCAACTCTCTTTAAATTTGTACAGTGAAGTCAATTGAGGCCTTTGCTCCGACTGGTTTAAATTCCTGCCTGGATCTCCTCCTCTCCTAAATTCCTGCTAAGATCAACAGCAACTCAACAGCCCACTGTGATTTGAATTTTGCCTTCCCCTTTTTCTCCAAATCTATTCTGGCTTCCCAGCACTAACCTCAGTAGATCCTGCCTGAAACACAGTTTCCAGAAGAAATGGAACATTTCAGGACACTGGGGAACAATCTCCTACTCCTGCCAATCTTTTTGAGGCAAGAGAAAACCAGGATTGTGCTCAAGGCAAGCAGCTGAAGGAAGATGCGTGGGGGTAAAACGGGGACTCGGAGGGCAAGTCTGAAGAAGAGGGATGAGAGATGAGGGCCTGTGAATGCAGTGAAGAAGTGGGGTAGAGCAGAAAAGGGAGGGAAAGGCTGTCGTGTGAGCTGTGAAAGACGAGCAGGAAGTTTGTAGTTGCTCAAGTACTCTCCAAACACGAGTGCAGCTCAGCATTTCCACCGCACACGGATCCATGGAAAGCGCTGCCAGAGGCACCCGGCTCTCGCCATGCTGGCTCACACGGATGGATGGCTACAGCCACAGGTATTCCATCAGTCCCCACAGCAGGTGTGGGCAGCCCAGCCACTACAGGACCCTTATGGGGGCACTGGCTGCAGACTACAGAAGTTCTGGGGGGCTTGATTGCGTTTCTCAAAATCACAAGTAATGGCACATAACAGTTGTGTTTAAAGACCACCATGGAGACAACCAAGCACCCAAAATGATGCAATTTCAGAGTTTAGGCTGCTTGTGCAGCTTGAGTTCTGCTGTCCTGTTATAGCCCAACTACTGCCCTTCCCAGCCAAGCCATCCCAAAGGACACGACCCCCGGGACGGACACCGAGGGCGCGCTGTGGGCTTGGGCAGCTGGAGAGCAGCCTGGCCTCACCTCACTGCTCTGCACAAAAATAAGCATTTCTGAGCATTTAAAGGATCATTTCCCAGCTCCTCCATCGGTCACGCACATGGATACACAGCCTGGAATACGATGTCTCACTGAACCTAAGATAGATGGGGCACAGAGTTATGGGGAGAGTCTGGCACAGAGTGGTGCACAGATGTTGGATAAAGTTTCAGATTCAAACAAACCTTAGAGAACTGTGTTTCAGAGGATGCAGAAAAAGGCTCAATTGGAAGCATAATTCACACCAGCATTCCAGAGTAAGACCAAGAGAAGTTTAGAAGAAGTCAGCCCTGGTTTTGGAGATTCTGTGATGCCCCTTCAGCCCTGTGGCACTGCAGGATTGGGATGGGCTGGAGCGAGGGCTGGTGAAAGCTGTGCTGCAGCTCTGCTGAAACCACCACAAGACAAAGTAGACACAGTTCCAACTAGGAACAGCTGTTATTTTCCAATTAAAAATCACAAGACCAAAATATTAATTTATTAAGCAAGCGTTCAGTTCACTCAGCCACAACTACAATTGTGAGTAAAATATTCTTTTTTGTAAGAAAGGCTGTCGGGATGTCTCTGGCATAAATAATTTAATGTGACAAAACAGTTTATTGTCTGCTGCTGATAGGCAAACAATGCTGTTCCGTATTGTGAAATACTGGCTCAACATGTAAAGAAGTGTAAAGGATTCTCCTTTGCAGGGGGAACACAATTTGTTGACATTTTTCCAACTGTTTTACCTAATAAAGTATTAGCTGCGTTAGGCTTTGAGAAAGATTATCTTCTGCTATCATAGAAGCAAGTTAATAAAGTGACAATAACAAACTGATGTATCTGTCAAAGTTTATAGATAAGGATGTCAAGCTATAGGTTATCAGCCTACAGAAGTGACACTGTTCATATATCACAGCCCCCCAACACACACTCTGTCAGCATTGTTTATTTTCAGTCAGGAGTTAAATAATGACCATGTACTAAAAATGCCTTTGGGGAACTGCTTTGTCTTACACACTGTTCACCTGTTTACTTCAGAGTAAGTTTTGACTTGCTTTTATTTAATTTTCTGTTTGAACAGCTGGTATTTATCAACTTCAAATGGACTTCAGGTCAATACACTGCAAAAAATTTTACTGCCATTTCTGCACTTGCTGCACACAGAGCTTGTAAAATGCTGATGAGAACAGCTCCACAGCCAGCCCAGCTCCAGAGGAAGCCAGGGAATGTTCTCCATACCCCTGAAACCAGGGAAGCACTGGGAGAGGAGGAGAACACTCAGAATAGGAGGGGGTTTCCAAGGGCCCAGCCACAGAAATCACACCCACTTTGAACAGCCCACCATCACCAAGGCCTTTGCTCCTTCCTCTTCTCCCTGCATGTGATCTTTACAGTATTCAAACCTGGGTATCCATAGGAGAGGATATGCTCTGGGGTTTGGAGTCTTTTTTTGTCTGTGGTTTTGGAACAGTCAGTGGCAGAGAAAGAAGCAAGTTCTGCTGAAGTCAGAGATGAGGATGGAAAGAAGACACAGCCCACAGTTTTCCCTGGAGGGGAAAACCACCAAGTTTGTTCTCATCCTAAACACATGAAGAAATCTTCATTTTTTTCATAAACGCATAATTAATTAATCCTATAAAAACTATTCCTGAAGAAGTTATGAAAAGAGTTAAAATTAAGCCATGTGAAAAAAAAAAAGTCAAAATGTGAACAGAAAAATAAATGCCTGGCTATAACCAGTAACAACATAAAGGGTTTCCATCTATTCATTCTTTTTTTTCCTCTCTATGCCAGGCAGGGTGACAAAGATACTATTCTACCAGAAATCACTTTCTGGAGCTGACAGCTCTACCTGTCATATTTGACGAAGCAAAAAAGAATGGGAAAGATCATGAATTCTTAATTCAAACAAGTTTCTATTACTTTTTTTGGAATCATTGTCTGAGTATAGATCTTAAGATATGGGCTAAGAATTAACATATTACTCTCAGAATGCTTTTTCTAATCAGTGGATTTTTCCTACTACTACAGTACCTTTTAAAATAAGGGAACTGCAATAAAAGGGCACATTTAGAATCCCTGGCAGGAATTGGGGGTGGGGGGGAAGAGGTGAATGACACCAGCTTCAGCAGAAACTGCTACCGACAGTTCTTCTCGCTCAACACTAAATTGGCCTTTCTAGGTACCAAACTTAGGGACCTGAGTTTTACAAAGTGATGCAGAACTGGGATATGAGGGTTTCCATGCCCCTGCTCCAGTTCAGAACAGCAAATAATATGGTCTTTGGGCATGAAGACACAACCATTACTTCACCTGATACCTCCTAGTGCTGTATGACCTTTAACCAAGACTAGAGATCCTAATTCTCCTGAAGTCAATTTTATCAGTTAGAAAAGACAGTAATCTAAAACACTATTTAAGAAAAAAATCATTATGTAATGAACCATTTGTAAATAAAAGCCTTTCTTTTGCAGTCATTTAAGTTCTAATCCAAATCAATCACTTATTCTAGGACAGTCAGTTTAACTTATACACCAGAAGGCACAAAAGGGGCTGATTTATGCAACCAACACTTTTAAATACAAGTTATTAGATGGTAGACTCAGAAAAGCCAAGTGCACAGCAGAGATCTGGGTGTCCCAGCTCCTGTTCCAACTTGAACAGCAAATAAAAATTATCTGTTTTCTTAGACTGAATTCAGTCTATTTCGATGATGTTTCACATTGCTTTCTCAGAAGGGACTTCAGTCCCTTTTCATGTAGGACGACTGCAAAAATCCCTGCAACATTTGCCCGTCTCATGGAGTAAGAGGCTCCAAGACCTCCTGGGCTTCATGCTGGAAACTTTTCCATGGGAGCCCAAGCCATTGTGTGAGAGGAACCAGGGGGTGCCAAAGGAGCTGGTTGCTATGGTGGCATCTCATAAATCATCAATTATTGTCTGTTATTATGAAGGTGACAGCCTCATAAAGAGATTTGCATTTTCGGCTAATTTTAAGATTTTTTTTTCCTGCAGACATCATTTGCTTTGTAAAAGAAATGTCATGACAACCAGAGAACACTTAAGCTTGTTATCGGGTAGTCAGGCAGCCGCTTGGCCCCCATCACTTTGGCATTTGAGCATCGGAGCCCCTTTTGCATTATTGAGTGGTTTATCTTTACAGTTCATAAATATATTTCTCAACGTGGGGACAGCAGAATAGGAGGACGAGGGAAAGCGATGGAGGGCTCCTGGTTGCCACGGCAACCTAAACTGATCAATTCCCTGTCACTGTTTTAAAAGAGGCACCACTCTCCTGTGGCCCCCGATGCTAATTACAAATGCAGGCCCTTCGCTGGCATGTTCAGCTTCCAGATTAAAGCAGTTCATGCCTAATTTATCATTTAACATGTCCTCCCACATTTGTAGTGCCGTACGGAATGAATAACAACTTCACTTGTTTACAGCGTTTTCAACTTAATTTCACTAATTAGTTTTGCAGTTGCAGGAATCCGAGGGGGTGGCTGCCCCTCTGGAATGTTGGGCACAGGTAGGGAATGGGCAGGGAATGGGCAGATGGACAGGCACGGTCACCCTTCCATGCCAGCTCCAGGCTCTGCCCCCCAAAACCTCCACAATCAATACATTATACCTTTATATCCCTCCAATTTTCAATAATGTTTCAAGTGACTGGGAGACTTTTTATGGGAATGGAAAAGAAATTATGGAAAACCTGGTTTAGTTTCGTAGCAGAAGAGTTCATACTCTCCTGTGCAAAGTTTGAGATGAAAATGCTGCCGATTTACCCTGCAAACTGGACACAATTTGGCCACTGACTGTCCTTCCAGCCAAACTTCTACTGCTTCCTTTAAAGATTTTGACTGGATTTTATGCAAACTGAACTTTCAATGTGTGTTTCAACACAGCATTTATCACCTCCCGAACTCAGGCCACTCAGACTGTTCTTCCACATCTTCGTAACCAACACTTGTAAATGTCTTGGAAAACCCCTTCCCACCCTCTGTGTTCCAGAACAACACAGAACAGAGTGCGAAATCTCTACAAGGAAAACCAAAATGTGCTGGACCCAAAATGCTCTCAGTCACGACAGCAGTAATTACTCAGACATCTAGGAAAATGAACCTACTTAAGTAAGTCAGCAATGATGAAAGCCAAACTCTGGTGTCCTAATACCTGGAAAAGTCTCTGACCTTTCTCCTCTCAAGAACGATATTGTAAAATCTGCATGTTCCGAAACACTCCGTAATTTGAAATTACAAAATACAAAAAGCTGGAACCTGTAAGATTCACCTCTGGCAACAGGAAGAGTTCTGTGTTCGAGCACTGCCGCCCCCAAGGAGCCCTGGATGAGGGAAGGGATTTTGGTTCCTTGGTAATATTTGCACTGTTTTAGTCACAAAGGAGATCATTTGACAGCCTCTGCCCCAGGCAGCTCCTCCCTGTCATCAGTTTTACAAAAGGCCTCCTTTCCAGAACTCCTGTTAATCAACAAAAATTATACATCCACAGAAAGTGCAAACCCTCCAGAGGGTCTCGGGGGGCTTGGCAAGCAGCGCTTCCAACCGCTGCTGGTCCCAGCAGCTGCGGCGCTCCTGCAGCACATCCAGCCCGCAGCCAGAGCTCACAGCACCAGTGCTGATTCCTGCCCTTCCCCAGCGCCCAGGGCACAGCCCCCTGCCCCATTTCCAAGGGAATAAGGTCGGCTCGGAGCTCTGAGAAGCGATCTGGGCACGAGAGCCGCGAGCGGAGCGGCCCGGCCGCGCTCGGGCTGAACGCAAGGACAAAGCTGGGCTTTGAGCAAATGCTGCTTCGGCTTTGCACAGATCTTCAGTCCCGTTCCACAGATTCAAGGGCACCCCAAATCCTCCTGTTCTACCAGAGCCAACGGAAGGATGCATGAATGAGAACACAGCACAGCCGAGGCTGCTGCTGCTGAGAGTGGAAGTTTGCTTCTGAAAAAAAATAAATAAATAAATCTGCAACAACAAAACTTTTTTCATGTATGATCTACATTCTCTGTCATTTGCATTTGTTTTGTCTTCTATTATTTAGCCCTTAATACCCTTAGTGAATACTACAGGGCAAGGCCAGACCTCTGGCAATCAGCAGCATTAAGCACGGCTTAATTCTACAAAAACAACCCAAAAAACAGCAAGTCTATGTTCTTTGCCCTGATAAGAGGTTTGGCATTTCTTTTAAACAAACAAAATGGTTGGAAACTCCACAGGAAAAAAAGAACTAGCTTGAAAATTATTCTATATTAGCACTGTGTACGTGTGTGACTATGAACACCCCTGTGACAAGATATGCACAAACTGTTTGTTTGTTATATTCATTTCATTGTTCACAATTTTGAGATGATTTGGAGATGACAGTAGGGTATCCGCTTGTCTTCCTCCCAGGCCCAATTCGTGGGGAAAAGCACCATTTTTGAGGAACACCTTTCAAAAACTGCTGCCAAGGGTGGGCCATGCAACGGTAGTTTGCACCCTCCTTCCAGAGAGGATCCTTAAAGCTAACATCCATTCTTTAAAATCCTTACTAACACACAGAAAGCCTCCTTTCCCATCTCCTCTCCACAAGTAAGTCCAATTCCATTAAAGGCAACTGCATCAATTGCATCACACTGGTGGAAGTAGAGAGAAAAGCTTTTTTGTGCCAGCACAAACCAACACCAGCTATTGACTCACTGCTCAAGTGCCTCTGCCTGTTTGTACACCCACATCATCCACCAGCAGCACACGCTTTTCCATGTCCAGTTTTCTAACATTTTCTTCTAAACTTGTATTTTCCAGTCCTCAGAGAACCAAGCCTTACACCCTAAACTTGAACTACATACTAGCAAAGTTAGTATTAGCATGCAGTTACACACCATATACAGTTATCAAAAAACAGTTCCAAATAAAAGCACATAACCCCTCCCAAGATTAACCACTGTACCTGCTGCTCTCCGTAAGATGCAAATCCAAAACTTGCATTTCAAGCAACTGGAAATCACACTGGATTGTCCACCTGTTCTTTCAAATCCATCTCTCCCTGCTAGCCGCTGACCACAGCAGCACAGAGCACAGACAACAGAACCATGGGCCAGACAGGATCTGGAGAAGCCTCCGGGCTCTCACGTAGGAAGAGAGCTATTCAGTGCACTCTGTTTTATCTCAGCTGCTAAATAGTCTGTTTATTGTTTAAGTAAGTCTGTAACTGTGTTTAAGGCATGCAGGAGGCTGTGCACTACTACTCAGCGTTACTCAAATAAAGACAACATATTAAGAATAATCACTCCATCTCTGTAAAACGGTTACACGCTGCTCAGAAGAGAACATGACAAATACTTTAGCTCTTTGTGAAGCACCATAATTGCTCATGATTTGCCTTTTCATGATTATATCCTCATTCAAAATCTACTTACTCGTTGAGTCCTTAAGGCTGGTGTAGCACTGACTATCAGCAAAAAGGTAGGACGGCTTGCACACTTAAGGAACAGATTGCTCCAGTCCTGCAGGATTTAACACTCCTCTCCACTTACTGGTGTGTTTGCCATGACACACTACATTTTATTACTGTCTCATTCCTGTTATTTAGTGAACTTAAGCCTTCATGACCTGCTGAAATCCCTGGCCCAGACTACACCCACTCGATCGATAGAGACGCTGGTGCAGTTGCTTTTTGTTTCACCTGCTGAAGTATAAATTCAAAGAAAGATGGGATGTACTGGCAGCAATGTTAACACACCAAGGATCTCCACTGAGAACAGAATCTCTCCCAACCCGCTCTAAATTTGTTTGCTTTCACTTTAGGATAACTAAAAGTTCCCCAAGAGTTAATACAGCACCTTCGGGTTATTAAATGGAACACGCAGAACATTACATTATTATGCTGCACATGGCTAAGGAATTTTAGTATTCACAGGATTATGGTAATTAAGTCTTCCTTCACTTTGGGTGATGTGACACTTGCTTGACTATAATGTCACTCCACTTAAAGTCTGTGTAAACAACATTATCTTAGTCACTCTGCATTACATTTCCAACTGTGAGCAAAATTACAAGGTCAAAGTGGACAAGAATGTAGGTAATCCCAAGGAAACATCATGTAAATGACTCGCTCAAGGTTCAAGCTGGGTTTTCAAGGGTGGTAAAAGGCTTATGTACTACACTGATATTTTAGTCCTGGTTTGTAGAAGGTACCACTGGCAAACTGCAGTTCTGTGTGTAGGGACACTGAGCTGCTCAGGACTCTGCAAACTTCCCCTTTTGTAAGGTCTGGGCTGCCAAAGAAATGCACGGAGTAAAAGAGGGCTGATTTTGAACAAAAAGCTATATGGAACCAGCAGAATATTAATTAACTCCATAAGTGACAGATGCAAACAAAGAAATATATATTCCACCGACATCATTAACATAACACAATAAAACCTCCATTAAACTGTCAGTCAGAGAGCTGGGAAAAATATTAACCTCATTGTTAAGAACAATTCTTTTAACTCACTTAGCTGGACTTGCTTTACCTTTGAATATCAAATAGGAAAGCATTTCACGTCCTTTTTGTGCTTTCGACTGTTAAACAGACAAACTTGTGGCTGAATTTCTTTTACCCTAAGAAGTAGACAGCAAACTCCAAGCACACTGACGACACAGACATGTTTCAGTGTATATTTTTTATATATATATATATATATATATATATACACACACACACGCCCACAAACACTTGTCTAGTTCTCAACCACCCAAGATTTAGTTTGATCTCAGACTGAACAAAAGGACTGCACAGGTGAGCAAGCTGCACTCCTCAAATCCGCAGGTAGCTCCTTACAAATCCTTAAACTCTGCAGGTTTAGAAACAGCAGCCCACAGCTTTCCTGTACCATAAAACTCACTAAACAGAAAAAACCTTGTTAGCATTTCCAAAGCTGTTCAAACATTGTGAACCCACACGCATTCAAGCCTACATACTTGGGAGATGTAACAAAATCAGGATGGACTGTGATTTATCAGTAGCGGGGCTTTAATAATTCCTGGGAATTCCACCTGCAGAGAAGTGGCACCCAGGGACACGTCACTGACATTCCAGTTACCTGGAACTGTCAGCTCAGCCATTTCTATCTAGAACAGCAGCTATGGGAAATTTCATTAATGACAAAACTACACTGTTTCAAGTTCTCCTAGGCAGGAATTCCATTTGGAAGTTCAGTGATAAAAACAGGCCTTTGCCAAAAAGCTACCAGAGTGAAACCTGCCCATTCCAGCTCTCCCGTTGCTCCTGTCAGGGATGGGGCTTTCAGGAAGAGCCACGAGCCTGCTCCCAGCTCACTCATCGTGTCCTTCTACAGAACCACCAGGCTGGGCAGGAACACCAAAGTTCATCATGTGCTCAGTGGCCATCCAGACTGCATCCCTCCTCCAAAGCTCAAATTAGAATATAATCAAATTTTCATCTATCGTGTATAATCAACAGACTGTAACTGTGACAGATGAATATTAACAGTTAAAACAATACACAATTTTTTTTTCCCTTTAGACCACTTCCTACTCCATGTGTAAGACACAGAAATAGGTCTTATATCTTTCTTCTTTGCAGCTGTTAAACCAGGATGCCCCCACAGCATTCCCTTCTGAAAACACCATATTAACTATTAACCTGGTTGCTCCTGGAGGAAGTTGCAATGAGACACCAGTGACAAAACTCCCTTTAGTAAGTTCTTCAGCATGAAAGGCTTTCAAGGTACAGAACAGAGACTGCTTCCCCATCAAACCTAAATTCAGAGTATAACTCAATTATACCACTGATTATACAGCATGAGTTATTTGTTGCTTTTTCACAGTTGTTTGCAGCCACAGACGTCAAACACAGCTCAAACCTGTGATCCAAAACTCAGCACCTGTGACTATGGACAAAGTCATGGAACCATGCTCAGCATGAAGATAAAAAGGTGTTTCCCAAGTGGGATCATTTGCAGACATACAAATGGAAAGGATGTGCAAACACTGAGAGCAGCAGATCTGCTCTGTGCACCACAGTAACTCATTGCTATCCTTGAGAAAACAACATAATGAAACTCTTAGATCCCTCTGCAATACAACATCCATGTCTTAGAGGAGAGTAACATCATTTAAACTGAATTTCACAGCCTTCAGCCATTTTAGCCCACTGTCATAGGCGGTTAGACAAGTAGATCATTTCATATTTGAAATATTTCAGTATTCCCCAATCACACTTGTTATTTATCTTGCATGTCAATGATACTTGTCACATACATTAGAACTTAAGTCTTACTACAGGATTTAATGGAAAAACAAATAAAAAGTAAGTGCATATAATATTACTAATATAAACAGGCAAAAATATCATCAAGATCAGTGGCTTGGTGTCTATTTTGGCAGGGGCTGAATTTGGCCTAATGACTTCTGGTTCTGATTTAGTGAGGGTTCCCCATCATGTACGACTTTGTGACTTCTTCAGTATGTTTTCTTTGAAAAGTAAAGGTTTTCTGTATGAGATTGGAATTTAATTGTTTCCTTTTTAGACAAATATGCTTTTGGATGGATGCTGATGGAAAGGGCAATCAGATGTCAAAAGGGCAGCAGTACAGTGAGATTATGTGCCGAGGTCTAGGGCAGGACAGGCAAACAAGGGGGATCTCAGATCACTTGAGCAGATCCTTATAAATAAAATCTCAGATAACAGGCTTTGTTTATTCTGTAAAAATGCATATCAGCAGGTCAAATCAACTCCTGTTATGTTAACTACTTAAGTTACTTTCTTATTAACAAATATTCCTGATAGCGTAACAGAACTCTCATCTGTGAGCATCTGGAATGCAAGGAGGGAAAAGAGAAGAGTTTAAGTAATTAGGAATGAGATGTCCTGCATCTAGAAGGAATGAAGTCTTGCCATTTGAGGGGGGAATAAATAAACAAGCTGCAGTAAGAGAGAGCTCGTGTGGCAGTAAGTAAACAATGCTTAATTTACGTGGAGGATCGCCAGTGTCACTCTTCATTTTCTTAATACTTTTCTTACCAATTTTATTACACATATGTCAGCAACAGCACCGCATTTACTTCGTTTGCTTGAAAATATCTTTATGCAACACTCACCTGAGGCAATTCTCACTACAAAAAAAGTATTGTAATAAATCCAAGCTCACTCTTTAATCACCAAGTGTCACCCAGTGCTAAGTCCTGTCTCTGGGTGCAGGAGGCTCTAATGGAGACCCATTCCTCTGCAATGTGGTTATAACCCACAACTTTTATCTTGTGAGGATATATCAGAATTCCAGCTCTCTCTAATGTTGAGTGACCATGTGTGAAAAGCTGCCTCTTCCCAAACAGCCTGGCAATTCCACTTGGCTTTTATCCTGCCTTTTAGCAGGAGTTCTGTACGGACTGAGATGCATTTAGCAAAGATCTCACACTTCACCAAAGCAGCTTCCCCTGAGGTTTTCACATCAGTTATTCCCAAACATCTGGGGGGGAATGGGCAAATCTGAGCACTTAGCAGGAAAACTTCATATAATCCAAGGTGAGCACAAGAAGCTGCTCCCTATCCAGAGATGGATTTGTTATCCCCCACGGTACACAACACCATCTCCACATGTGCCCAAATTCCCTGTGAGGTACCTGAGTATTGCAGGTATTGCAAAATCCCAAGTATTTTGAAAACACGGGACTGAATTTTTTTTCTTTTTTTTTTAGTTTAAATAATACATTTTTTCAAAACCAGTTTTGCAGAACATTCTCATTTAAGCATTACTTGGGAGCAGGTTTCGGAAGTATTTGAAGGAAAATAGGTATTTTATTCCTTGACTCCATCTTCTGCCTTTAAGTATTAATTTTCCACCTTTTTATTTTTCTCCTCTAAAGAGCGTCTGTTCTAAGAGAACACAAAATGGAAAGAAAACAGAAGAACACTCCAAGTTTGGAGTGGTCCAGTTTTCAAATAAAAATAATAATTTACACACCAACCTTCTCAGCATGCTCTACCACTGAGCTGCAGCTCCTCTGGACTATTGCTTTCTAAATTATTCAGGGACCACATTCTGCAAATGCATCTGTGCAAGTCCAAGTGTGAGTCAGCTCCACCTGCCTGATTCTTCTGCATGTAGAACATTCCCAGAGGTCACCTAATGAAAGTGATGCTGAGCACAAATCACTGCTGGACACATTGGCTTTAATGGAAAAGTTTGGTGAGTTAGAATAATGCTTTTTAACGTTTTTCACCCCGTGCATTTCTGATGTAGGCCAATGCAAAACCTTCCAGTGTTAAGACTGTCAAACTCTCTTTTTCAAGACTTTCCAATTTCTGGTCTTCAAAAATATTAGGAAAACAGAAATGTGTTTGAGTTGGAATATACAGGACAGTTGTGTTTGTCCACCACCCTTTGAGGAGTTTTGCAGGTCAGCTACTTAGCATATAAAATACAAACTATGATCCTGTTTTGCTTGCATGGACACTTTTAAATGCACTTTAGGAGCAAAATATTGAGTGACTGTGCTTGGAAAGAAGTGAGTATTACCTTTAATATATCTATCTCATTATGAGTAACAGCAGTTTACTGAAAAAAAAACCCAAAGAAAATAGCGAGTGCAGGAAGGTCAGGAGGATTGACAGTAAACCTGTGGGTTAGGGAACACTGGGTCAGAGATCTCTGAAGATTTAAATACTAAAATGACAGTAAATCTGCAAGCTATTCTCCATCATGTAGCATTAATTACCAATGCCTTCCAAAAAAGACAATTAAAAATCTTGTATTTTTTAAGATAATTTAGTTTTTACCTTCTTTCTGAATGTAAAATTATACTGAGCGAACTTAACTCAAAGATCAGAAGCTGAAAGGAAAAGCTCACGGGGAGTGGAACAGCATCGTTCGCTCAGGGGACTGAACTAAAAATCCACATTCATTATTCAGGCTGTTACACAAATCAGTTGGGATCTTTAGGCAGACAGAGTGTGATCCTGCTGGACAAGGTGTTGCTGCATTCCCTGGCTTTGTTTCCAAGCAGTCTGGGGGCGACCACAGATTTCTTCCTGTTCCTCCTGGGAGCAGATTCCATGCCCCCAAGTGTATTTGGTGATATGGACAGAGGAACAACATGGCCAAGAACCCAAGCACAACTTTCCCCCTGCATGTCCCATGACATGACATGGGCTGTCAGGAACTGTTCATGAGCAGCCTGATGTCATCTACAGAACATTGTGTAACCATTTCAAAGGGCTGAACAGCAAGGGAGATTATTTCCTGATTGTCTGCACATCTAACAGGCAGTCTGCTTCATTTCAGATGTAAAAACTACTGCAACTCTTGGAAATTCAGCTGCACTCTCAAAATTCTCAACTAAATCCGGCAACTTCCAGTGTGAAAAGTGCACAAAAATGTGGTTTCTTCCACTGGTGCCACACTCTCCTCCCACTCACACACGCTTGGCTGAAACAACCATGAAGGACATTTCTTTTGTGATTTTCCACCTTCTTTTCCTCAAGAAGAATATAAGAATAAAAAAATTTTGAACTGCAAAACATTTCCAGTTCTTCAGAATTGCTGCATTTTGCCTTTTTCTCAAAGGTCCTCTGACACATGTACACGCTGATAACCAGGTGAGCTACATTTATACTTCTGCTTGTAATATCTGCCAGGCTACTGATAATCCCAAATTTGTTAATGTATTACTGCAAGAAAAACAAAATTGATGTGAAAGGAACTTAACGCAAATAATACTCTCAGGCCCAGCCTGCAAAGGCTTCAAAAAGCCTAATGATTTTCTCAGATGTGCTGTAACAACAAAGAATCTCATGGTTCAGTGTCAAACGTCTGCTAGAAGCCAATGTTCATCACGACTGGAATGACTTGTTCATCATAGATTCCATCAATAATTGTTTCAGCATGTGAACGTGATCAATGTCGCTCTCGTCAAGGATAAATCAAGCTGTGGATTTTCTAATGGGACCTTCAGCATTCTCGTGGATCCTGCTCCACAGTAAGATTTCACCAATGCACGAGCTCAAGTGACCAGGCGTCTTTCTCAAAATGGAAATTATTTACAAATTCAAAACTATAAAAACTTCCCAATGTTCTTGGCATAGAAAGTTTAGATAATGAGACTCTGAAAATGGAAAGAGGCAAATAAAGTGACTGTGCAGAACTGGATCACAGCAGAACTGCATTTGGAGCTGCCTGAGTTAAACTCCATCAACATGTTTAAATTATTATAGCTGACCAGTGATGTCAGTGGGAAAAACTCCATTAGATCTAGAGAACAAAAAACAACATTTAACAGAGATAAAGGGAAATACCAAGCCTATCCATTTCCTCTCTTAGGAAAGTGACTCCATTTCGACAAGTTAACAGCAAAGTTAAAAGTAGATTCACTTCTTTTTTGGTGTCACTGTGTGAGCAAAGCCAACCAACCCACATGAAAAGCAACACTGCTGCTGCTCATCTCCCTTTTATCAGTTTATTCTTTTTACCACCTACTTCAAAACGTGGTTCTGGGATCAGCTGTCACACACAGATGCCGACTGACCTGGGTATTTTACTATAAAAAGTGTTTTCTAGTAAATCACAAAGTATAGTTTTACATGTGAAGAACTTAAAAGTTCAAACTCTCAAGTTGAAACATTTAAATTATAAACATGAGGCCATAAATACATCTTATTTTCTTGAGTGTATCTGTTTTCAAAGATTCAAGTAATCCTCAGCTTTATGCTGATCTCTTTAGTGACTAAATAAAACTAAAATATTAGATAATTAGACAAAATATTTCTTGAATAGGATAATTTCAAAAACTAATCTTAAAAACAATCTTAAAGCCAGTTTATGCCTGTAATGAGCTTTAAATTAAATGCTGTATATTGGGAATTCCAGAGGAGTTCTAGGCTACAACTGTGCTGCACAGCTTCCCCCACGTTTGGTTCCCTTCCCACTGATGTTTCAGAGGGGAAGTTCTGCCAGCACACAGAGCCAGCCATGGTGTGTGGAGTGCAGGATTTCTCCAGAGGAGGGAAAGGTGGACCTGGATATCCAGAGGGTGTGGAAGCTCTCCCTGCCTCGGCAACTTGGAGGAACCAAATCCTGCAAGGTCTCCTGACAAGTTACACCACAGCCTCTGCCCAGGACCAAAAGACAACTTTTATTTGTGGACCCAAACCCCTCCAGCAATGACCAGTAGCACTGACTGAATATCTGAGAATATTTTCCCACTTTTTCAGATGATTTTTCCCCACATGCATTTCACGTGTTTTTGTATTTTCCCAGCTCAGCTCAGGTACTGTTGGAAGTGGAAGGGAAGCCTGGTTTCTTTGTGCTCAGAAGAGAACAGCAAAATGTGCAAGTGCACAGGGGTTGCTCAGTTACCTGCCCCTCAACTGACAGATACCCTTCCTTTTATAATAATTTCTGATATAAAAGAAATAGAGTTATATATCGATATATAATTCAGGAGATTTTATATTTTCCAATTAAATGCCTTTCAACCTTTGCTCTTTAAAGGTTATAGAAATTCATGATTTTAGCCTCTCCTCAGAGTTCCTATCTTTAGTCATAAGGTCAATCAAATTCCCCTTTTCAAATGTTACATCTTTAAAGAATATGGTAACCAGAACAAAAACAATATCCTAAGTGAGGTCAGAAGATTTCCTAACCTTTATATATATTCCTTGCATTCTTATTCCATTACTGGCTGTTGTACCCCTTCTCCTTCCCCTTTCTTCCTGTCTCCATGTCTCGTGTGTGTTTTCAGCTATTTTACTGATGTCTCCAGTTTAAAATTATAAATATATCCAAGCCCCTTCAGCTCTTCTGGGGCTGCTCCTTTCTCTAACAACTTGCAGAAGAATTTCCAGGCCTTTTCCTTACCCCATAAAAGCTGCTGATGAAATACCACTGTTTGATGGTTCAAAGCTATCTGAAGTTTATTTTTAGAAAGGATTACACTAAAACAAACTCAATACACTTGTGTGAGTTATATTTGCAATTATTTCCAAGTTGTATATATCAAATTCAGGTTTTCTAAAGAGCCACATTTACTAAAATATAACCTGAACCACTAAAATTTGACCATTCAGAAATTCAATCAAGAAACCAAATTTAAAAACCCCAAACCACTATTGCTCCTAACAGCCCTTCTTATATCACTGGTGTCTAAATTACTAATCTGGTTAACATATTTTGCTGTCAGGGTTAAGATAAACCATCTGGACAATTTTGCTACAAATTCTTTCTTGGCCAAATGTAGTTTTTATTGTAATTTGCCTCATTTCCTCCTAATATAACAACAGAATGTTGCTGTGTGGATACACTCCAGTGACCTGACAGACCCTTCCAGAAACTCCAAAATGTCTCACCACAAACTTTTTTCTTGATCTCAACATCACCATTTTCTTCTTATTTATCTTCTTACAAAAATGTGGTACTGGAACCAGCTGCTAAAAAATGCCAATTCCATCAATGCCCTGCAATTGGTAACCAATTATTTTTGAGTTTATTCATTTTAGGAAACTGTTAGTTGGCTTTTCAGCCACCACATCAGAATAACCAGGGAGTCTCCGAGTTCTGCTTCTCTTACTGTACCTCTCCAGTGTCTCTTCTCTCTGTTACATCAGTTCCAAAACTCTCCTACAAACTGCAATCCAGTGGCCTCACCTGGTACTGTAAATCCATGGATTTATTGCCACGTCTGACCACACAGAATTCTGCAAGTTCCCTGCACAGGGAACACGAGCAGTGCTGAGTGTTTGGGTCTAAGGCAGCCCAGTTAACATCTACTCACACACAGGGTCACTCAAAGACAATACAGATGGTCAGACACTGAGACTTGCCCAAAAATAAATACATCAATAAATCAAATCTTTTTGAATCTCCTGAGTCGGCTGTTTTGCTGCGGTTTTAGGGTTATTTCCCTTCCAAGTGGGAAAAAAGAAAAGAAAAAAAGCAACTCTGCTCTTTCCATTTAAATGTTTGACTAACTAGAGATTGAAACTTACCGTTTTCCCCCTGTTAGGCAAATCAAATCTTCTCCTAAAATGCAAATTCTTTCCATAATATAAAAATGAACACACAGAGGCAGAAAGGTTTACATGTTAAATGGCAATTTTCCTAAATGCCTCACACTTTAACTTGTTTTCTTTTTTCATATTTTAGCCATGACAAAAGATTTAATGGCCATCATTACTCAGATGTTTTGTCAGCATACCATGATGAATGCACTCTTCCTGGGTGTTATTCAGAGTTACCTCACAAGATTTCTGTGTTACATTAACAACACCCTTCATACTTAACAATTTGATCTATCACATATTTGACTAATGTTACCCATTAGAGTTCTGTGCAAAGACTTCTTGATTCAGGGAAAGATAGTTATTAAAATTAAATATATCCTTGCCTCTTAAAAATGTATTTTCTTTAATTACTAATATACATTAAATAGGATCAGTCCATTAGCACAGATATCCCATAAGCTGTCCATGAAAGTTAAGTGTAAAGAGAATGTATCATCCATTAATTATATCCATTCCCCTCGACCTGTGGAGGTGCTGCTACCTCCTCTCTCAAAACTCCTCTGGAATGTAAGAAAGGAGACAAGAAACAGGAAAAAAAAGAGGAGGAAAAGCCAAAATCCTGCTCAGTCCAGAACATTGTGAGTGCCCAAGGCCCAGCTGCAGGATCGTGCCCAGGAGGCAGAGAACACTGCAGAGCCTCAGCTCCTTCAGTCTCCCAAATCCAACCATACACCCATCAATATCCACAGGGTCAGTCTGGAAGGGACTGCACACCAGGAAAGCTCCAAGGCTGAATCCAAATTAATTAAAACGTGAAGGATCAGAGGTGCAAACTCAGGGCAGAACAGCCCAGCACGGCACAGGAGCACTGATAAAAACCACAAATCTTTACATCTCAGATGCCAGAACCTACAACATTTCTTTTTAAAACAGACATTTTTGCTTAAAAACTTAAACTACCAGTAGATATTGGAACATGCTTTGGACACTCATTCAGCTAATGATTGACTTTTCAAGTACACTCCCAGCTGACTGTGGGAAATCAATATGGATTTTTAATGGCACCTATACATCTTGCTGGATTTGACAGAACTTGCAAACAAATACAAACAATCCTCAGGAAACTGTTTTGCTCAATTACAAAGTATGTAAAAAAGACAAATAATGACTATCTAGACATCACCATTATGCACTTCACTCACTTGGAAGCATCAACAATACTAATAAATTATTTAGAATTGTTTTACAGTTTTTGTTTTGTCTCTCAGTTTTAGAGAACTTGGATGATGGATCTACAAATAAGCTGTTCATTCTAGTCCAAGAGATTATGGAATGGTTTATTTGTATTTCTTTCCAGCAGTGTTTGTGCTCATGATTTTTTTTCAAAGGGTCTTCAGAACTTAGTACATGTCACTTGAACTGATCCTGCATAAAACTGTTTGAAATAATACATCAAAATTTACAGTGTTTAGAAAAAAGCATCTTTCATGCCTTGATATAAATGCCATAAAATCTTCACATGAAGCAATGGGTTCTGAGCTTGAGCTGATTCCCACTTTGCAAAAACATTTAATAGCAGCTAACATTTTACTCACACAGCTCCACTGAAAAGTCTGTATTCCAGTTCTAAAAGTCCAAGAATTACTCAAGGCTCAAAATTTTGCAGGCAGAGCCCATTTTTACTGACAACCTTCACAGAGACGTGTGGTGAGACACGAATCCTCTCCGGTCACCATCTGAAAGCAATCAATGGCATGGGACAAAAACCTCCCGTTTTAGGGCAGAATGAATCCTTTCACCTTTTTCTTTGGAATCACGATGGAGAGCCCTGCAGCAGAATGTGAGGCATCTCCAAAGGGGGTCAATTAAGGAATGACATGACAACTGTAGCTACAGCACAAGAGAAACTCTGCTTGTATTTTTATTATGAGGGGACAGCCTGAAGAGGGGGGAAAAACCCACTCTCTGCCACACTCCAATGTATGTGACAAACTGGATTAATGCCCACATGTCAGCATCCATTTCAAACCCCCCCTTGAAGCCAGAAGTCCATTTCCAAAAGGAGACAGCTGTCTGTAGCCACATCCCAGAGAAATCTGCCTGTCACACACTCCCCCAGCCCAGCGACCACAAAAGCCACTTCAGAGGAAAAAAATCTATGTAAAGTTTTGTCAGAATGAAGAAGGGAAAAAAAAGCCCAAGAAAAAATAACTTATGAAACACCATTTCTTGCTTTCAGGATTCATACCAGTGTCAGATCATTACTTAGCACGAACAAAAATATTTATCCTGGGGATTGCAAACACATGAATGCATTTTATGATGACTTCCTTTTACAGACTCTGGGCTTATTTCTGGTCTCTACTATTTATTCCTGGTGAAGAACTTGCCTTCTGTGCAGTGAAAAAGTCGGGTGTAAAATGCTACCAAATAACCCAATAAAGCCACTTATTCATGAGGTTCAGCTCTACAGAGTGCTGCACCCCAAACCTCTCCAGGGTTTCTGCCCTCCTTTCTCTGGAAAAGGGGTGCAGCTCCAACATAGGGAAAGGTCAGCAGGGTAAGGAGAGAGATGATTTTATGAGTTCTCATTTCTATCCTCTCCATAAAGATTCCAGAAACAAGGAAGCACTGGGCTGTCTGCACAGATCAGGGCTGAGAGGAAGAGGATGAGCAGTTTCTCCTGCACTCCCAAGTGAATGCCAGCACTATCTAGGAGCAAATCAAGGAGCATTTCGTGTATTTCAATAAAACCAAATGCTGTGGCTCCAGCAATCGAGGATTTGACTGGATTTCTACCCACAGCAGAGCTGTGCCCACGAGAGCCTGCACTGCAGCTCCCTGCCTGATCCCGAGCTGAATTCCCTGCCCTGGCCTATCGGCCATTCATCTGTCTGCAGTTCATTTAGAACTAAACTTAGCACAGGAAAAGGACACTTCAAAGCAACTATACAGAGTATTGTGAAACACTTTAAGAGGTTTAGGGCATTCAAGGAATAATCATTCCAGCCTCCTAAAGAGAAACATCACTGACCCAAACGCGCTTTGTGCAGCTGTCACTGGTTTTGTCAACTGTGCGAGCTCAACAAATACAAGAAATTGTATTTATCTCCTCTGCCCGTTTCCCATTTACAGAGTTCGACAGGCTCGTAATTAACAGCCTCAGAGAAAGTCAGCTCCTGAAATTAAGCAGCAGAAAATGAAGAGAAGTGATGAGGTTTGTTTGAAAGAGAAATACCTATGCAAAGCACAGGCTTACACAGCTTAGGGCAGACTTGTTGCAATCTAAAAAAATACTACAACCATGAAATCTATGATGAGAATGCTCCGTATGAAAACCACCACAGGATTAAGTTCAAGAAAGGAATTTCTCATGCAAACTTTGCACTCTAATCTGAACTTTTACTGTAAGCATTCACTTTCAGTTCAGTTATATTTCAGGGGATATTTAGCCAAATACTCTGGAAAATTTGACTTGCTCTTGTCTACTTTAGGAATTAGCGGGGACCAGAGATCACAGCTGTCTGGAACAAGATTATGTTTGTAAAGTACAAAAATATTAAAGATGGGAATACTTTTAAAACAAACAAACATAAAAATCTCAAAGCAAACACAGATATCTTTCATCTTCTTAAGAAAACACGACTATTTCCTTTTTCATTCTCTACAAAAGAGTCTTACTCAATTGTATTAAAAAACCTTGACAAACTCTGACAGACTTTCCTCTTCCACACAAATTTCTAACCAATTCTCTAAGCATACACTGTGCAGCAAAGAATGTTTGGGGAATAAATGATGCCATAGCAAAATAAAATGCACCGATTCCTGCACAGCGAGTTCTTAAAAGAATTCCAAGATTAAAGGAACATAAAAAATGAATTACCCTTTTTCACCTCTCATGAGAGTAATCCTCCAGGTCAGCTTTGAGGTACATCTGAAACAAATGGTAAACTGTTTGGTAAACAGAAGGATTTTTCAGCAGCCCTTTTTGAAGGAATCATGGGAAAGTTTAGATCTAATCACAGCATAAAGATGAGTTCAAACTAAGGTTGGATCGTTTTACACATCCTGCCTATGAAACACACTGCATGGAAAATCCAGGGGCTCCGACGGACCCATTCATACCAGTGACCTACTGTCTCTGCTTTTATTTTTAGCAAGCACTTTGGTTTGCTTAGGAAGAACTTTAAGATGCTGCTCATAATTTTGTATCTCAAATTAGTCCCAGTAAAACAGACACTGGTGTCTCACTTGCCATCACTTCAGCAAAGGGAAAGAAAACTGAAACTAACAGAACACGACTGAAGTTTTTATGGTTTCCAGGAGTTTGGTTTCCAGTTTGTGCCGAGGGTTCTGTGCCACCCTGACCCCAGGCAGGGCACAGGCAGATGGTGGTCCCAAAGCCTGCTGTTATCAGTGCAGCTGCAGCCAGCACTGAAAACCACCTCCAAATGCTCCTTGTCCTCACTCCCCTGATGCACAATTCAGGCTGGAATATGCTGCTGACAACCCGGCGAGAAGGTTTTTCCTGATCTCCTGCACACTCAAGAACTGGGAATTCCCAGGACTTCACAACATGCAAAGCTTGGACACAATCTCCCCTCCCCACACCCTGCACTCAGCTGGTGTGAAACAAACCCACAGAAAGTTCCCTTTTTTCATGCCCTTATTAACATGAGCGATGGGACCCTCGCAGGAGCTGCGGCTGCGTCGCTGGCAGGAATCATCCCACCTATGCTTAAAACAAAACCGGCCAACCCTCAGCTGCAGCAACAGCATTTGTATTTCTCCAAAAAGGGATGGCAAGTCTTTAATTATTAAACCAATTGCATTTAGCAGATGGTCAAAGAAAAGTACTTTTAAAAAGTTGCCCAGAGGGTTATAAAAACGAACAAGCTCCAACAGCTGCCAGCTGGTGCGTGAAATCAATAATGAGAAAACGAGTCCGACTGTATCTTTGTGCTCATTGTCTGGCCCAAGCCAGCCAGGACAAGGGACCGGGACGTCACAGCCCGGCTGAATGGATTACGTGGATCTAATTAGGGAAAGACAAACATCTGAAGCGGGGCTGTGAGGAGGGAGCCCGTGTGGGGTGGACGGGGCAGGGGCGGCCCGAGCGCGCGGCCTGGTGCTGCCCGGCCCGGCCGGCTCCAGCTCCACAGCCTGGGAACGCCAAAACGCAGCAGAGCACAAAAGCCAACTTAAACAAGCATATAGAATGTTTTACTGATTTTTCTACAGCCTAAAAATTAATGGAGATGCACAAAATTACTGAATTAAAATGTTACATGAAAGCTTGTCCGTATTCAATCGCTATAAAGTGTGGCTAAGGGTGTAAATTTATGTTAAGTCTCAGCCTCCCAAGAGCAGCAACCTGGTTATCACTGCTTTTTGTTCTCCAAACTATGCTCAGATTAGAGTTTTTGAAACCATGGCCCTCTCATCAACCTTAAAACATTACTAAATTTCTACTGACAAGACTTCATGCAAAAATGCAGAGGAAAAATAAACATTACTGAAGGGGTGAAAATCAAATCCATTTTTCAAAGTATTTTTTTTAATTTAAATAATTTTAACAAATAAAAACTTACCATAGGGACCTGACTACCTTGTACATAAAAACAACAGTTTTTCTGGCAGACTATTTATTGGCTTGATACCTTATTCCATGGCCAAAATCTTCCCCTAAATTAGCAGAAAACATCAGTTTAGTTCAGCAAGCATTAGGGGCTTTGTTTGGGGTGGGGGGTTGTAGTGGTTTTTTAAGGTTTACCCTGGAGAATGATGGGTTATTTGATGAAGAAGGGGGTGGGAGAGGGAAGCAGTCACATGCAAGAGTAAACAAAACAGAACTGAGAAAAGCACATTAAGTAAAATTTCAGCTGCAGCAGCAGTGTGGTTAAAAAACAGAGACACCTCACAGTTAAAGACAGAAGTATACCAAATCCCAGAATCTTACTGACTTGTCACTGTGGTTTTTCCACTGAAGGTCCATTGATAAACAGACAGAAAAGCAGATTAAGATAAGTAGAATAAATTATTAATTGCTGCTCAAGACAGCCAAGATAAGTCAACACAAAAGCATTCCAAATGTTATTTTTAGCATATAAATAGTACACTGTGTTTTAACTTACATCAGCTGTTTTCCTTATCAGATTTTTATCTGAAGATGGGAACAGCACACGTCCCTTCAGCTCCCATCAGCTGCTACACTTGGTAGAATTTTATCTTGGGGAGAAAACAGAGCTCTGAGCTGGAACTCCATCAACTGGTTTTGTAGTTACTCTGGACAGGACATATTGAAAACTTTTCTTGTGCACACAAAGCCTCTGGTCCGTATTAATGCATGGAAGTGACACTTCCTGGGGACATCCGGATATGGACCACGCAATTAGCACTGGTTTATGCACTGGAATCTGCTTTTTGCAAATAAAAAACTGGCTTTATTGCCGCTCCCATGACAGACAGGCAGCCACAACCCAGCCACAGTGTGCAGGGTGCTGGTGCTGGTGCTGGTCTGCATGCAGTGAGTAAACACGATGCACAATTACATCCATTCTGACACATATTTGATGAAAAGAAGAGAGATGGCTTCTTGGATGTGCCTGGAACTGGACTTTCACTGCCATCACAGTTTGCTTCTGGTTTTTTTTTTTTTTAAAAAAAAACCAGGATTTGCAAACAAGGTTTCTTTTCAGAAGCTCAATTTACCTTCTGTTAGCACATAAATTCTGTATCAATAAAGTGCCACCATCATTTTTCTTTTCTGCTGCTCAGTAAGGCTTACTTTCAATCACACAATAAATGCAATGGAGATTGCTAGCAGTGAGCATTAATTTTGTCTATTCATTTATTTAGGAATCCTGAAGCAGACTCCTGAAACATTGCTTACAGCAGAACTGTAAACTAAAAGGCACTGGAATAATAAAGATAAGGCTGTCCCATTTAGAAGGGGAAATTTCTACATTCTTGGGTAAACAGAGAGCTCTCATAAATCGAGCAATGCCTTTTAGTGCTGTCAGTGTGACTTGAGTCTAGATGGCCCATTGTGTTCCCTAAGAAACTTACTTAAAATATTTACTGTAGAATTGTTTTTAGCGAGAACGATGAATAAATTTAACTCTTTTTAACAAAATATTTTGTTAAAAGTATGCTTTTCATGAAGTTCCTTTCAATATCTGAATAAACACATCACTTGTAAGAATCATGGCTTCCAGGCTCTGTATTTGCACATGTGCACAGAGATTACAAAGACACACAGATGTGGGTCTTGTCTGTAACCTAAAACTATGGATTTTATAGGAATGACTTTATTATAATCAAATTCTGCAGCCTGTAACTCCCCATCCTCTTCTAATGACAGTCACACAATGTCTTGCCTTTGATGAGCCCAACTATGTGCACCAGTCCTGGTTCAACACTTCCATAAAAAAAATTGAAATAGTTCTGTTCAACCCTCTTTATTTGCATATCAAAAACATTACCCATTTAACACTCAGATAACTTACTGGAAGATCGAGGGAAATAGCAGAAGTATGAAAAAGGGGGGGAAGGTGATGATAAAAGCAGTAACAAAGAACATGAGACCGTTTAAGTCAGTGTCAGCTGTTTAACTTTAAAAAAGGAAATGAACCATCTGACAGAGGTTTGGTGTCCAGTGAAAAACCATCAGTGGTTGTCAGTCCAGGCCAGAATGGACAGACCAACCCCCAGGAGTTCTGCAGCAGAGCTGGCAGACCCACCAGAGATCAGGCATTGCAGAGGCAGAAAAGAAAAAAAAAAAAACATTCTTACCGCTGGAATGGCTCAAGGTGTGTCTGGAGCATGGAGCAAGCACAGGTATTTAGGGATGTCTTGCAGAGGCTGAGAATTGCAGTTTACAGAGGTGCCAACTCCACTTCCACCACCACTTTTACAGAAAACACAAATTTACAACAAAGCTTCAAAGCCCAGTGGAACAAAAACCCCACATTAAATTAATCTTAAAGCACGTGCGTAACTTGAGACCTGGTCATCTTCTACTCTTCTCTTTTTACACAAAAATAAGCACTTTTGTGCTTTGCAAAAAATTTCTGTGTTAAGATAAAGAAACTTTGAACTTCAATAACCCAAGTTACATTTAGCACAGCTAAATAAAGGTATTTAAAAGTCATTGACGATTTAGATTTTACAGCATGAATTGCTGCTTCCAAACTGAATGAAAATGGGGTTTTCAAATGATTTTTTTACATTATGTCTTACTAGAATACAACCATCCTAAGCAGAAAAACCAGTAAGAGTTGTTTATGGCATGATGTGTTGCGATTGTCACAGGGTGATGGTAAAAGGACACTGACGTATGGCGATTTTTTAAACTCTATTTCAGAAACATTCACAGAAAAGAATCTGTATAGGAATATTTGCTCTGTAATGAACAAAATAACTCTTCTGCACTGCAATTATAAAAATACAAACAGCCTGGCATGAGCACAATGACCTGGATCACCTTCAGTCCAACAGCTGCCGCCCTCTGCATCATTTCTCAAAGATAAATGCAGGCAATTACAGAAATACTTGGTAACAGCCAAAATCCAGACAAAACCCAGCACAAGACAAAGCTAAAAAATCAGAAATATTTATCAAAAAACCTAAAACTTTTCAAAGCTGCAATTATGACATATTTATCCTAGAAGCGCTGTAATTTACAAAATTCAGGGATTATATGCACCCAAATCAAACACATTAAAGTGCAGTTGAAGTACCTGACCAACCTTAACCCTGTGCCCCACCTGAAGGGCTCAGACCTACAGACCCTCAGGACATTGTAGGCAATCGTGCATTTGGCAGAAGTAATGAATTTTAGGATACTGGTATAAAAGAAATTTTTGAAACTTAATTATTCTCTCTCAAAGAGTAAGTATTGGGGCCCATCGTGGCACACCCAAAAGCTTGCCTTTATCATCTTAACTTAGCCAAATCTCTTCAAGGAGTTCAAAAAAGCTCAAAGGCTCAAGTGGTGGGAAACTGAGGTGGGTTTTTGAAAAGCACCTGCTGTTGGATTAGCTCTTTTCTTTACAAAGACAAGACTGAACAATGTCACACGAATACTGTCTCTGGTTTCAGTGGGAGTATATGCATTTTCTTTGGAAAATCCAAGGCTCTCTGGGGTGATTTCTGACTCAAATGTGCATCAACAAGCAAAGACTGCAGTCAAAAATTGCACCTCTGCGTCTCCAAGTCCTCCGCGGTTCCACTTCAAATAAACCAACTCAGTAGCAGCGATGGTTATTTTTTAAAGATTACATTTCTTTCAATCAGTGAATTTCCAAGAGGTATTACTGCCTGGGAGAAGCTGTAGAGCTAAGATCATGTTATTTTGTTCTTCAGGAAGGAATTTCAAAGAAGGCAGGAGCGAAAACCAGGAAGGCTAAGAAGAGTAACACAAATACTGGTAACAATCAGCCCTGTGTTCCTGATCCCCCTTGGACACGGCCATGCAGGAGCCAGGGACAGCTACCCCAGGTCTGGGTTTTACCATCAGTGATTTACACTGTAACTCCAAACCTTCCCCAATCTGCGGCTTCTTGCAGCTCTAACCAGAGGCAATTTGCCTGAGGTTTCATGCAAGACCTTTTAAACTGATTTTCATGTATTATTAGCTCATAACACTGGGATTCAAGTCTTTGCCTTGCTTGTTAAGGTTTTTCTATCACAAGGACATGCAGAGTACAGCTCTGCTGAGAACTGGCTTGTTGGGCCATTCATGCAAAGTTGTGACACTCAAAGCAGTGACTGCGGGTCCATGCTCCATGAGGAAAGTCCATGATGAATCAGTATACTTGGAAATACACTTGGAATTCCATCTGAAGGTTTCCACAGCTTACAGTGGGGATCTCTTGTCCTTGCTGCAGCGCTGAATGAGAACACCACTACCTCTTTTTCCTATCCAGCTATTTGGGGTGATTCCAAACTTTGGGATATTTCCTTCATATAAATTCTCTACATGTATATTCACATTATTGATATATGTTTACAGTTTGATAATTTCTGATTGGTTAATTTGTTGACCAGAATCCAACATGTAAATGTATGGAGCTGCTTCCATTAAAGAGATTGGGAATCTTTCGTAATAGTGACTCTTTAGAGAGAACAACAGACAGAAAGACCAAAGTAATTCCTCCAACCTGGCATTGACCATCTCTCTTCTCTCACCTTCTTCAAAAACACAGGTAAGACATCAGTATGCCCCTGTATTTACACTGTTTCAATTCCCAGTTAAATAATCTAAAAATAGATGCAAGATCTATCCCTGCCTTGGACCGTTTTCAAAACTGGACACTAATGAGACTCGACTCCCTTGATAAAACTCTGTCTACCCAAAATATTCTTGCCTGCAATGGGAATTGTTGGTACTGAGGGCTAAATCACATGGAGTAGGAGTTTCAGGTAGCAATCCAGACTACTGCAAATATTAAAAAAACACTTGTGGACTTCTGGCTACATCTCACGTTCTGATTTATCGTAAGCTCTATTACAAGGTAATTCGCTCAGTAAAAATCAAGACCTTTCACCCTGCCACTACCAGAACTCTAAGAATACACACTTAATAAGTGTGATACCAATCCTGGCTACTCCTACAGAGGAGAGCTGCTTCCTCCATACTTCCAGACCCATTAAACTGAGGGGAGGCAGCCAAGAATCCCTCTGAACCCACGGATCTCCCATGTAGCACTGAGCTATAAATATTTTCCACGCTCAGGGTTCAAGCAGCAGCAGCCCATAACAAAAAGCTGCATTCCCAACTGCATCCTAATGGGATCTCCCAACTCCAGCGCTGCTGCTGGGCTATCAGCACATGAAAGTCCCGGAACAAGAACTGAAACAACATGATGGGTTCCCATTGTCCTTGAAACCTGCCTCCTCCTCCGTCCTCTTTGTGAGCAGGGTGCTCACACAGCCTCGATCCATCCACGCCTGCATTCACAGCTCACCAATACTCATATGCAGCAAGGTCAGAAATTTTTTTTTAACATTCTTTGATTAATGCTGAGAGCTGCAGCATGTTTAGACAGGGTCGTGACCCCAGGCATCCATTTAATCAAATTTCTCTGCTGCTTGTCCCAGTGGAGCCATCGCAACAAGAAACTCTCTCAATGAAAAAAAAAAAGGAAAAGAAAAAGAAAAGGAAAAAAATGCACACTTCACATCTCACATTGTTTACATGCTGTTAAGTAATTATTTCACTCTTCGACCCCCACTGGCCATCAACAGACAAGTCACCTCCTTGGAGATTCTGAAAAGCTTATTCAGCTGTATATAATTCATTTTGTCTCCTTCCTTCATTGTGAAGCTAACTGCTTAGCTTAAAGACTTCTTTGTGAATACTTAAGTACATGGTGTCCATGCTAATGATCTCACTAATTATAAGTGTATTTATCATATACAAAGTGTTCTCAGCTATTCTTTCCCAAAGCCATCCCACTCCAGCTCTACCATCCAGCAGCTTCTCACCACATATTTACCCAAACACTCGCATGTGCACGCTGCATTTCCCTGGAATTCTGTCATTACCTGAGTGACCGAGCAAGTTGTTCAATATTTGCTCAGGAGTTTTCAATAACACTCTGATCTTTTATGCAGCTCTTCTCCAGGGCAAAGTGCAGAAATGAGCCAGGCAGGTAATAAAGAATTACAGTTTGCCTTTATCTAATAGCTCCATCAGTCAGAGTAATAGAGTTGGATAAAATGGTAACCTATTCACCCGGTTCTTCTTAATTGCTACCCTAGGATGCAAAAAGTAGGGGCAAGAAAAAAGTTTATTTCTAATTGCAGTTCAGAAATTAGAGGTGAATGACTTGAAAGCATCTAACACACTCCTCTTCGAACTCAAATGAAAACTGACTGGAGACAGCATTACAACCACAAAACCAGATGTCTGGGGAAAAAGGGAAGGGGGGCAGCAGTGCAGACTTGGGGGAACAAAAGGATTTATTTTACATTCCGATTTCTTTCTGTGTGTGTGTCTTCTTTGTTCCAGAAAGAAAAATATTCCCATTAGCTGGCAGAGTTATGAGAAAGATGGTGACATGATGTGCAGAGCATCCTGCTGAGGAGTTCTACACCCTCAGTGTACTCCAAGGGCCAGACTTTCACACTCTCACAAAAGCTGTCTACTAAATAAAGGACTACCTGGATCAAGCGGGGCAGGGAGAAAGGAAAAAAGCGAAATGAAAGGGGATCCTGGAAGATTAGGATCAGCTGGAAAGGAATGTGAGTAACAAGGACAAAATCAGGCACAAGTAAACCAAAGGATATATAATAAGTGAAATTCTACCTCATCTAAAGCTGACT
Source organism: Orthonyx spaldingii (assembly GCA_013397795.1). NCBI lineage: Eukaryota > Metazoa > Chordata > Aves > Passeriformes > Orthonychidae > Orthonyx > Orthonyx spaldingii. The sequence continues at coordinate 1,287,480 of VZTJ01000523.1, forward strand.
CCTGCACACAGCACATGATGGAAACAGATAGTTTTTGAGAAGAAAACTGTCCCTTCAGACAGAAATAAACTTCAGTAGATCCAAGACACTTCTTTACTTCCAAAACTCTACTGAAACTTCTATGTACACATTTGTAAACATGGCTGCATTGTTCCATTTCTTTTGAACCCAAATCATCTTTCAAGAAAAGGACCTTTCACATTTAACTTTTGTGGGAACAGGGAATTGTCACTGATACAGCGTAAATTTAGGAAAAGGGGATAATTAAAAATAAAAAACAAACCCTTTCCCCTTAATCTCACAAAGCACCCATTGCTACAGAGGACATTCTCAACTGTATTAATTATTTGATATTCATCACTATCTCCAGAGAATAACTGACATGCACATGAACAGTAAAATAATTGCATTCAGCAAACCCTACCTGAATTGTTGAAATATATGACTCATGCAGATTATTAAATTAATGAAATATTAGTTATGACTTTTTTTCCTTTGCATTCTGTAATCCGTCGAGCTAAATATTATGGAATTTATCAGCTGGAATAGTACTTACAACGCATGGAACTACTCAACATTAAATTCTGTTGTTTCTATGATGTTATCCAATTCAAAATTGCTTTTGATAATATTAAAAAAAAAAAAAAAGGGGAAAAACTTAAAATTTTGTGCCAGGAGCAGAATTTATTTCCACACAGGCTACACATTCATTGCACAGCTTCTCCGTTAGTACTTATTGCCCAATACCAGTGTTGGTGTAACATATATGTGATAATGGTGTTATTACAACCCTGTTCCTAACTGCTTTTAGAGAGACAGCAATAGTAAAGTCAGTGTTTTGCATTCCTGCAAATTACTAATGATTTAAACTAAAGTTTTCAACATCTCGTATCTGCTTCCATCTGAAGTTTGTGATGGAAATAAGGGAAAACAGGTTGCTGCTCATTTATTAATAAAATACCACGTTTTTACTGCAAAACTTTAGCACCTCCATAACCTGAAGTATGTGTTGGACTCTTCCAGGAAACTCATTCTGGAGTCATGAAAATATGTCAACTCCTCCTCATCATGAGCAAAGTTGAGTAAATCTGATGTAGTAAACATTAATTATGCAATATCTAAATTATCAGAATTTTCTATGTGATAGAAATCCCTTTGCCTTTTCCTTGTTAGGTTAGAGAATCTTAAATAAAATTTAAAAAAACCCAACCCAAGTTACAGTTCTTTTCTGAGGCAGTCCTTTAGAACAACCAGCCTGGAGTACAGGAGCAGACAGTGCTGGTGGTAGCATCACTTCCTTCCAAGGAGGTTCCAAAGGAACTCAAATCAAAGGAAAAAAGAAGTATTTAGGATTTCTCTTAGGATAACTGTACCTCACTGTGACTGTGCCCTAAACTTTTATTTATGGTTCCCTGCTAGTACTGATGATGCTATGTTGGAGAAGAAACCACATCTGGGTAAGAAGCAGAAGCAAGAAGGGAGGGTGGAATTGAAGCAAGAATTAACTCAAATTAATCGAAGAACAACCGCAGGGCATAAAAACTGGTGGTGTTCTCACACTCCGCTGGAAAAAGAAAATAAAATAAGGAAAGAGTCTGGAGATAAACGATCCACAGAGTTCAATCCAAACAAAAAACCAGAAGCTGGAACTTAAAACACTTTAAATGGAATACTGCACATCAGGACAATGCTCTTGGCAGTATTTCGGGAGAGGTGAGAGGCCTTAACCTGCACATCCCTGCCAATTCTCCCGGAGCACCAGAGCCAGGCTGGAAACGTGGGCAAAATCCCGAGCGAGCCAAGAGCTCAGGTGTGAAGCTGAACCCTTCCCAGGGCCAGAGGACCACGAGCACCAGAGGCCCAAGCGCCCTTGTCCCCACAGCACAGGGACAGGACATTTATTCATTTCAAGGTGACACAGAACTGTCAGACCCAAGGCAGAAAAAGCTGCATTAGCACCAGAAGGAAACCGACTGTTCATACATAAATGGGTGAAACTCTGTGCTCACCCTGGTAATTCTGCACCCAGTGAAGGAAAATTTCTGATTTCCCCCAGTGTCATGGCAATTCAGCAATGAAATAAGAGCAGTGATATCTTGATCCCATTCTCCTTCCTTGGTCCTGGTCCACACACAATTTACCTCACTCCAAGGCAAAGCTTTAAAGAAAATCTGAAGAAAAAAATGCCATGAAATTCCCTATTTACAGACGAAAATGAACAGTCTTTGTCTGCTGGACAGTTTAAGAGTTCCTGTCTAATTCAGGTTTTTATCCATTATTATATCTGATAACAGAAATTGTGTTTTCTTTAGGGATATGGCTAAAAACCAAATTCTAATATTTAATTACAGTTGAGTGTGAAATTCTTCAATTTCACTATTTATTTTTTTAATCTCTAAATGTAAAAAACAACTGATGCCTCCAAGCCTCATTTCCAGCAGTTACTTTAACTGCCCAGGCTTTCAGAAATTTCAGGAGCCACTGCATGCCTGGACTGAACTGGGAAAATTTAATACAGTGTAAGATATGCAGATAAAATATGAATTCCAGCCATGTAACAAAAATGCCGTTGACAACATGTATATTATGCAATTATGACTGTCATTTTATTACTGTTATTAATTTATTAGTATAATTGCAATTTTTTTCAATGTCATAATGTGATAATAAAGGACTTGTCATTACTACGTTAACCTCGGAACATCTCTGACCTCAGGGGAGGTAGCTGTACGCTTTCAGTCCAAAATGAGCTGTCAGTTACCACAACGAGATTTTGATGACTACATTATCTTGTAATTAAATGTCTCAACAAACTTCTCCTTTTGATTGACAGGTAGTTAAGACTATCTTTGACCACAGGGCAGTTTCTTTATTTTTCAAGAATAATTTTTCAGCAGTGAAGAAGAAAGACAAGAGTTTAAAAATTAAAGTGTTTTGAACTATATATTAATCTATATTTGGTACTTATAAGACAGTGAAAATTCCACCGAACTGCATTATCCTCTGCCCAAGCTACGAGATTTCAGTGACAACTTTGATTGACTAAAAGACTTTATGCTTTTCTTTATTAGCATTTAGGTCTTTAAAGAAATAAATTGTTTAGATTTTACATTTTTTTCCCTTTCACGCTCATTTTTGATTTGTAAAGACAGTAAGAATGCTTGGAGTCAATACTGACACCTACGAGGAGATCCCATCACTAAGAATGTTTCAGGAGATACTCATAAAGGTTTATTTCTGATGATCTGAACTATGCAGAAGACCCACAGAACTCAACAGAAACTCAGTTCATAATGGGTTTAAAAGAACAAGCAACATAAATTATCCTCTACCAGAACATACCTCCTCTCAAACATGGTTTTTTGCCACAGCAGATCCCCAGTGGAACTAAGGCTGGAGGAGCATCAGCGCCAAAAAGGTCCCAAGATGACAACTGAGACACAACACAGAGCAGCAACCCTGGTGTCCTCTCCAAAGAGAAACTTTCTCTGCAGGAGGGAGGCTGGAGCCACCTTTCACTGACAATCCCCCACGAAAGGATGCACTTGTACCTTGTGAGGAACACCCACAGCCACCACTGTCAGCTACAGCCTTGCCCTCCCACAGAACTGTGCATCAAACTGCTCCTTCTCCACCCTGGCAGCCTTTGGTGGAGCTCAGGGGGACAAAGGAAGCAAAGTGAGGATTACAGGTGCCCAAAGGAAGCAAAGTGAGGATTACAGGTGCCCAGATCAATTTCTCCCCCCTTTAAATGGGATCCCATCCCCAACCAGTCTATGTTCAACACGAACAAAGGATGAACGACATCCTTTCCAAACAAATTTTGACATCAAACACGTCCTACATCAAATACAATCTCAATAACACGTGAAATCCTTTGAAATGCAGAAAACTGTACCCAGAGTGAATTCTGATGGTCATAAAACAAAGCAAGGGCTTTCCACAGCAACGTAAAGGTCACACAGGTTTGATACACCTGAGGCTCATCTTCAACACAACCAGTGGCGACAAAAGCTCTTTTCCATTTGTGCTACAATTAATACCAAATTATTTCCCGGGACACAGCAGCAATTACTGGCACGTCATTGTCACTTAAACTGTCAGGCCTGTGGTTGAACCTTTCAGGAAGAATCCAGTGAGTCAGAAGTTGACACAACAACACACGGGCACAAGCACAAGGAGAAGGCTGCCCTTATCTGCTGATACACTCTCTGGTTTCGGTATTTCCCAATTTCCCCCACGGCTGCACTGTTGAAATCCAAATCTTATCGAAGGCTTACGTTACCAATGTTCAGTTTTTTCATAGATTTCACACTGTGCAATGTTCTCTAAGAGTTCTCAACTCTAAGAGTCACGTACATGTATGGGGAACCAGCTTTCATTCCAAGAAAACGAAAAAAGCAGAAGGCTGAAAGCAAATAAAATCTTAATTTTTATGAAATTTATGCATTTTTTAAAACTGTTAATTTATTTGCTGATACTCAATTTTTTTCACCTTCCTTTCTCTCACATTTCCTCGTTTTAGCAACACATCTTCCTGCAGACTGTTGGACCCCAAGAGTTTTATTCAGATATTGAGGGCATTTAATAAACAGCACAAGGAAAAGTTGGGATGAAAATCTGAAATGACAAAAATGTCGCCCAGCATGTAACAGCCATTTATGTGGAATAAACTGCTGAGGTTCTACACTGTGCATGTAATTTCTCTGAACTGCTCAAGATAATGACAATGGCTACACTTAACCGTATTTTGGGTTTGGAATTTCATTTGCTATCAAGACAATTGGATTTCTTGAAAGGTATTTCATACTTGTAAATTTATATTTCAGGTGATTTACTTTACAGATACCTGTTCTTGCAGAAATGACATTAAACAGCTATGTTTGCACACGGGAAACTGCTACTTATCGAACATGGCAGTTGCAATTCTTTTGCTATTAATTACGAGTTCCTATGAAAATTGGACACCAAACAAGTTAAGGGAGATGACAGTACTACTGACATTACACTGCTTCATGTTTCCCCTAATTCTGGCCACAAGACTTAGTTGAGTCAGTCTGCACTTGGCAATAAACTTACACTACTGATAAACAGATCAGCTTTTTCATTTGTAGAAAGAAACAAAGCTTGCTATCAAAATTATACAAAAAGGATCCCAATATAAAGGGCAGGTTTGTATATTAAAAATTGTAACATATATACACACACACATAAACATAGCTATATATAAAAAATAAAACTATTTATTCTAGACCAGCTACAGGTGAAGAACCTTTATCTGAACATCCTGATACAGGATATATCAAATGAGCAGATACCCTGTGTGGACAATGCAAACTTCAGAAGTCACTGTAAAACAGATCTTCTGAAAGGTAATGTTTTAATTTGCATTTTATCTAACAATGCTTCACTGCACATATACTCTACAGATCAAACTAAAATTTAAAATATTGAAAATATCTAGGATAATGTACCTTAACGACACTCTAAAATGAAGTTTTTAAGAGTATTTGATATTGAAAAGACATTTTAAGATAACATTAAGAGAGAATATATTTTGAAGCCCCTTAAACTTGCAGAGGACGCTGCAGTGCTTGCTTGAAAAGAAGGCTAAGATGTAAAACACAGAGCTACAGCACAGGATTCTTTAGTCTGCCCCCCTGGTGATCTCAAGCTGACCTCTGCAGACCATATTCTCTGGAATACTGCAGGAATATCTGCACAGCCAAGTATCTCAGTTAGTCCCCCTCCTGACAGGTTGGAAGTGCTCCGTGAGAGGATTACTTCCAGCCTGCTAAATTGTTTGGGAAGGAGAAGATTCAGCATTGCTTACAGCAAGGTATGGTTGTGCACTGTCCTGAGAAGAACGGCGTGCCAGGAAAATTCTCCTTGGAATTCTGCCACTGCAGCCTCATGGACACCCTCACTGCTGCTTCCAGCCATTGCTACCAAATAGTTCAAAGTTACTGAAAATTATTTTACGCTGTGTTTCAATGGAGGGGCGTGCCAGGGGCAGGATTTCCATAGAGAAAAGAGTGGGAGTTCTGTTCCCCACTCCAGCTCTGACACACCAAATTCAGGCATTTGGGTTTTTACACATTTCCACAAGTCTGGGAACAGCGTTTCCTCTCAGTTCCTCCAGACTGTGTCAGTCAACAGGCACAACACCATGAGCTGCCTCTGTCTAGAATGTGTTTCCTTCATTTAGGAAAGTGCAGTAATTCATCAGTGATTTAACCTATAGACATTTGAAGGTTGGAGAGCACCTCAGAGGGGCTGTTGACCTTCAGCAACTGAAAGAATTGAAGCTCCAGCCTTAGTCAATATATATTTATCTTTCTGTTGGGACTATTACAACTGTTCAAGTAATGCTGACCTTGAAACTTCTGCACACGATGCACTAGAATAATGATCCCTGAAGGAAGAGTATAAAAATACCTAAATAGGATATCTAAATCCAAAATGCACATAAAGAAAAAAGGAAGCATTTCAAAATGTGAAGTCGCTTAAGATGAGGTAATATTATTGAGGCTCCTATTAATTATAATTTGAATAACATTGCTAAATACCATAATTACACATTTCTAAATATTTTAATGATAGGATATAATTTATGTCAAAGACCTTGTTTGTTTCGTTGTGAAATCTTTGCCTATTTGTAATTAATTTAATGCCTGACTGACAGCCTCGTAAATCGAAATCTCTATCTTCAACTTGTTCTGCACAACAGCAAGAGCACAAAGTCTTAACCCTGGGCCTTGGGCTTTTGCAACTTTGCTGCAGACTGAATATTACAAGAAATAAAATGGTTGGTTTCATGTGATGTGCCAGTTACTTGTGCCCTCACATTTCATGCAGAATTTTCTCTCAAATTTGAGATTCGAACAGCAGCCAGGCCCAATTACATTAATCACAAATATTATGGTACTACAGGTACCATAAAATGGACCCTCCTGGGGCCTCTCTTTCTCCAATACCTAATACTTGACAGGGGCAATTGCAAGGTCTTTTCAAGCAAATTTTTGCAGATGATTTCTCCAAAGACAAAGCCAAAACTCTCTTTGGAGGTGGCTGGAGTAAAGATGAGAATCATCAGAAGGAGGCTTTGAGTACAGAATACACTGACATTATTTCACATCCAGCCTTAAAATCATCATAACTCCAGATGTAAAATTACACGAAAAAATCCCCAAAAGAAAAACACACCCGAAGTCTTTAAGTTGGCTGTTTGACTTTTCTTCAGGACATTCCAAAATCAACACAAAAATCCTTCAAATTCACACTGCAGCTACACGCTGTCCATCAATGACCACCAGAGCTATTTACAGGCTTTCACTGAAAGAACTACCATTTAAAAACTCACAGTAAGGACAGTCTGTTAGATTTTATATCCACTACTCTCCTCACTCAGGCTCCTCCATTCTCTTTTCTGTAGAGCCCAGGGCATTACCAGAACACTGATCACTGGCATCAGAGACACCAGTGCACAAGAACACCCAAAACCACTGTTATCAAGGGAGAGTTTGTTTTCTTCCTGGCACAGGGTCATCCCCGTGCCCTCCCTTTGGACTGTTCCTCTCTCTACAGAACACCCAATAACTACTTGAAGAAAACCATCTGGCTTGCACAGTTGTTAACAAGGAGTAACTTATTTCCAAGTGCAAATGTGACCTGATGCAGCTACCAAATGCATAAAATAAACATGTCTACATCTTACAAATTATTTTCCAACCTCACCACAGATTTCATAACTGCCAGCTTTCTGGCTGTTTGGAATTTTCTATTTTCTAAAAGCCTGTATCAACAGAATCAGCATTATTCTGACCTGATAAGCTCTTGCTGTTTGAGAGGGAGAAGGAAACTCATGCTCCAACTCCTCCAATTCAGAATCTGAGGTATTTTTTAAATATGCTCCCCAACACTTGCAGCTGCCAGGATGCAAAGTGGGCAAAAAAAGGGCTGTAAAATAGCAGCAGAGTCTTTTTGTAGCTACATCCAACTTGTGAAAAGTATTTTTGGTTGAGTTAAAACATGCAGCACAAGCAGTGAGCTGTTCTGTAGCTGAGGATCACCCACCAAAACCCCATTTGAACACTGAGGTAGGATGGACACAGACATCACCACCATAGAAAGCATCTAATGGCAATTACACAAGAGCTTTTCTGTTCAGTGCATTTTATTTGGGTTCAGGAGAGCCAGTATCATTTTATTTTGCATGGTTATTATCCCAGATGCTGTTGGGTCTCAGATTTGTTTATGCATTTCCCATTGGGATACAGGAGTTTGCATAAAAATCTGATCCCTCAAGCAGGTACTGCTTTTCCTACTGCAGCCAATAAAGGGCTACCTTGAAAGAGATGAAAAAGGGTAAAAACTGCACCCATACAAAGCAGTTCATTGTGGGACATGGAGTTTTATTTCATCCATATACTGCATAATAAAATTTACTGCTATATTAACTCTCTTCCATGATGTCCACTGGATTAAGGCTGCAACAGAAGTGGGGTTTTTTTTAATAAAGAAATCTGCTGGGTTTGGAAAATTAGGCTCAGCTGGAGATACAAGAACTTCAGCTTTTGGTAACCAGTTCAGTATCAAACCTGTCAGTGCATGAGTCACTCCTGTCCGAGCACTGCTTGGTAAAATGAAGCCAGAGAGCTTTGGACACCTTCTGCCCAAGAGCATAATCGTAAATTCTGCCTCCAGGAGATCACTCAGCTCTGAAATCCAGAGAAAGGCCCATGCAAGCGGTGCTGCACAGAAGGATAATCCTCCTGGATAGCCTGGGGAGAGCCCCTGTTCCCTGACACAGAATCCCTGCCGGACTGACTCCGCAGGCTGCCACGGAGATCAGCAGAGCCGGGAGCAGAGGGATACCAAAGCTGACAGGGACTGTCCAGCTGCCTCCAAACTCACCCCAGCAGGAGCAGAGCTAACCCAGGACTGTGCAGGCTCTGGAGAGAAACCAAGGGAAAGCTCACAGAGAGCTACAGCCATCACACCACTAAGGATGAATGAAGCTTTTCCTTCCAGGTAAGGAACCCAGACTGTGCAAAGAATTCCTGGGTATCTGTCTTCTCCGAAGAGACAAATATAATTTCTTGATCCCACCTCTAAAATATCAAATTAGCTTCCTCTAAATCACCCAGCACAGCCTCAAAAGACCACTGATGATTAAGCCAGGACATAAATACTATTTTTTTCCAAGTGTGGTGTAATTATTGCGTATTTTATACATAAGGAAGGTCTCTTAAAAACTGTGAACAATGCCCTTATTTCATTTAGCCTGCAGAGTATCTCAGTTTTGCCCTGTACTTTGTTTTAGCTTGGGTGGCAGCAGAAGATAATAAAGTTTAATGCGTACTATTACTTAATTGTTCAAAATTCAAAGTCTCTGGGACATCAGGGGCCAAGACAAAAACCAGCTGATTGAAAAAAACAAGTACATAAACAACTCATTGTAACTGCATTTCTTTTATTACACATAATATTAAAACTTGATGCAAAATGTTGACTCAGAAGAGCTAAATACAACCAAAAGATTCCTTATATTCAGCATAACATATTTTAATAGTATTCACAGAATGCTCCAGCCTTGTTAATTTGATGATGTTATTCTCCCTATACATTTTAAGCCAGTGGTAAAGCAAACTGGGATAGGTGGGGTAGGAATTACACCACTTTAATTTCTCCAGGCTAACAATTAAAGCTCTGCCAACCTAGGTACTATGTTACAGTAAATTTATGAACAAAGGTGACACTGAAGATTAATCAGCACATACAGACCTGTCAAACTCCTCCAACTGCACACCATGAATTTATTATGCAAAAACAGCTACAATACGTGAAATTTACTGGCTTGGACACAGAATGTTCCTTAGTCAGCAAGTCTTCACCAGCATTCAGAGATGTTTCTTTAACCAAACAACGAAGCAGGACAGAATCTGAGCCAGCACAGACCTCATTATGATTTATACCACAAGAATTACTTTTGGGGTGGTTGCTAAGGGGTTCATGAGTTCTGATGGGGTCTAGGACCAACTATGGATGGAGGTGCCCACTCCCAGCCTGTCCCCATCCCTGGGCTGGTTCCCTCCCTCTCTTCCAGGCTGTACAGGACACACCCTCAAGTCACTTCTCCTGCAGCACAAGTTTCCCTAAACACAGAGTAACTCAGAGACCCATGGAAAAGTCAGAAATCCATGGAAGAGCAGCTTCATTAATAAAAGGATCACGCAGTTATGTAACCAGTGTACGGAATGGGTCCTATTTCCAGATTTGGCATTTGCCCAATTACTAAGAGCTTTACTTTCCAACCTCAATATTATGTTACTGAAGCTAATTTTTTTTAATTGGGGAAGATAGAATATTATCTCTGTTGAACTCCAAACCGCTTTGGAACATAATGTTTTAAACAAACTTCCAACCAACACTGTACAGATGGCACAAAGCCTCTCCACCTTTATTACAACAAATAAAAATGATGTACGGTATACTGAGGAGTTGTTCAGCACAGAAATCCCAGGTATCACCTTCACTGCACGGTGCTGAAAGGTGTCAGGAACTCTTTATACGATGCTGGAGGTTTCCTCAGAAGCAACAACACGGAAGACGCAACAACTCACAGTTGTTATGTGAAGTTAATGGTGAGGATGCACAATAATCAAACCAGTAACGAGCTGTAAGCTCCCATGTGTAACTGAAAAGTCTTTTTTTTTTTTTCTTTTAAAAAAAATTATTTTCTTACTGTATGCCCAGCAATGTACACTAACAGCAGGAAACCTGCAACAAATCTCTTCAGCTTTTTGGTGAAAACAATGACCAGAAGATACATAAATACTGTACAAAACTCTAGGGAATCCCAATTTTAGGAGGTGAAACAAGCCCTGTATCTCCCCAACCAACTTCCATAGCTGTTTCAATTACAAAGTATTTCAAAAATAGGCAGAACAGGGCTAACATTTCTCCTCCAAAACACAAATATTCTAAAACCTGGTTTTGTAGGCAGATAAAAAAGAGTATTTTCTGTAGGTTCCAGAGGAGAGTTAAAACTTAAGATTATCCTGGCACATCATGGCAGGAAAACCCACTTATTGGGAAATACTGATTAGCTTTTTCATGAACTATAACATCTGGGTTCAGCATACACAATTTGCCTTTCCTCAAGACAGAAACAGGGCAGAAAAACAGCTAAAAACAGCATACAAGACACATCCGGAACTGACACCCACAAGTAATAAATCTATAAATTAATAAATTTACTTTATGCTTGCCACAAATCTTGAGACTGTGGTATTCCATTCTTAAAACATTTTGGGGAAGGAAGAGGAGGGGCAATAAAGAGAAAATACACTTTTGTAAATGTCTCTTCGGTTCCTCCTGGGAATCACACGGAATATAAAAGGCACCTGAGTGGCCTGATAGAACCATTTCCCCTCATTAAAGAGAAGCTCCATCATGCCAGGGGCACATCCACAGCTCACAGCACCACAGGTATTTAAGCCAAGAGACTCCAGCTCAGAGAACACCCAAATTCTGCAAGAAGGTTACAAAAATTCAGAATCCTAAATATTCTGTACAAAAATACAGATTGCTAATGCCTCATACTAGAGAAGAGATCCCTTCTCTAGCTCACAAGGACCAGCAACTTCTTTAAGTAACATAACATATGTAACAAACACCCAAATACATCACGTGCAATATACACAACAAACAAAATAAAATAATCAGTTTCTTGGGCATAAATACACCTAAATTTCACTACATGGGTGCAAAAAGTCATGGTGAACAGACCAAAGTGTGTTTCTTGAATACACACAAGAAAAACACATGAACTTTGATAACACAAGAACAGCAACGTTTGTACTGTGAGAGAGAAGAACGGAAAGGTTTCGCTGGTCACTCCTGGGTTTTATCGTATCTGAACTGTCACAAGTTTAGACAAGTATTTCTTTCAGCTAATCCTCTACTAGTCAGTCATTTCTTGAAAATATCAGCAAAGCACAAAGACTGACAAAGGACACCAAGAATGATTTCGTTAGAGCCAGCTCTCCAGGATGACAGAAGGCCTTACCTATGGTTTTGGTCTTCTGTCCTTACCTTTTCGGTTTGGCTTTGTTTTGTTTTTAAATTGCCTCCTTTATTCAATGAAAACAAAATCTACAATGCAGAAAATTAACACACACGTTTTTATCTCTTGCTTAAATGCTACAAATACAGCAGCAATGGGAAAATCTTTTCTCAAAACAGAACTTTTCACTTCTTTCCTCCACCTGGTGTTCAAGATAAAAGCACATTACTGAGAAGGACGAGAAACAAAATGAAAAGATGGGGGGATGTTAAAAGTACATCCACATCCTTTGACTTGCACAAAAGTTTCAATTCAGTGATTACCTTAATTCAGAAACAGGAACAGCAGCTGGTGAGCTACCAGGAAAAGTTTTCCCCAGTCATTCTGATGTTTTTATAAACAAAGGATCCAAGCAGAACCCTTTGATCCTGCCTGATGCAGAAAACAGGGATGAAACGGTTGGAAACATTGCCGTGTGCCTGTACCTGCCAACACCCGAGCTCAGGTCACTCTCTGCTCCCAGGCAACTGGCAACAGGACAAGGGGAAATGGCCTTAAATTGTGCCAGAGAAGGTTCAGGCTGGATATCAGGAAGAAATTCTTCACTGGAAGAGAGGTCATGCATTAGAACAGGCTGCCCAGGGAAGTGGTGGAGTCACCATCCCAGGAAGCGTTCAAGAAACGTGGATGTGGCACTTCACAGCATGGTTCAGTCGCCTAATGCTGGACTTGATGATCTTAGAAGTCTCTTCTAACATAAAAGATTCCATGTCTACATAAAGAAGTTCTCAAGGGAAAATAGTAGCAAGAAAGTCGCCTTGCTGCTGTCCCTGCAAACTCTTGCTGCCTTCCAGGCTCTCACAGTAGGGAGAACAAATGCACTGTGACAGGGAGTGACTTTGGCTGGACCACGATCAACAAGGCCCTAGATCAGGCCTAGACGGCTTCCTGGTTTATCAACAAATACAGAAAACACAATTTCTAAATCCTATCATCCTTGTAAGACTCTTCTCAGGCCCCGTTTTCTAATCTGAAACTGATACAGAGCTCATAACAGATTAACTTCTTTTGTTCCTGACCACTCCATTTTTATGTATTGTTAGTAATGCAATACTGCAGTATGTTTTCCTCTCATATTGTTTTTGATACTATTTCACAACTGAGATAAGGTTCCTTTTAAAAACACTGGCTCTTTAGGTGTTAAACACAAGTAGTAAATCCACTCTGTCAAACTGCCCCATTTATAATATTTAATCTTCCTTCTGTAATCAGGAGAGCTGAAGTACACATTCAGAGTTGCTTTCCTTTGACACAGTTCTCTTATTACTGTCTCTTTTCCTCACATAATGTCCCACAGCAGCTGTGCCATTATGATGATGCTTTCTCTTCTCTTTTTCTTTTTTTAAACAGCCTCTCTAGCACAAATAATTAAAACATGTATTTACCTTCCATCACTTGGCTGAGTCTAAGTGCACATTTTGCAGGGAGGGGGGCAGTTGTTTGTTTCTTTTTATTTTATTTCTGAGCAGTGACATATTGATGTTTCGGATAATAAATCATTCCAATTTGTTCATCCCTGCCAACAATGGTTTTAATCTTCATTTACGACTTGCAAAGTCCGTTTTGTTGGAAGCGTTTGATAAAATACTCAATTACCATTTTTTTTTGCACTGCAGTTCAACTGCTGTGCTGATAAAGGCTCTAGCTCAGAAGATAAACTGCAAATAATTCCTGAAGAACAAATGTCAGAGGCAGTTTACAATGAATGGGATTTTTTTTTTGAGCAGATTATTCTCCCACCAAAGTGACAGGGCAGCTCAATATTTATTTTGCTGAGAATGTCATTTAAATATTGTTTGACACCTGCTCCCTGCAGTCAGCTACTCAGCACAGAGCACTTTCAAGGGGTTTGGAGTGAGGTTCCAGCTCTACTGCATCTACTAACATATTTCAGGGACTTGATTTAAGAAGCAGAAATGGCAGCTTCAAGACACACGTGGCAATTCTTCCCAGGTAAACAAAGAGAAACACCACCAGAAGGCACATGCTGCACACACCTGTGTGCTCGGGGACCCAGGAAAATCACAGAGCAAACATGTGAGAAAAAGGGGGACCTAAGGACGAGGCTGAAGTTTTCAACTCCCCCCTGTGCAGCTTCCGTGACATTAAATCAAGATATAAATTATTTCAGGTTACTTTTCATCCTTTCATGCCTAGGAGAGAAGGTATCCCAGGAGCTCTGTGGGTGTTCCACTCCCGACGGCTGTGGTGGGTTGCTGGCTGTGGTCAGCTCATCACATGTTGCCTCTGCTGCTCCTTCCCCTGCTCCAGCGTGGGGTCCCTCCCATGGGAGACACTCTTCCACCCATTTCTCCAACAGGAGCCCTTCCCACAGGCTGCAGTTCTTCACCAGCTGGGATCCCTTTCCATGGGGTGCAGTCCTTTGGAATTAGGCTGCTCCAGCGTGGGTCCCCTGCAGGACCTCAAGTTCTGGCAGGATCCTGCTCCAGTGAGGATTTCCCATGGGGTCACAGCTTCCTTCTGGCACCTCCTGCCCCAGCGTGGGCTCCTCCAGGGGCTGCAGGTGGATCTCTGCTCCCTGTGCCCTCCAGGGGCTGCAGGGGCACAGCTGCCTCACCACCTCCTGCTACCAAAACCTGGCCATGTTCAACACCTGAACTCAACTCACACTGCTGCAATTCCTTAGAGCAAAACGGGATCTCCCCCTCTCCCAGCTGTGGAGTTAACTTGGTGATAGAGCAACAACCACTGTCAGTCCAAAGCACTTTATCTCAAAATGCTCATACATACAATATTTTCACCTAATCAGTGGCTCTTCCAGTCCTTTAAAAATCAGACCATTCTTCCAAAAACAGCATCCTGAACGGACCATACATGTGAAATACCTGTGAAGGTGCAGGGAGGATGGCACAGCAGAGCCAGGGATGTACCCAGAATATTCCCAGAGAAAAGGTCCCTCCCTGGCTTTTCAAAAAACAAGTAGCCATGAGCCATTCATCTTAATGAATTAGAAATATAATTATGGTTTTTGTTTCAGGTTCTTAATCTGTTTTCAACTACCCTGGTTTATTTGTTTCAGCTGTGATTTATTTTTTTGTGCTAACTCAGTGTTTGTCTGGAGGGACTCAGAGAACACACTGAAGGTGGAGCCTTCCCCTTTCATCACAAAAGGCTTGGAAAAAGAGGCATGCAGGATCACACAAAGAGTACTGCAAGGGAACAGGAACCCAGCAAAATCAGAGATACACTTCAGACAGTGTTGAATTAAAGTGTACCAAGCCCACTGAAGTCCATAATCTGCTAAATTAGGTCAAAGATCTATCTGCACTTCAGAGACCTTTATACTCACAACTGACAGGAAGGAAAATCATACTAAACCAAAAATATGCTTGAAGTTACTACATTCATCACACCAAATACATGTGCACGAGCTTTAGTAATAACCTTTACTATATTTATAAAATACTGCCTCTAACTACTTTTATATCCATGTACGTGTAATAGGCATATATAAATCAGAGCTTGCATTTTCTGAAGTTCTCATCTATGCATATTGTGCTCTTCAATAAAAAGTAGAACTTATAGATGAAAAAAAAAATAGAGAAAGTGTTTTTACAGATAACATAGCACTCATTAAGCTCCTTTTAAAAATTGTAATAAATGAAGAGGGAGCACCTGCAAATGACCTGACCAGAAGAAGCAGAGATGCAGACTTCTGGAATACAATAATCAACACACACTTAAATGAAGCACACGTGCACATAGAAAACAATGCTGTGACACATGCAGTACCACGATGGGAAGGTGGTGACTGATCCGGCCTGTAGGGTTAACAGAACAGGGCACAAAGCACAATCCAATGATAATGTGAGTTATTACAGAGACAGGATGGAGTATCCAATTCCCCGGCGTGTATGTGCATGTGTACACATGTACATCTGTAAATACATGCTTTACAAACCTATTACTGCTTTTCACCAGCCTCTCAAAAAGTATTGAGATTAATGAATAATTGGGTTTCCAAATCTCTCATTGTTCCTCTTTGCTGCTGTGGCTCAATACAGACATCATTACTTCTCCACCAGTGTAGTGATTCTGTTCGTCATGCCTGAAACAACTACAGCACGGAGATTAAATACAATCTATATCCACATAAATCATTGAATAAATGAATCATGAAATTAATATGTAAATTGTGTGTTTAACCTCTATTTATACAGCACTGTCTGTCACCATGTAGTAAATCTAAAACTAATTGCAAATTCACAACTCTGCAAAAAGAACACCATGGTAAAAGCTTGACATATTTATTAACTAAATGTTGAACTACATTGAGTAAGTAATTAACAGTCATGCCAGAACAGGGAGAGGAAATTATATTTAAGCACAGATGTCACCTGTATGAAATGGCTAAAACTATTTTAGATTAGATTTTGATATTAATCAAAGAATACTCCTATTTAATTTTTGACAGACAAATCTGTTTCCATTTATTCATGATTCCATTAAACACTCCGTTTTTAAACCTGAATGTCATGTCCATTCTCGGTCTGGTATGTTCCTTTTAATATGTCTTTTAAAAGAAAACGTGAAGAAGAAAACCATAAGGTTAAATAGTAATAAAATCTTCCTACAGTCTAGACAAAACCCCCTCAAAGGACCAGAAAAATTATTTTATATTAGGTTAAATTCCGTCACTTATTTCTTTGATACATAAAGAACTGAACATAAGCCTGAAGATACCAGATCTAATTTCATTCCTACATATTTCCAGTGCTTCCTGGTGGACAAAAGGCACCTCTGGTTGGATGATCATGGAAGGTCCCCAGCTGCATGCACCAAAACAGAGATCCTTCCTAAGGCTTTGTTCTAGAATTGCAATGTATTTAAGACATGTAACATCAAAGTAGATGTTACACGAAAGCACCTGCACAAATGTGTTTGATCAGGTGCTGACACAGAACAAAAGGGAGGGGAGATGTTCTCCCTTCAGGCAGCCAAGACTGATCCCATGGCACAAGGTAAGGGATGCTCATCAGGAGCACCCACTGCAGCCAAACACAAACTTCACTGTGGAATTCCTAATATTAACCCTTTATAATTAAAATCCTCAGCTGCTGAAACTGAGCAAATCCCATAAGAATCAACAGAAAACAGAAGAAATTATATCTGTCTGTGAAATCAGACTGGCTGTATGTCACCTGCCCTCTGCATTTTTTACCTTCAGCAGGTCAATACAGGTACCCTACACGAGCAATTCCCAAGCAGGATGTGAGCACAAGGCAGGTTCATAACTGTGGAAAAATGAATCCTTGCTGAATATTAGAACAGCAAAGTGAAATTGATTATATAATAAATATGTACCTTAAAACACAGCAACTGGCCCACTGGGCAAACCTCCTTTCTTAACAGGCACTATAAATTTGAAAAATATCCTGAGCAAATTCCAGTGGATTCAAATGGAAAATGCACACTGCTAGGGACGCAAGTGTTTGATTCAAGGAAAAGGATCCTGACATAGCCAAAACTGATGAGAAAACTCACACAGAATTTTATGCACTTGTTTACAGGCTTTTAGTAAAGATAAACTCAGATAAAGCAGATAAATTTTACTTCATATGGAATTTATAGGCTTAAGGTGCCCCCTCACAGCAAATCCATCCTGAACACAGCGCTCCTCACACTGTGCCTGATGAGGCTATGGGAGCATTAGGATCCCATCTCACAACCTGCACAGCAGAGCACAAAGAGATGAGGTGATTTGTCCAAGGTCACCACACGAATCATTCCCAGGGCCAGCAATGAGACTGAAGTTCCTCAACTCCTGGTTCTGGCAACTAGACCATGATGCCTTTAAGTGTATTACAGCAAACTATTCCTCGTGTCATCAATCTCGGATCCAGAAGCACTCTAAATCACTCGAGGATTATGACATTTTTATGGGAGGACAACACTTCATTACAGACCTGAGAATCTGGGGGGAAGAGCAGGAAAAACTCCCAAAGCTGCTGAGAAAATCTCAGAAGTTACAGTGGAAAACAATTTTCTATATGGACAGAACATGAAAACTGCTGTTTACTATTCACTATTTCTTACCCATTTATCTATTTTCTACAATTTTTAGCAGTTTCAGGCACACAGAGAAGAGAAAAAACAGCCTGTGCCCCGTGTCCTATGGTCAAAAGGAACAGTGGCCAGAGAACAGTGGCCAGTACATAGACTGCTCAGAAACAGTCTGAACAAACTATGAGATTGTTTCTGAATGATAAATTCCTACAATCAAGTACAACTTTCCAAAGTTTTAAAATAAGTAAGATATTCATGTATTCTCACAGCAGATAATTTCATTGCATTAAACAGAATACAAAGAGCTGCAGAAAAAAAAACACGCCCCAGTCACTAAACTGCAAATAATTCTTACAGGGGGTTTTGACAAATGTTTTACTGCGAGAAAAGTTGCACAATTCATTACAACATGCACCACAAAGTGCAAAAGCCACATACTTCAGTGTAGTTATTCCTTGAATACATGAAAAAAAACCTAAGGGAGAAAGGTTACTCTCTTTATGAGCTGTTCTTCTTCCACGAAGTGTTTGAACTCTATTGTCAAATAAATAAATACAGGAAATTAAAGCTATAATGAATTGATATATTGCAATGAAGCTCTCTGAAAGCTCTCTGGACATGGTTCTGGGCACCCTGCTAGAGCAGGAGTTTGGATAGGATGAACTCCAGAAGTCCTTTCCAGCATCACCCTTTCTGTGACTCATTTTTCCATTCCCTATCAATCAATTCATCTGCTGGGTGGCTTTAACTAAACTTTTTCAGTTCACTCTCCCTGAATTGCAAGTAATTGCGTGGATCCCTTTAAAATGAAGCCTGTTACTTTGCTGAAGCATGGCCTCCCCCTCCTGGGATGCTACCAGATTTGAATGAAATTGTCCTTTATTTACTAAAACCTGAATCCTGCTTCCTCTCTTCTGCAGGTAGAAAGGAGAAGACAACTTAAACAACAGAGTGCTAATACTGTAATGTCCATTAAGCTTAGCTTGTTCTTCTCTTCCAGTGAGAAAAAAGAAAGAGAAAAATTTCCTCCCCTCCTGAAAAAACACCCTCACAAAGCAAAGGTCACTGCAGACTGTGAGGTTCAGTGTGGAAGCAGCAGACTGTGCATGTGCAACACCCAACACAACCCAACATCCCACTGGGCACAGGAGGGATTCCAATGATTCCTCATAATAAAGTCAGAGCATACAGACCATACAAACAAAAAGGTACAATGTAAAAGAAGTATGTATAACAACAAATACAAACACGAAAACATCAAGGGAGGAACAAACAGGATGATTACGAGAATCTGAGCTCTCTGGTGAGACAAACAGTAGCCAGTGAAGAGATTGAGGCAGGAGAGATGGTACAGCCAGTGCAAGGAGGGCAGAAAACCTTTTAAGCAGTGGAGAAAAATAAGAATACACATCTGCAAACATTAATAAGATGGATAAATGTGGTGAAGGTACGACCATGGAGGAGCGGCTCCTCTGTTCCCGTCACCAACAGCAGAGCACAAGGAGCCACATCTAATTCCAGGGAACAGGAATTATCTAGATAAGAGTTCAGCTGCTTGCAAAGACTCAAGTATTGATGCCTTCAGGACAGGCAAGGCCCTTCCTGGAGCAGCTTTAATGACCTGAGTTCTAAAAGGAACCCGAGCTCTCTCTCACTTGTCTACACCATTCCTTCTCAGTCTCTTTCAGACTCTCTTTTAATCAACTCCATTATTTTGTCTGGCCTAGTGTTTCAGATTTAACAGTAGCCTTAAGTGAATTATTGGCCCTATAACTTACTGATTTCCATCCTATTTCAATTACTCAAGTCCTTCAAGTTACCAAACTGCCATCTTTATTCTTCTATATATTGACAATATCTTTTTACATTTGTCATCAGCAAACTGTATTACCACACACCCACTCTGTGTCTGGGTGATCATAAAAAACATTTTCAATAAAATCAGACACAAAAAAAAATCCTTGAAAACTCAGTCAAGTAACCTGTCTTAAATCTGATAATTTCTAATTACATTTAACATGCTTAAGCTGTTTTACCCATTTCTGCCAACCTCTCCAGGAGTTTCCTTTACTACATGCTCTACACAAGTCCAGACAGCAGTGGCAGCCTTTCCTATGTCTAGGAAAATCAGTAATCTTAGCAAACACAGCTACTGAGCCAGCTTAGCACAATCTACCCATGGAAAAATCACAGAACATTGTGCATAACTATCCACTTCTCTGCCTGGTTTGAATTATATTTAATAACAAAGTGTGTTTTGAGTTCCCCTTTGCAAATTAGATAAATTATTACCTCTAAATTTTCCATGTTTCCTCCTATGAAATCTATATTGATAAGCTACCTAAGCTTAATAAAAGCTCATATAAGTTTGCCAAGGTAAACTAACGTATGTTCACATATCTGTCCTTACTGGGGCATAAGAAGGATCCACAGTACTTGCTCACCAGGTCTCCTTCCACCTAAGGAAAACACAACCACAGGCAGCATTTTCAGGACTCCCAAAGCATTCTGAACAAGGGCAGGGGGATTTAAAGTAAACCCTGAGAGCAGAGCTCCTTCACAGCAGACACAAGATGAAACTAAACTACACGGAGGATGCAGGAATAAATGGCAGCAAGGGCAGGAGGAGGCAGGGGGAGCACACTGCATCCATGCCCAGGTGCCAAAGGGGCTGAGCCTCGAAGTTCTCAGACACCCGAGTCCCAAGACAAGCACATGCCCCACTATCATTCTTTACTGCACTTCAGACCTCTTTGGAAACTGCTGAGCCTGAGCTTCCCTTCTGGGAACAGCAGGGCCTGGATCACCACACCTTCCTCGCTCTGTATCACAATCCGAAGGCAATGAACAGGAATTACAGAACCAATTAGGCTGGAAAAGATCTCTGAGCTCATCAGGTCCAACCTGTGAGTGATCTCCCCTTGTCACCCAGCCCAGAGCACTGAGTGCCACCTCCAGTCTCTCCTCAGACACCTCCAGGGATGGGGACTCTAAGAGCTGTCACCACCTTGGACCTCACTTCCCACACAGAAATTTAGAGCAGCCCATCACTACAGCACCCAGATTAAAGGCACCGAGGAGGGGGAGAGAGGAGAAGCCATAAAGCAGCCTCTTCCTGCCCTGCATAGGGACAAGATTGCCACAGTGCTGTTTTTCAAATCACTAATGGGTCTGATATTGTTTCCACAGGAGATTTACGTTAAAAAGATAACTTTCCTCACTTTTGCTTTTCATTTCTGTCCCTTTCTCTACCCGCCATTTCATTCTGGGAGGGAGAAGGAGCCGCTCATTTCCGTGGCAGCCCCGAACAATCTCAGATTTATAACGTGTGAGGAGCCCATCACGGTGATAGAGCAATCTTTCCAGCAGACATCTCTCCATTACTGGAGCTGATGCCTCCCTGCCCTGGTGCCACTGCAGGACGGATCTGTCAGACCCAACAGGGGGGCTCCCGGCCCCGCCAGCCCCCTCACACATTTGTCATCTTTATCTCAGCCAGCTCTGCAGCTCCTCTTAAACAAACTCTTCACGTGCAGCTTCACCATTTTTGGTTGTTTTTTTGGGGTTTTGTTTTTTTTTTTAAACAAAACGTTTGAATGAAACGGCACATTTTCAACTCTGCATCTTATGTGACTTTATTTTCCATCTTATTTTATGATGAAGTTATTTTGGTGTTTATGAAAGGAAATAATGGGTAAAGATGAAGGCTTCATTCCACTGTGCTGACAACATACTGGTGGAGAAATGGTGCAGTTAATAATGTAAACTTGATGTATGTAAGCACAGCTGGTTTGGGAACATCTTTTCAGCAGCACTAATTTATACTTTGCCTTTATTTTGTGTTTTGGTTTATGATTTTGATTAGCCACTAGAATGAGCTCTCTTAATTGCTTTCTGCTAAACTGCTTAAAAGCAAAAAAAAAAAAAAACAACAAAAAACCCACCCCTAGAAATTGAAACCATGCAACCTGTTTTACTTTATTAGACTTTTACTATGTTGTTACATTCAAAAATCAAAACCCAATATTAAAGGTTGTCAGATACCCTTTGGGCTCTGAAGGAACAGGAAAAAAAGGAGGGGAAATCCCAAATCCTCAGCAGCATTTGCTCATTAGCAATTTTAAATCCTGTATCACACAAACTTCTTCCAGTGATCTACTTTAGTTTTTGCATCTTAATTCAAGGCTTGATATACAAAATACATATTATTACCAGCATTAAATGGCTACTCCTTTCATTTCCTGTCTCCCAGCACTCCCTAAATTCATTATGTATTTACTTATCAAAAAAGGCAAACACAGGGCAGGGAGGAAAAAAAAAAAAAATAGCAGAAGAGAGTGGGAGATGCCTTAGAGAGTCATACATTAATACACAGCCTCTTTGCATTCCTGAACAGACACTTTATAAATTTAATATTTACTTCATCCGACAAAATTGCTTTAAGACTCTGTTTTCTATGACTACTTTTAAATTTAGATCTCAAACTGCTGCGAAAGGCTTTCAGAAATTTTTGTATTTTATCAAAAATACAGGAATCAAAAAAGTTGCTCTTGTTAAATTAATAAAACTTCTGAAAGTAGTGCTTAACAGAGTATTGAAGCTATCAAAACTGAAAGTCATTGTAGAATTAGAAACATATAATTAAACCAAAACAAACGTTTCCACCTTCAAACAAAGAATTTTTTTTCATTAAAATAAACTTGCAACACTGAAAACAAGCTTTTTATCTTTTGAAAGATCTCTTCTCAGCACTTTTCACCCTCGAGGTGCCCAACTGGATACCCCAAATCCAAGGTAATTTTCCACAGACAAAACACCACAAGTATTTCCAAAAACAAGATCTGGAAATATCTCTACACCTACACACCTCAAACTTATATTCTGAAGGTTGGTTTCCAACACAATAGCTAAGAAAAGGCCAGAGCACTTCATGGGGAACGCTCAGCAACTGGGAAATTCACAGCACCATCACTGCAAACTCCCATTGTCTGGACAGAACAGAATTTGTGAATCTGCCCTTTGTTAAAACTCTTCCAGCCTCAGCACAGAGAAAGAAGTTAATCACCTGATTTAAAGGTAGGCTGCTCTTTATATTATCTCTGAAGTAAAGTGACAGTCATCAGGCTTTTTCAGTGACACTGCCATGATCAATGCTGCAGTCTCAGGCGTTAATGCTTCATCCACCTTTAAAAGCAAATGGAAGAACCCAGAAAGATCAATATTATTAGTTTCTTATTCCATGTTAAATTACTGGGAATTTTATGCATTCTTACAGAATTCATCAGTGGTATTAACCATAGCCCAAAAGTGTTAATGCCAAACAGCACATCCCTTACTTGGGAACTATCAGACTCCTGCAAAATATGCAGATCAACGGTAAAAACACATCAGAAAATTATTCTGGCAAAACTGTTCTGCAAAATTCCACACCAAAACAGCTGAAAAGGCCGAAAGGCTCAGGGCAATGAGAACAGAGACCAGTGTCTCACCTCAAAGCTGCTGGCTACAAGCAGACGACAGCTGTGCCACAGACACTGTGAGCAGCTTCAGGGAAGCAGAGACAGCAGCATCCCAGGCTGCTGCTGAACAAAGGACAATTGCACAAGGATCCAGAGTATATGGGGAAAAAAGAGAAAGAGGTGGAGACCCTACCCCTGCACTGCTTGCCTTTTCCCCCAAGCATTTTACTGATTTGAAATGAAAGTGCCAGTTGTAGGGTGCCACACCACAGTCTGGTACCACTGACTGGGGTGAGACACAATGCCAGGAGCTTGGTAGGTCTGCAGAAAGCTTTTATCCATCTTAATTTCTTTTTTTAAAAGCACCCAAGTATGAAATGGCTCCAGTCTTCCACCGCAGACTGCTCAGAACATCAACCACAGCAATGAAAACTGGAAAACAACAACCTGGCTCAATGGGTCAAACATCCTTTGCTTACGAAAAATCAGGCTGGAAACCCAAGAAACCCAACTCATGAGCTACTGTTCTGCCTTTCAGTACCCCTCAGTATTTGCCACAGCTTCTCAAAGACTTAGTTAAGCCTCTTTAACATAAACTCTACTACTTCCTTCTTCCCATAGCCTACTCTTAGAGTACTTCTCACATGTGCTGTGGGAAAAGGACCTTTTCATAAAGAAAATGTCAAATCTTTTTTGAAGGTAGCAGAAAAAAAAAAGACACATTTTAATATAACAATTTATTTTGCAGCCAACTCAACTAACTTCTGCAAGAAAAACATTTAGCCAGTGTTAAAAAGCAGAAAGCACCTTACATTTTGATTAATTTGATACTCCTGTATTATGCATAAAGCCACTCATTCATTTTGCCCTGCAAACTGTTCTTATCCAAGAACAGATACGATCAGAGTGAAGCAGTGAAAAATTTTATTAAAGTAAACACAATCCCAGTGGAACATGCTCGTTATGGAAATACACCGCAGCCGCTAAAAAACTGGCCATTTCATCCGGATGTAATAAATATTTTCACAGACACCTATCTACTGTTCTTTCGAAGTTTTAAATGCATAACTATGAAGAAGCTTTTCCCAGTGTCTGCCTAAGCAGGTGGCAGTCACCTACCACATTTCAGACATTTAAAAAGCATCCCAACAGGACACAAGAACAAGATAATAGGGCAGCGAGTGTGCATGCAGGCTTCTCCCCAGCTGAGCACAGAGCCCATCCCTTGTCATGGAGTCACATCCTGATCCTCCTTATTGATGGCAAAGCATCTGCAAAGAAATACCTCCCACACTGACTTATTAGGAAAGGAAAGAACTACAAACAAAGCCACGTGCAGCACTAAGTGCTCTGCAACAATAGATGGGCAATGGCAAATAGCAATTTCACAGCAAGCCACAGGGCTGGAGCTCATCCATCTCCTCAACCTGATGGATGAACTTCCTTAGCACATGATAAAAATATGAGTGCTGCTTTCTACCAGAAGTTGTGCAGCAGCTCCATGCTTGGAAAATGCTCAGGTTACAAGTAAGGTGCCTCCTCATGCACCCCAAATTCCTCTTTTGGTGAAGCGCCAAGGCTTATTGTACCTGCTGCTGATAGAACTGGACAGGTCATCCTCGAGCAGTCTTTGTCTCAAAGCGAGCAGCTAAAACCAGTTAAACAGCAAGTGAGGGGCATCCAGGGCAACACATCTCAGCTCTCATCTGTTCCACATCTGCTGTACTTCTGTGGGCCCAAGTTTGACTTGGGAGTTTGATCTTCCTTCAGCAGGAGACACAGCAATGGGTTTGGGGCTGGCTCTCCCCCAACAGGCATGTCCTGGCACACCCTAGAGGGGCAAAATCCCTCTCTGGTGCCACCCATCATGGCAAGAGTCCCACAGGACAACTCTTCCAGCACTGACGGAAGATCTGGACAGCAAAACCCAGGAGCACAAACCCACAAAGGAACGAGCTACCCAGTGCCAACACCCATGAGTTAGGAGATCTGTCCCCTACACACCTGTCCCCTGCCTCGAGTGAGGAAAAAAGTCATGATTTTTAGTGCAAGAAGAAAAGTGGGGAACATGACAGGGACAGCAAGGCACAGCACTGGGCTCAGCCCCTCATGAAGACTTAACTACAAAAACTTGGAGAGACACTGTTCACTAAAAACCTGGAAAATGACATTCCCAGACTCTGGGCTTTGCTTAACTGAATGAGAATAAAAGTAACAAAGTTCTGTATTCTTCACGTCCTAAAATATGGTTTCACTTTTTATTAACTCATAATATTCTAAATTATCTTCAACTTTCACTTATATTCTTATGCTGAAGTTTTAAAACCAAAGAAATGAAAACCAAACAAAAAACCCCCAGACCTTTAACATGACATGAAATAAATATGAGCCAACATCTACTCTCACATTCTGAGCCCAAGGCCTAGGCATGTTAACTTTACATTTCATTTACATTATTCTGTATTAAGCATCCTTCTGGGTTCTAAACACGCTTAGAGTAGTGCACACACAAATATCTGTACGCACACAGGGTCAAAAATCGTCTCAAGTTTTCATGAAAATTTCTGACCCTTCTTTACCAGTGTTTTTGCAAATACTGCTTTTGTGAAAAATGTATAAGAGTAATGAAATTCCTGGCTGAGGCTTTAATCTCAAGTCACTTCTATAACAGGGGGTGGATCAGAGAGTATAATTTGCTGTTATCGCACTGCTCATCTCCTGTGTTGACAATAGAAATCCTCCTGTTAGTTTTTCTTAGACAAACGTGACCCCAACCTGATATGACACTTTATTTTTTCAGCTGTGTAACAACAGTCTTAAACCAGGTGTTTTCTAAGCTGCATTATCCCATTTTGGGAAACTTCTGTGTTGCTATCAGTGAGGTAACACATTAAAAAAAATATTTTTTTGCCTGTATTTGTAGGCTTATAAATTAAATTCTGTACACCAACTTCTTGACATTTCCACATCTTGCCATGAACAAAAATATTTGACTACTTCATGTTTTTAACGTTCTTAATTAAAATTAAGTATTGATTGGCAGGCTTTTAAGGAAATACCAGCAACATTCCAGGATAAATTGAAAGCATTAATGTGCTTAAAACATTTGTTTTCCTTTTTAAAATAATTGATCGTTAGTTTCTTCTGGAGGTTTTTGGTAGGGAATATCTGTATTCTGTTGTTTTTATGTCTGCATATTCATCAGTCTAAAACAATTTTAGACCCCAACCTCTTTGGTATTGTGTTTTAGTACTTGCTGGCACTAGAATTTTGCACCATAGCCCTCGATTTATAGCCCTCATTTAGCCATCATGCTATTCAAACCCCTGACTTTAAATATCCGCCACACAGATATGAGTAACAAAAAGAGACAGAGTATAGCTATTGTGCCTTCAAAGAAAAGCAATAAACCATTCTGCTTGCTCTCCTTCATGTTCTTTAATTCATTTCATTTCATTTTAACTACCCAGAACAATTTCACCAGCCATTAGCCTGGAATGAAACCTTACAAAGGCTGATTGTTGTTATAAAGATGGGTCCCAGCACTCCCTCCCCCTCCTTTTCATAAGTTTTAGGACAAATAGGCTACTTCATAGCCGCAGCTTTGTTTTTTAAAAAGAGAATTCTTGCGAAGCAAAGGACAGACAAACTGCTTCACATCCACATTCAAAAGACTCCAAAACAACATCCACAGTGAGCTGGGCTGGCTCGGAGCCCTGAGCCCGGCCCGTGAGGAGGGAAGGGACAACAAAGGATGGATCTCCCAGCCATTCTGTGCACGAGGTGCACCGGAGTCCACCCCACATACCACAAACACTGATGCTCTGGCCCTCAAACCTTTAGCAAAGGGTGGGGGGAAGCACCAAATGCTCAACTCCACTACAGCCAACTCTAAACACTGGGGGGGAAAAAAATAAAAACATCGATTTTATGAGCACGTTTTTATATTTTGCAGAAATAAACCTTTGTGAGTGTCATTTCTGACAGCCTACGCCAAGAAAAAGCTGCACATTTTTGTCTCACTGCATCCATGTTTGGAAAACAATCTTAACAAGACAAAAAATAAAGGCACATTCTGTTTTTTCCAATTTGTGAAGAGCTGCACACCTTACATTTAGCATCTTCATGGAAAGCCGTGAAGAAAGATATTCATTCAATCTAAAAAAGTGCTCAAGTGTTGGATTCTGCTTTTTTTCTAACAAGCTGGTGGCATTTCCCCAGCCCTGGCCAGTCTCTCTGCTCAACATGAAGGCCCCGAGCTCGTAACAGCTCTGCCCCAATTTAGAACGTATGTATATGTAGCAACATCCCCACAAAACGTTCACAACCCTGTCCAATTCCGATGTATTTTTGATCCTTCCCAACAAACAGATCAGAGAGATCTTTT
Organism: Orthonyx spaldingii; assembly: GCA_013397795.1. Lineage (NCBI taxonomy): Eukaryota > Metazoa > Chordata > Aves > Passeriformes > Orthonychidae > Orthonyx > Orthonyx spaldingii. Next base: position 1,315,483 of record VZTJ01000523.1, read on the forward strand.
CCAACAAAGTGTCAACAAACTGTCTGCGCAGACAACTCCCTCCTCAGTTTGTGTATTATGTGGTTTGTATTATTTTTATTCCTCGTTAAGTGTCACACTTGTCAAAAGAGTGAACGCCACTTTTCCATAGTAACACAGTTTTGTGATGGAAGTTGTGAAACCTTCAAGACTTACAGATACTTCCACAAATATCCAGTATCTGCTCAAACGTTAACACCGTGAGCTTGGAAAGTAAAGGAATGGATTTCTATGTTTTCTTTTCCAGAAAGGTATCAAAACTACTCCTGAAATTTGGACATTTTCTTCCTCTTCCAAGAAAAGGCAAAGATTAACTAATCAACTGGTATTTCTTTCATTACACCACAAGAAAAAAAATTACTTTAAAGTAATTCAAAGTAATGATAGAAGCCAAAAATTACTTTTTATGTAGTGACAAAAAACTTGGAACATGAGATTATGTTGAGTGTGAGAGTGTCTATAAACAGAGCTGCTTTATCCCATCTGAGCTGTTATTGGTGATGCCAATAATCTGAGTTTGAAGATGAAGTCTGCAAAGCTGCATGTTTTACTACTCACTTCCAAATTATGTAAATGAACACCACATTAAATAATACCTTGTTAGAGGTGTGGTTGGTAAAACAGCCTGATAAACAAATCCTGATACAATTATAATTCATTTTCATATGACAAATTTATAGAAATCTATAAATACAAACTCCACAGGGAGAAACACCAGATCAGAATGGCAAACACAAAGCCACCCAGCACCTTCCAGAATGTTCATTTATGTCCCCTCAACACTAAGTTACTAAGGCAGTGGCTTTTCTTTTTGTTTTAAATACAGAGACACTGGAAGGGGTAAGTGATCTCACACAGCTTCCAACAACATCAATTATCAATACAAACACCAGGAAAAAACACCAGCTGCAGGTCTGCACCTCTGTGGAAGGTACAGGGCTCCACAATATTTAAAAACAGAGATCCCATGCAAGAAGAACTTGAGCAGGACTTCAGGTCAAGAAAATACCTTCAACAGAAACAAGAAAGGAGCTCCAGCCCGAGTGCAGAATGTATCTAATTTTATTAACTGTGCAAATAAAAATGTTTGGAAATTTCTACGAAACTACTACTTACAGAGCAATAAAACATAACAGGACCTCAGGTAATGCTGGAGAGCAAGCAGCATTCCTGTACCCTTTTCCAACTACACCGCTCACAGAAGTCACCAAAAATCCTGACAGAAACAGAAGAGCCAAGTTTTCCTGTATTAGTAAAACTCCACAGACATGAGCAATAGTTGCTCCGTTCTACACAGCTGTGGATTTGGTAAGACACCAGTAACTTCAGAGCCAGTCCAGAAACACCTTTATGTGACGGGACACTTCAGCTCCCCATTTTGGAGCACTTCAGCTCCCCATTTTGGAGCACGTGGCACCACTCTGAATTAGAATGTTTGTGCCTTATTACACTGTCATGTGGTCAAAAAGTTAACATTGCAAGATTAATTACGACTCTTTAAAGGAAGTACTGCTGTACACATCTTCAAATGAATACTTAATCCTTTCCCTGACACTTATTCAGATGTGGACTTTTCACCTTTGTGCCACCCTGCTCTGTAGGACATCATTTGCTATCTCAATTAAGCTGCATCAGTACTTTTCATTCCAACTACCTAAACTCTCACCACTCTCAACAGGAGAAAACATCATTTGCTTCCAGCTTCACAGTTTTCATACAACTGCTGAGAGCTGTTAAACTGAAATAGTGTTCTATCCCACAGGATGAAGGGATGGCCAGGAATAACTGGCCCTGGAAGAGACTGGCTGTTTACCTTCCAGCAGCACTGTGCAACCCACCAGGTAGCAACAGTTCCATACCTTTTAACATCTCCTGCTTCAACACACCTGACATGTCTTAATTCCTGTTCTGAGGCTCCTGCATTAATGAGGACAGATGCAGTAACTCACTCCACTGGCTGCATGCAAGTGCTGAGGCACAGACAGCTCCGTGATCCACCTTGCTCCAGGCAAAACCTCAGTGCTTGTGAGCCAAACATTCAAAAAGTGCAAAACCTTTTACATCTCTAGACTGCTTTTAGGAGTCCATTTAAATATATACACATATATGTGATTGCCTGAAAACCTTAGAAAAATAACCTAACAAAATACATTGTACACACTCAAATCAAACAGCAAACAAAACATTTTTGACAGAAAAAATTTTAATTCATAATAGAGCCTTGATGTCTATTTACAGACTGTCCTGAAGTAAGGTACTGCTACAGAGACATTCATATTCCAAATAACTTTAATGATCTGCCTCACAGGCCCTCTGCTGCATCTGCTGCACGTCCCCATGCAGTGAGAGCACAGGCAATCCAAGCAGGTTAAGTTTGGGTATTGCTGTACGTTCCTGCACAGCCCAGAAAGAGAAAACTCAGTAGGTATCTCTCTATCTCTACAGCTACAGCTACACATATACAGTGTCCCTTACAGTGTCCCTTTCTGGAGCCCAGAGCAGCACGGGTAGCTCCGGGCTGCCACGAGATTTTAGCGACAAGCAGCAGCGTGGGGTCATCTCAGCATCACACACAGAAATTAAAACACAGCACTCCTTATACAGCCAGGTCAGACTTGCAAAGACAGCTCCCTGTAGTGGGCTGGAATTCACAAGTCTCACTCCCTCCTGATGGCATCAGTAAATCCAGACAATGAAGCTTGAGGCATTAAACACTAATCACAGAGTGGCCACGCAGGGATGAAAGGGGAGCTAAGGCACCAACTCCCTCATACCAACAGCTTGGAATCACAGGATACACAGAGTAAAATGGCTTTCACAGAAGGGCATGAAATTAGGAAAAATCGCAGCTAATTTATAATGCAAACTTTGTACAAGAAATTATTTTCACGCACACAACTATCACAGAACCTTCCCACAAGACCAAGAAGCAATTCAGCAGCAGACTGTAACCTTAAAATAAGAACTACATTAATTATCCATGAGGGAGAAAAAAAAGTAAACCTTGTTCTAAACAAGCAGAGTTCCTGTACAACAGCTTATTTGTCCCTTCCATCCTTGCTACTTGCAGTGACACAAAACACAGATTGGCACTCGGGAAAGCAGCAATAAGGAATGTGTCTTCTGGAGCACTGTCTCCAAGTTCAGCCCAGTCCCACAGAAGCTATAAAAACTTCCAAGTCTGTTAATTCTGTTGTATTTATTGTGCATGGTAAGATGCTACGTAAGAAGTGATTTTAAAAACCCAAATTTTATAAACAGCATTGCAATTGCTTTGAATTGTGGCCTGCAGCCATCTCCTGCTGTAATCAATGACAAAAATCAACCAACCTCAGCAGCTGCAGGTCACCTACCAGACCAAAATTTGGGCTGGCAATTATTGTATAGAAATACCCCAACCCTTGCTGAAAACTCATGCAATAGATCTCTCTTCACTTTACTAATATCTGCGAAGTCCCACGTAATATTCTGAACTGAGTCCCACGAAAATGGTGGAGACAAATTATTGTTGTTGTTGTTACTTAAGCAAACGTTCATCTCTATGGGTGAAATATACTTAATTGGTTTAAAAAACACATTGGTTTTACCAAAAAAAGACCTAAAACCAGTAAATCTGTAAAACTGAACATTGTTTAATAGTCTTATTAACTGCAGTTTGTTTAATTGCAATATTTAAGTCTTGAGTAGATCTGAAATTGTCAGATGTATTTAATTGAAATACTATCCCTAGAGCTAAACACCGAGGGTTTATAATATGATACATGTTATTCATGATTAGCTAACTGCTCCCTTTCCATGGAAAATCCCACAGAAAAAGCAAGGGAAAACAAGGCAACAAACCTGCACTACAGGACAGGGGAAAAGGGGAGGTGTTTGCTTCAAAGGGGGTTTTGGTGGGTTTCGTTTGGGTTTTGTCACTCTGCATTTAACCAAGTGATCTTTGCTCCTTTCTCTTCTCCAGAAGTTATGTCTTCATGTAAATCACAAGGAACATTCTTCTTTCTTCCTAATTCTTCTCACCCTTCTTCCATGTCCAAAATCATAGACACATTCATCAACACACCATCCACAAAATGCTGAGTCCAAATGAATTCCTACTTTGTTTACAAAAAATTTCATTAAGAGCAAACAGTATCTACGAACTGAAAAACACCTACAGTACCTGCACGCAATTCAACAGAAATCCAATTTGATTTATCCTGATGTTAATTGGCAAGTGCAGCACAGAACTAAGTGCATAAGCACAGAAATCAAAATTAAAATTCCCATTATATGTGGAGATGAAAAAGAAAACTGTATTCTATAGGAGAAAAAGAAGTAAAAAATAAGTGTATGAAAACAACAGGTATGTCAGTAACTTTCTGCTTAACAAAAGAGTGTATCCTGATGAACACAACCTCAAACAAATAGCTGCTTAAAATAATTAAGACAAGCTGTTTACTAAAAAAAATAAACCCAAGCAGACAGATTAACAAACAAAAAGCCCTTTAATTCTCTGTATTTTTTCCCCTTGGTGGTCTATAAGGAAAATCAGAACAGTAAAATTAAGACATACAGGGTAAGACATGCAACTGAAAAGGTGAACAACCCAGCAAAACACACTTGGTTAATTTGATTTTTGTAATTTGCTTCACGATCTCTGCCACGAAGTTCTGCTCAACATATTCTTGCTAGCAACTATCTGCACCAGAATTAGTCTCTCAAGTAGCAAGTGTAGCATACACAACAATCTCAATGAGAGAGGCAATTAACAACTGCTGCAAAAAATAATTATATATAAAGATGGTTTGAAAGACAATACTCTATCTAAAATGACCTCGCTGTATTCACAGCACTGATAAAACAGTTTTCCTTTAAAAAATGCCGCTTTTTTTATTCATCAAAAGAGAAAAGCCCCAAGGTCACCTGTCAATAACAGAACAAACCCTCAGTAAATCACAGTGCTTCACAAATAAATTCCTCATCAGTAATTAAAACCAGGCCTCTCTGGCCCTGTGTTATCAGCTCATCAAATTCATTGCTCATCTAGAATAACAGATCCACATCTGCAGTCATTACAGCATGCCAGATAAATCAATCCTCTCAATGATGCTTTGAGCCATCTCTGCTCCCTTTTAACCAGCCCGATATTTATTTCCCCCTGACACTTCTGACATTCTATTTACTGTAGGCAAATGGAACTCATACGGCACCTTGTAATGGCTTTACCAAACCCCATTGTGGGGCATATCTTCCAAGACTGATGGGTGCAATAAACAAGGTTTTATGGTGTAAGTGTGAGCTTCCAACTTCTTTTTTTCCAGGAATTTGACTTCTGCAGTGAAGATGGTTTATTACATTTGATTGCAGGTGGAAAAAGCTATATCCACTTTGAGACCTGTCAGCTAAAAGCAAGCAGAGAACTTTTGAAATAATATTATTTTTGTAATTTTATCTTCTCATTGATAACAATACAGAATAAAGCATCTCCCTGTCAGGACCTGGAAAGCAAAGCCATAATTTATCATTCCACCTCCACCCTCCCTCCCACCAAATCAAACACAGGTCTCCTCTGTAAACTTCCAAAAAGTACAACAGCAATATATAATCACCACATATGCACAAAGTCCGTCCCAAGCCCTCCCTCAGCATTGTTGTTTACACTCAAATCTGAAATATGTGTGGCTAAGTAGGCACACACATATTGACAGATGAGGTCAAACATCATTTTGTGGCATCTGAGCCCAGCAAAAATCACAGGTTTCTTACATTAACTGCACAAACCAAAACTTTTCACTGTTTGGTGCATTTTCCAGTAACAAGCATCAGACTGCTGGGTTCAAAATGAGAACATAAATTGTTTCCTTGAGAATGAAGCAAACGGCACAAGAATCACTTTTCAGCATAAATTTTGACTGTTTGTACACTATCACAGCTGCTCTATTTACGGAAATTTGAGCGAAAATCTGTTTAAACGAAAAGTAAAAGCATTCCCAGAATCGGAAAGTCTCCCAGAACATCACATGTGTTAACAGCTCTGAGGAGTTCAGCAATTTCTGGGACTCCAGCAGATCCCCCTCCTCCGTGGGGGTGGTTGTGCTTCCACGTACATATGGACACCCACCCAGGAGATGCCTGAAAGCATATGCCACCCATCCAGGAGCCCGACTCTGTCCTGGAAATCCGGGCTTTCTGTGCTTCAGAGAACAACACTGTGCACAATCTGACCACAAAAGCAAATTCCTCGTGCCGTGAGAAGAGGCAGCCCAGCTCCCCAAGTGCAGCTCACCCCCAAGCCAGGCCCTGCCCCTGGATCCGCGCGATCCAGCCCCGGGAGCGCGCGGGGCTCCACATCCCGCCGCTCATTAAGCGCGGCTCAAAATTGACTTGCATTAAATTACTGTCACAGCGTTAGCGGGTCCCTCCTTTAGCATATATTAAAATCTGATTTCTGTGTGCCAGCGGTGCCTCGCTCGCAGCAACATGGAAGGGCTGTTTTAAAAGTCCTTTTTTGGAACAAAAATAACGTCCGAGCCTATAGGAGGCTATGAATTCTCAGATCCTCCTTCCAACACTGATTCAAAAATGACAGGATATAGTCTTTTCCTTAATGAAAAATCTATATTTATCACTCTATTGTTCTTGTGTACCGATCCTACTGCTCTCTGAGGCCAAAGTTTGAATATATTGGATTTTGAAATAATAGCCCAAGGCTCCGAGATGCTGGGTCATGATACATAAATGATGAGAGGGTTGTTCCTTATTTCTCTGCTTCTTACCACAAAAACAAGATACAAATTTCAGGGTGAAAATCTTGAGAAGTCTACATTATCTACAAAGTGTAAATTATATGGGATATTCACAGAACTATAAATTATAAAATCAGACTATACTGAGGAAGATGATCTGCCTGTTCTAGGAATAAACCAGTAATTTGTTGCTTTAATATCATGAAGTCAAGTCCTATTTTTACATAACCATAGATGTGATAAGCTCAACTTGTTTGGATTTTTTTAATCTTAATTCCAATTGAGTTTGCATATAAATGTTTGAAAAAATAAATTAATTTAGGACAAAGATCCAGAGACTCAATTTACCAATCTGTTATACTTCACATTTTGATTCTTAAATGTAACAGGGGTTGAAAGAGAAGAAACCCCCAGCTATAGACTGTTGGTACTAGGAGAATAAAGAGATAAAAAATCTCATTTTTTTTCCTATGGCAAAATTTAAGACTGCTGTTATGATGAAAACATAAAGGGGAGAATCTGGAAAGTATTTTTCACCTTCATCCCATAATAAAACAGAGTTACTATTACAGAGTTCTGTAAAGTTGCACCTTCTACGCCGCTGTATTTTCAGGGTATGAGGAAGAGTTGCCTCTAGGTTTTGTTTCTTGGAGGTGCCCAACTTTCCTTTGACCTTGAGTGACTCCAGCTGAAGTTTTCCAAACCAGCCCCTGAAATACTCATCTTGCCCCTGTAACCAAGAGAATTAAAGGGGGCCCTGGGGGTATATCTGCTCTTCATGCTTTTTGTCCATTACCTGAAAATCAAGACCTGAGATTCATAAACCACTGGAGCAGTTTAACACCCAGTACCCAGGGAGAATTAACACCTTGGGGAATTCCTGAGATTATCACAACACTAAGTGCCATAGAAATGCAAATGCACCTTGGTTATGATTAATGAACATTCTTTTCAAAAATTTAGTTTGAGTTATACATATACAGTATAAATAGAGTGCATACATAGAAAAATAAAATTAAAATAACTTCTCAATCCAGATCACAATCCATACCACATCGTTTTGTCCAGGCACAATTATTTTCTGGGAATTTTTACCTGTTAAAAAATGCTTTGATTTCCAGAATCAAATGCAACCTCAGTTCTGCAAATCTTAGAAGAACCAGGAATGGAACCAGCTTCTGCCTGACCAACTGTGGAACAATCCAAGGCTGTTCAGTCTATAGAAATGACTTTTTCTGGGACAGCTGCTGTACTCAAAGGAGTTTTGGAATATATTCTTTTCATATTACCTATACTCATGACTTATTCTCTCCAACTGTCTTCAGTAAAGATAGAAGCAATTTATTGAAAATATGCTATACAGAAAGGCTCTTCCCTTTGAAGTTTATATTTTGCATTACAAAAAATTACTCATTCCTGAAAATTCACTTTTAACATCTAAACTGGGATCCGAGCAACCTTCCAGCCCAAAACAACTCCACTGTGGAATACATACCTTGCTCTTCTAGATTATTACATGTGCATTACACATTATGCATCCACACACGGTGATTGTTTGGTTTGTTTTTTTTAATTAACTTTAATTGCTTACCCAAGGTGAATATATTATCTCATTAAATAAGAATTTTTCAGTGTTGGGAGGTTAAAATTAAAAATAAAAAAAAAAACCACGTGGTCAATGCTCCTGGATACCTTTGCTCCCATTCCTTCACTTTTCCCCTGACAGTTTCGAAGATGAAAGTGCCCCTTGAATCTACAGTCACATACCACTATTTACTGTTTGTCCCACAGGCTTTTCCACATAATTTCCAACAATCATGCTGCTCCCTGCTAGGAAATGCTAGAACAGGTAATGTATATCCTTGCTAACTACTCAGATACACAATTTTACAAGCAGGCTGCCTGTGCAGGTTTACAGACACAGAGACATGAGTCTGATCTCAAAGGCAAAGAGACAAGATCCAGTTGTGATATGTCTAATATTAGTATTTTCTGAGAAATAACTACATAAAGAGCCCTCAGGCAACCTGTTTATGTTTAAATGGATCCAGAATTGATGTGCCCCATTATTATTTCACCCTATCTGCTGGCAGAGAGTTGAAGCTTAGCAGCCAAGAGAAGACACGTGCACCAGCACATGCTTCATAAAGGGGAATAAAGTTTACCTCCCTACCCCCAAACTATTGCTCTGTCTGCTGCCAAAATCAAGCATTGATGTACTGAGATATTAATTACAACACCAAATATCTCCTGCACATACAGAAGGGTACCAACTGCAAAACTGGCCAAAGAACCCACCTGTAAAATATGAGATTAACCCTTCCCCAGTCCTGTTCCAGGATACGTGGCTGACAACAAGGATTTGTCAACACCACAGACTGCAGAAACCAGCACAATTCCTAGAGAGGTATTAACCCACATGTCTGTACAGCTCTGAAATCCCAACTTCACCTTCTCAGGCATCACTAATTACTTTAATGACTGCTTATATCTCCTGATTCTTAAAACACACTGAATATGATCAAGAGAGATTACTCTGGCAGAATGTACACTCCAAGGGTAACCTATGTACAGCCTGCACAGTTTAAAGGGGGATGTGCTTCCTCCCAGTATTTCCACTAGTTTGTCCACACACTTTCCCACAACACTTTCATACAGCTGCAATTTGAAAACCATTCCATATTCCAGCTTGAACAACACTGAGTCATGGGCAGCTAATCACAGGTCCACGAGGAAAGCTGACCTCTTTAATGTTCGTGAGTCATCAAAAGCACAAGTTCAGCAATTTCTGCAAAACCCAGATCAAAGATTAAAACTTTTAAGAAAGAGTAGAGCTATGGGAATATATTAAACTGAGCACACAAATATGCTCAGTGTGTCATGTCACACTCATGCACTATTAGGGTCTGAAAAAGAGATGAAGCAGTGCCTAGTGAAAAGCAGAGGCTCCTGCTTTCTGTTTATCTGCAATTTCAACCATATGGGTGAAGAAAGATCTTCACACTAGTCTTGGGAAGTCAAAAAAACTCGACCAACACAGCTTTATTCCATAATTCTGTAATTCCAGAAACTGTGCATCACATAACGTACACTGACATCTGGAGCCTTGAATATTTAAATGTCCTCCTATTTCTCAGTATTTGCCAAAACCTCAGCCCAATGACAGGATTATGTGTTTCTTCAAAAATATTCAATTACCCCAACCCACAAAAAGACCACAGAAAGAAATTCATTTGGATTTCTAGACTAAATAAAGTTCAAATTAGCAGACAAATCAATAGCTCTGACCATTCCTCTTTAAGAACTCTCATTGCTCCTAAATGTCACAGTTGGCCTAGACCTTACCACTGATACAGGATTTGCTGGAAGATTATGCCAGAGGAAGGGCATAACAATTTAGTGTTCTGTGCAATAATTACTTTTATTTAATATGTAACTTGAACTTGATTCATACTGAAAGAGCCTTTACCTTGAATGAGCATAAGAAAAAGAAAAATCAAAACAAAAGAAGGAAAAAAGTAGTAGGTATTCACCTTCCTGCCTTTTACTTGGGTATAATCCTTTCCTTCATAATGTACAAGACCAGTAACGTGCGAGAGTAACTGAAACAATCATCTCCACTTCTCTCACTATTCCCTGCATGGGCAGTAATCAGAGAGGTCAAGATTGGCTTAAATTCTCTCACATTTAAATTCACATTCACAATTTAACTGTGTTAGCAAAGGCTGCTGGATATGTCAGCAACCATCATTTATCTCAGCACAGAGAACCGGTCTCTCTACATAAGCCCAGCACTACAACCACCAAGAGGAATAACTCATGGGAGTAAACTTAAATGACTTAACATTTTCTGAAGACCAAGAAAAACAATGAGATGGCTCCACTACTGTATCTATTAACTATGAAGTCTTAGAAGAATTCCTTCCTGTTCAACTTCTTGCAAGACCAACTTAATTCATAAAACAATTCACTATCTACTATCTGTTGTCACATATCATTACTCAGTGCAAACTGCCCAGTGGAGAGATAAGAAAAACATCTGAATGAGCAGCTGGGTAAGATAAGGCCCTGAGCCTGTGCAGACATTGAGAAAGATATCCAAGTCCTTACTACAGATTACCTTCTTCTGCCTCTGCCAAGAGCTGGGAAATGCAGGCTACATATTACAAGAATTATTAGATTCCTTGTTGATGCTAAAAACATCTACAAATGGTCTCTCAGCAGGTGCCCATCTCAGACATCCTGACCTCAGTACCACTGTCCCACCAGACTAAAACACCTCGGCCAAAAGCCATCAGGCTTAGGAAATTCAGCCACAGAAAGAATGGCAGCTGGATGCTGTCCAGCACTCTCTCCATTGACTTATCACACACTATCAGCCTAAGTACAAAGCCTCTATTTTTATCTCTTCTTGTGGGGAGTATCTGGATCCAGCCAATCCAAAAGAAACGAAAGAAAGTAGTCTAGGATTATTCGCTCCTTAATTATCACAGGTCTCCTACCCAAAGAAGAAAACAGTTCTGCTCAAAGCCCTCACTGCCATTTAAATCCCTGATGGATCCCAGAACCTTTTAATCCAATGAGAAATCCCATGTTCTTTTTGAGTCTCCTGTAATTCTGACTAAATATATTTAGACCTTCCATACACAAACTACTTACACAAATATTCTGGCACAAATAATTTGTGCAAGAGCTCTTCAACAAGGTGGTCTCACCTTTTGAAAACAATTTGGGGGGATAATGATGAAAATACACCCAAAGATACATGTGAATTGATTTAATTCAATCCTATAGCTGGAAGGTACAGAAAGACATGCAGCCTCCCCATCCACGTAGTGTTTATGAAAACATTCCACCAGCAATTTACATCTGTGTCAGACAAATAGAAGCGGTGTCAGAACTTGCATCCTTTATGTTGAACCACCCAAAAACAACTCAAAAAAGCCAGCTTACCTGCCCCAGTCAGCATTTTAATCTTTCAAAATTCATTTGCGTGAGACTTCTCATCCTTCTTAAATCCCTGTGACATACACCTCAACACTAACAAGAAGATGATTTTGACATCTTAGCTTTTGGCTTCTCTTGGGGGATACCTACCTTTGTAAAAGTGTTTCACACCTTCCTGGGGAAGTTAAGCTCCTCAGATTGTATCAGTAAACCTCTGTCTGACAAACACAGGGGAACAAGCCCAGCACACAGGCAGGGAAGCTGAGGTTCCCTAATGGATGAGGCAAATGTCGGAAGACAGGGAGTGTGGAAGGTACTGGTTATCTACATAGAGCAGCCTATGAGTTCATATACTCTCATGCATGAATACTTTCACACATTTATGAAGGAATTAATACTCACAGAGGAATACCTGAAATTTCTACTAGTCTCTAGAATATTCTTGTTTTATTGGTTAACTGCATTTTAATCGTGTACAGAAAGTACAGCAGTAACTGAGTAAAGGGAAAACAAGAGCAGCACATTACTGAGCTCTCAGGGTATCACCTGCTATGAGTTGCTTTGTTGTACCTTTATCCAGAATAATAGCAAATTGATAGTTTGGACCCACTGTGGGAATGTGCCTTAAGCAGAAGGATCTGCTTATAAAAGCATGACTTACAAAAACCAGAATCTGCTTATGGAATAGGAAAAAGAAACACAGCAAACTGTAAGCCCTGGGAGAGGTCAAGGCATGATTATTTCATATAAATATAATTAAAATATAAATTTATGATCACCTAAGTATCTAAATTAAAAGCCTTTCACTCAAAGGGAAACTTCACAAACCAGGCACAGGAAACAGCTGAAGAGACGAGCATCCACTTTACTTGAGCACTTGCATTTCTATATTAAAAGGCAAAGCTGTTAGTTTTTTTAACCAGCAGTTAAGTACTCAAAAAAGAGAGACTGAGCTATGTGAAGTATTTGACAGGTTCAGGACATCTACCAGTGCAATGACAAGCACTCTTATAAAAAACAAACTACAAATAAACATTTCTGTCTTTCAAACCATTCCATTACTAAAGGCAAGTGCAGAGACACTTGCACTCATTGTTTATGAGAACTGGAAGAGAAAGTACTAAGTTAATAATAACAACGATACAGAATTTAAAGTTAATATGGGAAATTATGGGCAAAGATCAGACAGAAGAATTATCCTCTTATGAAAAACAGCACAGCAAGCCTTTATTATTGCTTTTTGAACACATACACAAATTTATCTTGTACCACGACAGTACTTTCAGCAGTTTCATTGTCAGGTCCCATTTTCTGCTTCCTCCGTTCTCCCCTTCTCCTGATTCAAAACCATCCCTTTAACACATCATTCCTAATTAGATGATTAGTGCTTGGAAGGGCAGGAGATAAGTCATTTGCATAATTTAATCATAAAAAGAAGTTAAAGATACAGATTTTGCTGTTCGTTTGTACAATTATCTTCACCAGCCTGGGGGGCTGAGATATTAATGTGATTAAACAGTATTTCTGCAAACAGGCAACTGTGTGTCCTCTATTAAAGCAGAGCTGGAGGCAAATGAAAAATTAATTTTAGAAGACAATCAATTTTATTCTACATGACTGTAATAAATAACAGCCCATCTGCAGACAAGTCATTAGGCCCTGGGAGGCTACACGTGTCACAAAGTCTAAATGACACACAAGGCCAAATTTTCCACCAAAACCAGAGTCATAAATAGCCCACCAATGGCCATTCCCCTTCAGAGAGTGCAAAGGATTTCCCAGAAAAGTCATGTGCATGTGTGAAGTACTGATCACCAACCACCATTCGGGCTTGTACAGTATTCACAAATACAGGGGCTTGGAGGTTTGCCCTTCATGTTTTCAGCTTTTCCTGAATTCTGCAAGAATAAATCAAGATCCAGCTAAATAGCCAGGATGCTGCCTATGATACCGTAACCTGCATGAAATACATGTGCTAATTAAATACATCATAATTATCAGTTTACTACTTTTTAAACTGTTAAGGTACATAAAATTATTTTTCACCATGCGGTCACCTCCACTTAGAATATTAAAACCCACTTCTTGATTAAAAATAATCAAGGTAGTCTCAAATATGTGAAATATGATTATGCTTCAAGTAAGGATTTCTGAGTATCACCAACGTACAATATGTGCACAGCAACAAGTTCATGGTATTCCCTCTACTGAAGATGCTTTCTATTTATCACCAGTGGTGAACACTCCCCTCAATGGAAAAAGTGATTATTTCTATGCACCCTGAAATCCCTGATTCCTGACAAGGCAATGCAAATAAACATCTATTAACTCCCACTATTCCTAGCCTGTGTAGTGCTTTTCACAACAAAAATGCAGATATATTGATTATTTACTGGAATGGCTTGGGGTTCCACTATGTACTTTCTCTATGTTTATTTCCTGTACAAGTATATGCACTTAATTAATAAAAATCTATCCAAATATGAGATTAACTAAATACATACGAATAGAAGTGATGTCCCAAGGATTATTTCATTATTCCACATCCAAATTTACATGAAATGTTTCCTGATGTGGACCTAGGTAACTCACAGATTAAATCATGGCTATGCACTGAGGTTTGGATGTTTTCTATGCTGGCAATGCAAAAATCACTGAAATCAGTCAGAAGACTCTGGTTCTACAATGGTTCCATTGCAGAATTGCACCTGCAATGAGTCAAAAGACAGAGCAAAGAAACCTCCTCCTTCTTGAGAGATCCAAAGCCTTCGTGTTCATTCAGTCTCCTCTGTAGTCTTACACAGAAAGCAATGGTTGGGTCAGGACATTATGAAAAGTCAACAGCAAAAAAAGAAACTTTCAAATTTTGCCCCCAGTCATACAACCAAACTAAGCAATCAACCTAAACACTTAAATAAAAATACTCTTTGCCCACCTACTGTCTGTAAACTTGTTTATTATCACTCAAATTCTCACAGCACTAGACACTACAGGGGATTATTCTGGAAATCATCTTACACCATCAGATAAACTATTTCATGTGCATAAGATGCTACAAAGAGCTTCTAACCAAAAAGCAAAGGAGTGAACATCAAAAACCCCTGGCAAACTAACACCGATATCAAAATATGAGAAAATCTGAAACATTTTGAGCTTAAAAGACACTTTTAAAACTTTAAAGACAACTCAGTGACCAACACAACAAATGAAACCTGCGAGCGGTGTCTGCTGTTTGTGTATGTAGTTATTGTGTTGTTTGAGAATGACAGCTCAATCCAGATGAGGGGCAAAGATGAGGCCGTGTGGCCACAGAGCCACGAGAACCTGAAGACATCAAAGAGAAATTCTGTGAGAGCCAAGGATGGGGGAAAGTGATCAGCACAGAACAGGCACATTCAGACCCTGCTACAATACACTACTTAAGTGAAATGCAGTGCTGGTAGAATAACCCCTTACGTAGCTGGCTTACATGTGAGACTGAGCAGCAGAGATAATCACTCCTGCCAGGCATTTAACTTACTGTTAATAGCTAAGTTGGAAAAAAAAAAAGAAAAAAAACCCAACAAAAACATGGGGTTTATACTATCAGAAATTTCACATGAATGAAGAAAAAAAAGTTCTTATGAAGAGTTTCTATCCAGATCAGAATATACCAGTGTTAAGAATTCAGTCACTCAGCTGACCTTTACTCAGTGAACACAAGCTCTTAAAAACGTCTTTAGAAGTCTAATGCCATAATGTGAACTACTCTATTGCACTCACTGCATTACTCAGGAGAGATGACTGCAATAAATGTCTCATCAGTATTTTTTTGTTTTGCTTCCACACCAACACAAATAGAGATTCTTTCCTTTAAGGATGAGTAACTAAGATGGAGCAGTTTATTAGAGGGCTGTCGTTGTGGAGTGGGAGAGGGACATGCAAACTAAAATTTTTTGAGAAAGCATATTAAAAAAGGGCAAGATAAGTGGATGACCAGAAGCCCTCTAGGTTAACATGCAAGAGAAAAGCCATTCATGAAATTGCAAGATAGAAACGTTCAAAAGTTCCAGCAAGATGAAAGAGATTTGTTTGAAACAAAAATCAGTTGTGTAACCAACAAGGCAATTCATAACACAGAGCAGAAAGAAGTGACAGCAATTCTGGTTCTGAGACAAGAAATCTTAATTCAACAACAGCAGGATCAATTAATAATCTCCAGCCTTGGAGAATATAAAAATGGTTTTGTAATGGCAGGATGCTCAACTCCAGGTATTTTGATAATTCACTTATCAAATACATGAACTGCTATATAAAAAACCCCAACAAATAAAGCCTTACAAGCCAAAAGACTCCCCAAACCTACAAATACATCTTTCAGCAACAAGCTCATACGACAGGGGGAACAGAACACTGAGTTCGTTACCCTGGGTCCTGTTTCAGTATCCATATTCTGCTCTTGTCTAACTGCCAGCATTCTACTACCTCCCTCTGTCTCTGGTTTTTTATTGTTGGTTTTGGGAGTTTTTGTGTGTTTGGGGGAGGGGTTTTGCTTTTTCTTGTTTAGACATGTATTTTAAGTCTCACTAGAAAGACTTGACGTTTTTCCTGCTTCTATTTTTCAGTATTATCTCAGCAGCTCTTTCGAAAATTGCCCTCCTTCAGCACACAACAACATTTAAAAGTAGGAGGAGGAGGAGAGGAGGCAGCTGCAGACACCTGCAGCCCTGAAGAGAGATGCCTTCATCAGCCTCAGAAAAAAACAACAGGGATAACATTTCACAGACAGGACATTCTCTGATTAACTGTTATCCAAACAGTCTATTAGCTAGCATGTAAAACTTGCACTAAGCAAAAACAACGTGTAAGAAAAAGCGTAATGTGTAATATTTTAAACATGCTGATTAGACGTTCTAAATGAAGTTCAAAGTATTTTTTCTTTCAACTAGCTTTATCTTCTTAATTAGCAACTCTTAAGTTACTGTAACATACAAGTAACTAAATCTCCCTACTGGCACAACCTCTGTGCCAGGAGCTTTCTGTACAGCCACCTTTATTTTTTTAATTACAAATATACAAATATTCTTCTCTGGGGGCGGTGGGGAATAGGACAGGTCAGCTCCTCAGCAAGCACAGAGGATTTCAGGAAATCATTTGTGAGACAAAGATGGCACAATATGACATGGTTGATTCGCAGGAAGGCAGAGTGTCTGTACTGACCTGCTTGAGTGACTCCTCAGCAGGGCAGTGACCCCAGCAGGGGCTGCCTGTGACATCTACTCCCAGCTCCCACGGAATCCAGGCATCCCAATAAAATCTTTCTTCCACAGCACAGTTATTTCTACTCTGCAAATGGGTTGCCCAGAAAGGCTGAGTCTCAATGTTTGCAAATATTCAAAACCTAACTGGAGACAGCTCGGGACAACCAACTCCACCTGAGACACAGGAACTGGTCAAGACCACAGAATTCTAGAATGGTTTGAGCTGGAAGGGATCTTAAAGTTCATCTCATTTCATCCCCTGCCATGGGCAGGGACACCTTCCATTATTCCAGGTTGCTCTAAGCCCTGTCCAACCTGGCCTTGGACACTTCCAGGACTGGAGCAACCACAGCTTCTCTGGGTAACCAGCACCCTGAACTGGTCCTTCTCCAGTTCCATGAGGTTTGCCCATTCCCACCTCTGCAGCCTGTGAGCCCCTCTGGATCCATCCCTTCCCTCCAGCCTGTGACCAAAACATCCTGGGGCTGCTGCTGAGGGCTCCATCCCACTGTCCCTGTCACTGACACCAACACTGAACAGCACCAGTGGCAATCCCTGCAACACCCCTGCTCACTGGGCACCACCTGGGTATCGAGCAGCTGAATGCAGCTCTGAGTGTGACCATCCAGCCAATTCCTCATCCATGGTCCATCCACCCAGTCCACACTGCTCCAGTTTAGAGACAGGGACAGCCAGGATCTCAAAATGCACCAAGATGACCTCAAGAGGACCCTCCTAACCTCAACGATTCTGTGATTCTGCAAAGTGTATTAGATTTGGAGCAGCACACGCAGCGTGAAATAACTTCCATAAACTTTTCAAAATTAGAAGTGTTCTAATTCCACTATCCATTCAGGCTTGAAAACAGGAAAGAAAAAAGTCTTGATGTTTTGCTTGATTTAAACTACCAGAAGGACATCCCAGGCTAAAAGTTCTCTTGCCACAGACAAGACAGAACTGAATTCCATGCTGAGAATGTTACTCATTTACATGGCTATGACAATCACAAAAAAACCTAAAGACTTTTACTAAGGACACCAAGATAACCCATATAGCCCTGTAAGTTCATTTAGTGATTTTAGTTCATGCCCACAGCAAATGCAATTTAAACTAAATTTCTGGATTTTTAAACTAATTTTCTGGATTTTTTTCAAAGCTCTCTCAACCACAGAAATCAACCTCGATTTTTGGAAAATCATATTTATAAGAGAGGGAGACTTTAGAATAATCCAGAAATTTAGTTTAAATTGCATCATATATAAACTCGTGTGTATGTAAACATTTTATCAATGAATATGTGTATAAATTGATTGCATAAATCCTATATTAAACATAACTCCCACTTTAACTTACAGGGTAGCTGAAATGCACTATGTGATAGCATATGAAAACTCTGATCAGAGGAGCCTATGGCTGGGAACAACAGTGAGGAAGACTAAGAACACTGAATGCAAAATGCTGCTGAGATTCTTTCAAAGAAAAATCAGAGCTACCTCTGCTCAAAATACTGTCGTCCTACCAGAGACAAAAAGGATGCGGGGGTGGCATTCAAAGGAGGCAGCACAACCTCCTGGCATGAAGCTCATTTCTGTGTCTGAGCACAGGAAATCCTCAAATCTTACAAGCTGTGAGATGTATCAGGTTGAGTCTTGAACAGAATAACTGCAAGTGCACCGGTGATGCATAACGTGACGTATTTCAGTACATTTTAGGCATAAAACAGACTTACTTTTAGAGCAAATAAATGGGTAAGATCTTGATTATACAAACATACTTTTCATCCAAAGGCCTCTGTTTTATAGAAGGAGCACAATCGAAAAAGAAACTCTAAAATCATGACGAGATGACCTCAAAATTCTAGGTCTACCCTACACTATGTGTATCACACACAACTACAGCCAGTGTTAAGGACAACTGAACCATTTAACTGAATTGGAAAAATATTTCAAAATATTTCCGATTTCACCTGATTCACTGATAGGATACATTACAGAAGGTTCCCAGCTCAAGCAGAGCAGAAAACTAGTCAACTTGCTGGGAAAAAGCTGAAGGAACATATATTAAGGATCTTTTCAATACTTACATACCTATAAAATACATTTCAATACTTCAGTGACTGTATGCCAAATCCTTAACTGTCACTGGAAACCTTCAATTAATGACAATATTAATGGAGCTTTATGTAGCATAGATAATAGTGCATATGCATAATATAGCAAGATAGCTCAAGTTTTACACATTAGTAGTAAACAGCCCATTAACAAAGAATAATCTAATAAAAGCTCTGTTTGTCATGGCATTACCATACTTTTTAGTGTAAGAAAAAAGAGTCTCCTTCTTAAATAACTACTAAATGCTTGGGGTTCTAACATATTGCTGCAAGCTATAATGGTTATAACTGTTAATCCAATACACCTTTTATACAAACCCATAAACACACGAGTGGAAAAATAGCACAGATGTTCATCTCTAATGCAATTTCCATTCAATTTCCTAAGTGCAGTCCCTGTGTGCAAACTAGCTTAACGTTATGTTTAGCTTGCAAATTCTTTTAATAAATAATGAATGCAATAAAACTGGTAGATCAATGGCAAGCTGAGAAATCATAAAAAAGCCTTTTGTGCTCATGCTGTTGCCGATTTCAAACTTTAATCCAGCTACAGATCAATACTACTTTTTCTTTTTAACCCATCCCATAGATAGCAAGACAGAGTGGATGTAGGTTAAATGCCAGTACCAGATATCAATTTCCAGAAACTTGATAACATCAGACACAATTGCAATCGAACATTTTATACCTTATCGTAGGAACAACATACACTGCTAAACACCACACTTTAAGCCACTGCGCAGTAATAAAGGGACCACATTAATTGGGTTTGGTTCTTGCTTTTTGGAGAAGTGGCATTTGTGAGCGAGTCAAGAAAGGCTCTGACATAATCTATTTTAATGAGCAAAATGGGCTCAGCGGGTCAAGATGTACTGACAAGGGAAAATAATCTCCCCACGCCCGCTAGTGACAATAAACTTTACACGCGCACGCAAAACAACAACACGGCTGTGCTACCAAGAATTAAAGGCGAGCAAAGAAATTTCTGCTTTACAGGATTCGGATATTGGAACCTTCTGGGGCAGGTATCAAAGTACATCCGTTAACAGGTATCAGTGTTTCTTACAGGTTGTAGAACAGAGGGAGAGGGGAAACCCTATTACTGAGTCACTTTGGATAACCCTGTTTTACCAAGAGGGAACAAAGATCAAAAGCATGTAGCCCCGAGGGACAGCTCTAATATCAAGCAGGATAAATCTAAATCGCTAAGAATCATTACTAACTAACATACTCGTGCTTGGGAATGCAGGTTTAATCAACATATAAAAACCCTGCCTTGGCTTACACCAAAGGAACACTGCCCAGACAGCAGGAACTCTGAAGTAGCCTCGTTATGTTTGGGTTTGATATTAGTGCTGTGTATGTAAATAATCATTAAAATTACGCATTTCCATGCACCTACAGGTTTTATGACACTGATAAATCACACAAAGAACATACAAAAGCAACCAGCTGGGAACTTTCCACATATTTTAAAGTAAGGATTTGGATAATTATTTTCGTAACTTCAGAAAATTCGTAATTATCACCTCTGGAAAGGCACAAAAGAGATTCAAGATCCTACATTCAGCAAGATCAGACCCAAAGACATAGTAACACATAATTCTTTCAAATGCAGAGTTCAGTAAATATGTCCCACCTTTGATGAGAAGGGCTCAGACCCTAGAAACATTTTTAAGTTCTTTGCCCTTGTTCTGGCAAACGGCCCCTGGCATGAAAGGGAGGCTCACCTCAGCAAAGTCAAACCAGAGACTTTACAGCCCAGATTTCAACACCTTTTTAATATTGATCCTGACAAACAGCCCTCACCAAACACCAATTCCAGCCTAAAAGCAGTGAAATAAACAAGCCAATTCTTTAAAACATCTCACGAGGCTCATTTGAAATATTTTCTGCAAAATTACTAAAGTAGGTAAAGACTGGTCTGTCACTGTAAGGCCACTGCCATACAACAAAACACGATTCTGTAATTCAGTGGGTTTTGCTGTGCTCCTCAGTCCTACCAAAGTTGATTTTCCCTGCCTTTCAAACCAGTGCACAAACAGAGGCTGCATGTGCAGCCACAGCCCCAGCGTGAGAATAATTCCCCATCTACAGAGCTGGTCCCTTCTGGAGGCTTTCTGAGTATAATGCTATTGCCACACATTGATATATTGGTGAGAGAAAGGCAAATATAACAATGCTAAAGCTTAAACTCATTTGAATAAACTGTGAATTTCTATTGCATATATTGTTTCCTTTATCAAATTGGAACTACTGGAGCAAGAATACCAAGAATGCCAACATAAATCTAGATCTGTTACAGCCAGCTTCTCCAATTTATTCTCAGAAGCCTTAAAGACAAAAAGTCAAAGTTCTTCTGTGTGGAGGAAAGATTAGGAAAAGGAATATTCTTGTTAATTTTTAAAATGAAAATAAAAGTGTCACAGAGAGAAATCTGTGCAAAATTTGTGCAAAATGATTGCACAAAATACTATTTTATCCTCTAAAGAAAACAAAGATGACCACGAGTGGTTTAGTAAACACTAAGGAATAAAAGCCAATAAAAGCTGTGCGTGGGAAATAGATCTTCATTACTCATGGCAGAGTACTTTACACTTTGTGCAATCTTTTCCAGAATTTAAAACCTTTCCACAAAGATACATTCCAGCCTCTTTTATGATTTGCGTTCCACAGGTTCTGTCCAAGATAACGGACACCAGACTAAACTGACCGGAAATTAACAGGGATCAACAACCTCTCCAACATATCTGGCCCTACATGGGGAGCAGCAGCAGAAACATAATAACCAAATATTTTAAATCTAACAGATGATGAATGCAGACATTCTTAACTTTAAAGGAAATTTCTTAATGAGGTAAAAAAAGAAAAAGAAAAAAAGAGAAAAAGCACTACTTCAGCCTGTAATCAATGTGGACACAATGACATTCTATTTATAGCAGTACTTTTAACATGTTCTAGTCTTATATTATTTATTCGTATCATTCCTATTACAATGAAATATTAATGCTGAGAAAGTGGTTACTCTATTAAGGAGCTATCCTATGTTTAGATTTTAATATTGATCTCCACTATTTGGGAATAATTAATCATTCTGTAAGAATCTGCATTTGCCTGCCTGTGTTATAATACGATCAGAAGTTTAGCATCTTCCCCACAATAATGCCAAGATTAAATTTATATTTTGACCTATTCCTAAAGGCAATTTAGTTATTCCAACAGAAGGGGGAAAAGGGGATACCGCCACTTTAAAAGCTTCAATCTCTTTGACATTGCTGGCAGTGTATGGGAACATTAATGCATCTGTCATGATAACAAGCTAAGAATAACATCTAGACATCAAACCGAGCAGAGAATCCATCTGAAGTGATTCATTCAGATCTGTCTCATTGATTTATTAAACACAGGGCAACATCTGCAGCCTCACAGAGCCGCTTGGCGAAATTAATGCAAGATCAATTCAAATGGAAAAAAGTGCAAAAGAGATAAATCAAAACACAATTTGCATGCAGTTCCACAATCAGGCTTATTGGGTGCAAATGCTCAATTTTCCTCCCAAAGCAAATGAGTTTAAATGTTGTTTTATCTTTGTAGAATTGTGTGATTTGAAGTGACAGTGAAGAGTTCTGCAGGTTGAAATGGTGAAAAGAAAAAAAGGAGAAGAAATGCTTGCAAAGACCTTTTGAATATGCAACAAGAATATCATTAATACCTAATTGTTTAGCTTTTTTGTCTTTGCTACAAAAACACAGTATTTTTCAGTTGTAGAAGTCTCAGTAGAAAATTACATATGTATTATGCATATACACATGCAGGAATCATACAAATACTCCATTTTGGAGGAAAAGCATGTTATACTTCAAATGGGGAGCTCTAGTGCTATGAAGAAAGAAGGGAATTTTAATCAAGGGTTCTCCAGATTAGATATGCATCTGATGAAAATATTCAAGTATTTTAGGAGTTTTGAACAGGCACAGACTTTCAAGATATCCAAAAAGAAAGAGGGATTTTTCCAAAAACATGACTGCACTGCTCACAAAGTGGGAAAATGCCTTTCTCCATCTCAAGCAGAATCCACTTTGCCAGTGATCTCTCTCTCCAGAGTGTTTGAAGTGAGCCTCCTCTCCAAGGAAAAGAACTGAAAAACTGATCTTTATTTAAAAATGCTAACACCTCCAAAATTCACAAATTTGGCCAAGTCTGAATGCAGGCTAAATATCCACATAGAGAAAGAAGTGTATGGACAATCAGATGTCCACATTTCCTATCAATACACAGGAAGCTGTTGCAGTGCTACATGGCTGGATTGCTTTAATTATAATCTTGACATCAGTCTCCTAATAAAAGACAGAGTACTGCTGACTATAGGGTAGCTTTTAATAGTCAACATGACTAGACCCTCATTATCTCATAAAATTAAATGTCTGCATTTACTGCTTAAATTCATTTCTAAAGCCTTTTATTGTTTGTGAATAGCCGAAGTAATACAAAATATTAGCTTCACTGGTTACTTTAAATCATAAAAAATATGCCATGCACTGAAATGCTCTCTTCTGGAAAGTATTCTGACTATTCACTGAATAATGCAGACCAACACTATGCTTTTTCAGTGGCTGGTAGCATCCTTCACATCCCTGTAGAAGAGGCTGTGACCATACTCATATAATCCTGTTTTTCAGGACTGACATATGTACTGTCATAAACATGTTCTTACTACAGTTTTAAATTTCATTTTTAAAATCAATCCTCATCATAGCTTTTTAATTAAGTAGATGTTATGCTTTACTACTAAATTTAAGCATGCCTCCATAATTTAAGCAATCTTCTAAGGTATTGCCCATCAGGAGCTAGATTTTGTCAGTATGTTGTACTCACTTGAAGGTGGGACCTGCAATGAAATAAGCAGTTAGTTTCATTTCACAAACCTCGCTTGCAAATTACAGTGCACGGTGCTGGCTAACAACAAACATTTTAGGAACATTCTGTAAACATGTCAGTGCAAATTCAAACATTACATGTGAACGTGCTACTAAAATACACAGGTCAGAGCTGCTGGACGGAGTAACTCCTGTTACAGAACACAAACACCAAAAAACTTTCGCCCACGGGTGTATTTCTCAGCAGCTCTCACGAGCTCTGTAGACAAACTCAACAAAAAAAATGCAATAGAGTAAGTAGAAGAAGTAGAATTTATCCTTTTTTTCAGTTATCTATAATTGATGCTTTGCACACCAATTAAAAAAATTACTAAATGTGCACACTATCGTAAGGATGCCGACTTTTACAAGTGAACTACCAGTGAAAATAATGATACCCAGCATTTCTTACTGCTTTTTCTGGCAGCTCTTGAGTTTACTGCAGCATTTCTACAATATTCAAATGCAGCTATAAATCCCTATCAATTAAAAAAATATTAACTGGAAAAGTAATGCACAGTATTTCGAGTTGAGAGCAGTATTTCTAAATGATCACGTATTTTCAAACCTTTACTTTCCAGGTACAGAACTAAGTACTGTGAGCATGTCTTCTAACAGTTCTACTGCGTGTGATTTGTTTGAGAACGTGCACTGCAGTGCTTCCCAGGTCACTTCACAGCAAACAAAAATAATTAGATTACTCATGTGTTTAACTATTTTTACCCAACATTCTCTCCAGTGAGTATGGACTGTTCAAGGGAAATAATCATCTGTGAATAAAATGAGGTATTAAGCATTTAATTAGCATGACAGAATACAATTAACATTAAGTTACAATCCTCGAGCAAAGTTTCAGGTGTGCTGATAACACTCCTCACGAGCTTCACCTGAAAGCGTGAATGCAAAACACATTCATGTGAGCAGGTTCTTCCAACCAGCGGCATTTTCATGAGGCACAAACGCCTGAAATGTAAAGGGATTTGCTATTCTTGACCAGGTAAAAACACCACGTTTTCATAGCAGGGTGGGGAGGGCTTGTGCTCAAGCACATTCAACACGTGTGAGTCTCAGCTGAGAGCTGTGCCTCGGCTCAGACGCGCTCGTTCTGCCCTGCAAGAGCCCCTCACTCTGCTCTGCCTGAGCTCCAGCCTCTCACCAGGGCTCTGTTCCACCGACTGCTCCTTCCAGCCCCTCCTGGAGCATCTCTCGGCTCCTCACCTACAGCTCCCTTCCCACTGCTCCCTGCATTACCCATTCCCTCATCCTATCACGCCCACCGCCTTTGTCAGAGAGAAGGGGGGAGGGGGGAAAAAAAGTTGTGAAATACAAGTTTTAAACATTAAACACTTGAGCATTTCGAGATTTTAAATCACTGGTTGTAAGAGAGCAGAAATCATCAGACTGCATCTACAGGCTGCATCATCAAATCAGATTCTGTATTTCCCTAATGGGAAACTTTGGCACAGTCACAGAAATTAACGAGATGTATTTTTCTTTAACCATCAACTTTCATGCTAGTCGAGTTTCAGAAACATTTCACAGAAGCATTTGCATGTTAAATGTGCCCCTTAGTAATCTAATGTATTTGAATAAAATTAACGTTAAGTCTCAGTCCTTACTTCCAAACCCATCACTTTAATAAAGCAGTAGGTGTGATGTCATCGAGGTGCCTGACATTGAAATAGGCAGCGGGAGAAGGTGTTACAGAAACAGAACAAGGAAAAAAGCACATAGTTCATATTAACGTATCTAGGAATTAAGTGCATCTCTAAAATGTCACCTGTAATATTAAATGATTTGAAACAAAGCAAATACTGCATTCAAGAATGACGCCCGCTCTGCTCCTGCTTCAGCAGCGAGTGCAGGATCAGGCCCCGAACTGGCACGAAATTAACTAAGTTGTTACTAAAAAATAAAAACCCCGTTCAGTGCTGAGCAGGTCGAACTAGTGACACAAAGCCCAAACTTACTGAACATTTGCACGCTGCAGGTCGGATATCGCACCCCAAGCTCGCTGGAGCGTCTGTAAAGAAAGTTTGCTGCCACAGAAAGCAGCAGCAGCAGCAGCAGCACGCTGACATGGGAACGTTTCTGGAGACGTCCCTCACCCACTGCTGAAGCAGGGAATGTCATCTCCAAAGCCCCCTGCCTGACGGCACCAGCGTTCCTGCCGAGCCCCGAGAAGGTTTTGTGTTTATTTAGATCATTATCATTTCTAAAGGCAGCAGCCATGAGGTCACAAACCAGGATTATAACCCCGAGTACGCAGGGCCCAGCAGGGATCCGGGGCTCGGCGACCGCGGCCGGGCGGGGCAGGGGCCGCGGCCGCTCCGGAGCCGCGGGTGCGGAGCCGCTCCGGGGGCAGCGGGACCGCAGCCCTGCCCGGGTACCCGGCCTGAGCACAGCCGCGGCTTCCAGCGGGACTAAAGTAACGGAGAAAACTTTGGGGTTTTATTTTAAAGGAGTGTTTTCGGGAACGATCGGCTCTCCCTGTTTGGAGAAAAGTTTGGAGACCGGCGCGGAGCCGCTCCGCTGCCCGGCGGTCCCGGCCATGGCGGGGCTGATGGAAGCAGGGAAAGTTTTCCGTGCCGGCACCGCCGCTCCCCAGCCCCGCTCCCCCTCGCGCGCAGGATGCGGACCTGCTCCACCGTGCACACCACGGGCGATATATCCAGCCGCTTCAGCTTGGTGTAGACCGTGTGCAGCCCTCCCACCAGGTGCTTGAGGAAGAGATCAAAGACCTGCGGCAGGCAGATCAGCTCCTGCCCCTCCACGAGGAACGAGGCC